>CM074284.1:7997376-8217376 GCA_037194245.1 Opsariichthys bidens | reverse complement strand
ATCCATCCATCTCATCCATCATCCCATCCATCCATCCCATCCATCTATCGACCACATCCCATCCATCCATCATCCATCTATCCCATCCATCCATCCATCCATCCATCCCACATCATCAATCCTCCCATCCCATCATCTCCATCCATCCATCCATCCATCCATCCATCCATCCATCCATCCATCCATCCATCACCACATCCATCCCATCCATCCATCATCATCCATCCCATCCATCCATCCAATCCATCATCCATCCATCCATCCAATCCATCCATCCATCCATCATCTCCATCCATCCATCCATTCATCTATCATCCATCATCCATCCATCCATCACTCTATCATTCTATCTCCTATCAATCTATCTATCTATCATCTATCTATCTATCTATCTATCTATCTATCTATCTATCATCTATCCTCTATCTATCTATCTATCTATCTATTCTATCTCTCTCTATCTATCTATCTATCTCTCTCTCTATATCTATATCTATCTATCTATCTATCTATTCTATCTATCTATCTATCTCTATCTCTATCTATCTATCTATCTATCTATTCTATCTATCTATCTATCTATCTATCTATCTATCTATATCTATCTATCTCTCTATATATCTATCTATCTATTCTTCTCTATCTATCTCTTATATATCTATCTATTATTCTATCTATCTATCTATCTATCTAATCTATCTATCTCTATCTCTATCCTATCTATCTATATCTATATCTATCTATCTATCTATATCTATCTATCTTTCTAATCTATTATCTATCTATCTATCTATCTCTATCTATCTATCTATCTATCTATCTAAAAACTAAACTAACTATTCAATCTATCTTTTTCTACTTATTTAAATCAATTTCAAACTTTTGTTTTCATATTGACTTCTATCTTTCTATCTATTTTTCTCGAGTTACAATTTAAAATAATAATAATATGAATAATTTATTCCTTTGATGTCAATGTTGAATTTTCAGCATCATTACTCTTCAGTGTCACTTCAGAAATCTTTGTAATATGTTGATTTTTCTACTCAAGAGTCATTTCTTGTTATTATGAATGTTGAAAACGTTTTTAACAAAGTGTGCAATTTGAGGTAGGTATCATTTATGTGTTTCCCCAAATTCCACAGGATGACTTTGGCACCAAAGAAACATAATAGTGATTCTTGACCACTAATAAAAGATTGTGGCCGATGATGAAGATGGTTAATGACTCCCAAAGAGAGCCGTATTTACAGTTGTTTGACTTTTGCTGACTTTGATTCGGTTTACAAGGGCATTAATAGTGTTCTGGAAGATAATGTCAGCTGTTAAAAACATGGACCAGATGGAGGTTCTTGTCCTTTTGCTAATATTTGGGAACATTCGCACATTCCTCCGGCCGCTGAGATCCATGATGGGCTGCGAAGAGCGTACATGTCCAAAAAAGCATGGTATCACATTGTTAATAGTTGGTTAGGTTTTATTAGCTCAGGGCCTTTATGTAAAGCACTATAAATGGGAAATTCATATAAATGTAGATTTTGAAGTATCTTGTGGCCAGGAGCCTGACAGGACGCATCTGCAGTGAAAATATTTCCATAACCCGATACAGATTTTAGGCGAGTGTTGATAGTCAAGTAGCTGTTCTGTTTTGCTAATGTTTAGCTTTCAGATGTTACGTCTCTGCAGGAGTGCGTTTGGACTTACTGAAGTCCTCAGGGACCATATGGGATATGTCTTGCTGATACTCTGGGGCTTAAGTCTGTATTCTATAGCAGTTTCACCTTCCTCAAGCATAATGTGTCTCTCATAGTGCTGTTTACACAACCCTGGCTCTCTTCAACAACCTCGCAGAGAAACACTTACACACACATTCTGCATGAGAACAGACTGTCCAGCATGTCCCTCTCTAATCATTACAGCCAGATGTCTTTGTGGAGTCCTTAATATTCTGTGGCATGATAGCAATGCTTTTATAATGTCCTAACTACATAAGTATATAGTTATATAACACACGTATCTATACGATTCCTATGTTTAGGAGGTTGTAACACTGTGACGTGAATCATGTATTTAGCGGACGACAAATTAACCTAATGTGACTAATGTTGGCCCGGGCCCTGTTATAGGAGAGGAAGGTCCTCTATGGTATAATGCCTACTTTTTGTTTGTTGTTTTGTTTGTTTCCTGGCTTGATTTGTTATGTGTCTTGGTTTGTTTCTTGGGTTTTTTTGTTTGTTTGTTTTGCTTGGTTTCTTGTTTTTTTTTTTTTGTTGGATTTTTGTTTTGTTTGTTTCTTGGTTTGTTGTTTTTGTGTGTGTGTGTGTCCTGGTTTTGTTTGTTTCTTTGTTGTTTTTTGTGTGTGTGTGTGTCCTGGTTTTGTTTGTTTCTTGGTTTTTTTTTGTTTGTTTGTTTTGCTTGGTTTCTTGTTTGTTTTTTTTGTGTGTGGATTTTTGTTTTGTTTGTTTCTTGGTTTGTTGTTTTTGTGTGTGTGTGTGTCCTGGTTTTGTTTGTTTCTTTGTTGTTTTTTGTGTGTGTGTGTGTCCTGGTTTTGTTTGTTTCTTGGTTTGTTGTTGTTTTTTTGTGTGTGTGTGTCCTGGTTTTGTTTGTTTCTTGGTTTGTTGGTTTTTTTTTGTGTGTGTGTGTCCTGGTTTTGTTTGTTTCTTGGTTTGTTGTTTTTTTTTGTGTGTGTGTGTGTCCTGGTTTTGTTTGTTTCTTGGTTTGTTGTTTTTTGTGTGTGTGTGTGTCCTGGTTTTGTTTGTTTCTTGGTTTGTTGTTTTTGTGTGTGTGTGTGTGTGTGTGTGTGTGTGTCCTGGTTTTGTTTGTTTCTTTGTTGTTTTTTGTGTGTGTGTGTCCTGGTTTTGTTTGTTTCTTTGTTGTTTTTTGTGTGTGTATGTGTCCTGGTTTTGTTTGTTTCTTGGTTTGTTGTTTTTTTTGTGTGTGTGTGTCCTGGTTTTGTTTGTTTCTTTGTTGTTTTTTTTGTGTGTGTGTGTGTCCTGGTTTTGTTTGTTTCTTGGTTTTTTGTTTTTTGTGTGTGTGTGTGTCCTGGTTTTGTTTGTTTCTTTGTTGTTTGTTGTGTGTGTATGTGTCCTGGTTTTGTTTGTTTCTTGTTTGCTTTTTGTGTGTGTGTGTGTGTGTCCTGGTTTTGTTTGCTTCTTGTTTGCTTTTTTTGTTTGTTTTACTTCTTTTTTTCAGTCAGCATGGCCATCTCTTTCCTCTTTCTGCAATGCTATCTTATTTTCTTGTTTTTGGTTCTATTTTATTTACTTTATCACAGGATTTTGGGGGGGGGGGGGATTCAGGTATGTGTATCCTGCATGAGCACCACAGCTGTGTCAAGGCAACATGTGAAACCCACTGAACAACAGCTGCGAAAGAAACTACCACTAAAGTTCTAGTAAATTTGAATGTCGGACATTTAAAATTCAATGGCTACGTCACACCTGGGATGAAGAATTACAAGAATTACAGAGTTACAAGCCGACCATCCTCCTTGCTGACTTTTTGAACCCAGCTATGTTAGATTAGCTGTAGCTATAAACTGATTTTATCCTATTCCAACAGGTTTGTTGCCCCTATTTACTGCCATATCAAGCGTACTGTGCTCTGTTCATTTCCTGCAGGGATAATGGTAACAGTGGGCGTCTAAGCACGTTCTCCCTCCCTGAGCAATGCATTTGAACTACTGAGCTCTTTCAACACACATGCCTGTGTTTTTATGGCAAAATAATTACACAGCTTACACCCACCCTATTGATAATCAGTGTCTTTAATTTACCTCAGAGTAAAGTGGCCATGGGACAGGGCTTTGCACCATTTGTGCTCTGGGAATGTAAATATTTAGTGATGAATATGGTCTTGAAGGGATTGTGTGGCAATACCTTAACTTGACTCTTCCTTTTAATTGAGTCACAGTAGCAGCTGAGATATTAAATGCTGTTAGCAACAGCATGTTTCCAGGTTAGGAAATAACTTGGCAAGCATTTACAGAGATGTAACGGGAATATTCCTACGACAGCTTGTGATTAGTTCATCTGCACCTGTCTTTGCAGGCCTGGCAGCTGAGGTTCAGTCATCTCGTTGGATATGGGGCGAAATACTACTCGTACCTGATGTCGCGGGCTGTGGCCTCCATGGTGTGGAAGCAATGTTTTAATAAAGACCCCCTCAACAGGTTTGTGAAAGATGCATTTGATAAATCACACTTGTATTACCACTACATTTTCTTTAACCCTAAAGTTTGTACACACTTAAAACTAATGGTTCCAAATGGGGCTTTCGCAGTGATACCATAGAAGGACCATTTTTGGTTCCCCAAAGAACCTTTCAGTTAGCAGTTCTTAAAAGAACCATGAAGAGCATTTTAAGAACAATCTAAAGAACCTTTTTGCATCATATACGCCAATATACAAGAGTGAAATTCATTAAATTTATCTAATGAATGATTTCTATATGCCATACCCTAAAGATGGCATGAAATTTTAAATGTGTGATTAGAGTGTGTGATAAATGTGTTAACATGTAAGAGTGCGCTAACATAAAGATGGCCTCAAGGTTAAAAGGCACAGACTGAAAACCACAAAACTCCTGTTTCCATTTCATGGGGTCTTTCAAAATACCAGGATATCTTAACTACTCCACTGTGGTTTTGTTCTTTAGCACTTCCTTTTGTTTGGACAGATTTGGACATGTTAGGCAGTTAAAGAGGGAACATAAGGGTTTATGGGCTTGGATTGTGGGAACGATGCTGGTAGTGTAAAGTAAACCTCTGTCTACTCACGTTTCTGCAGGGAAACCGGAGAGCGTTACCGTAGAGAGATGCTGGCGCATGGAGGAGGGAAGGAGCCCATGCTGATGGTGGAAGGTAAGAAAAAAGTCTGCACCTGAGAAAATGAACACAAAGTTACTTCAATCACTGCCATTTCTTTGTCTCTTAAAGAGTCTATATCAAAGTTGACCTCATTTTCTGTCTTGGGACATGTTTCTGGTATTATATTGAATGATTATTCAGTGGATGTAAATTTCAAAAAAATGATCTCCACCCATACACCCATGATCACACCCATATTCCCCGCAACGTTGTACGTTGCCCCTTATGCCAGAGTCCAATATCTCTGAAGCACATTTTGATGAACTTTGATGGTTTTACAGTCACAAATCACTATGCCAATTTTTCGACAATGTCATTGCTGTGCGATTTTGAAAGCTAACTTCAAACATTTCTTACAAAATCTGTTTACAAAAAAGTAGATGGCGCATAGATTTGTAAGTCCAGTGTCGTTGAAGCATATTTTGATGGACTGTGATGGTTTTTACTCCTGTAGGACTATTTTTGGTTGGTTTGTATGAAAAGATTTTTAATAAAGTGAGGATCCAGCTTTAGTTTTAGAACTTTTATCAAAGATAAGCTTGAAAAACAAAATCAGAAGTATAAAATACAAGTTAAACAGTGATTATGCCATCTCATTTGTAGCATATGGTTTAATGTTCACATCAGTTATTATGATAGATAACTAAAACAATATGAAACATTTGATTTCAGCTAGAGGTCCGTCGTGGCCTAATGTTTAGAGTCTGGTTTGATTCTCAATACCGGCCGGAAATGACTGAGGTGCACTTGAGCATGGCACCTAACCCTAATAACTATAATAATTCTAAAAATTATAATAAAAACTATAATAGTATCTCAGTGAATTACCATAATTATGAGTTTCCATTAATTTAATTATTTTTTTAATTATTATTTTCAATAAAATTGTCATTTAAATTTAATTATTTATAATATCTGCTGTTAATTCATTTACAACATAAAAAATAATTATCCATTGGTATCAAAGGAAACATCTGGATCTGTGCTTTTCCGATCCCTTAAGCACTTGTATTTGTATTGTATTGTATTGTTAACGGTCTGGTTCAGAGGGGGGGGTCCTCAGTGCTGCTCCTGCCGGATCACAGTGGAACAAGAGCCACCCTAGAGAGAGCCTGTAGCCTGGGCCGTTTTATCTGCCGGGCTCCTTGCTCGGAGCTGGCCGGATCCCAGGCCTCTGGTGCTGAAAAGTCCTGGCTGGATTAGATGGCATAGCAGAGAGAGGAAAGTGACGGACTGACGGCCATGCTGACTGAAGCCCTGTGTTCTCCAGCCATGGGCGGCACAGAGGCGTCTTTCATGGCCCTCGGCTTTCCCAGGGACCTCTATTTTAGTGCCGAAGGACAGACTGAAAGAACAATAGCACACTCGAGCACCTGGGCTGGGATATGTTTTAGTGCTGTTGCACACAGATGGTGACATGCATGAGTTTTAGATACAGGATCACAGGAAGGTTGGGTTCACCTTACTTTCAGATAATCCTTGATGGGGTTTCAATTCAAATAGTTTTTGGCCTTTACAGCCAAGTAAACATTGCCTTCATATACATCAATATGCAATCATAAAGAAAGTCAGATTGTATAAATAGCATTAGATAAACTGGATTTGACAGTGAAGGAAATATACTGGTTTACCTAATTCTGTATTAATAAAAAGCCACCTGAGAGCCATTTAGTCATCGTCATGAGTCAAGATGCTTAATGCACGTATCATCTTTTCAGTCCACTGCGCACAAGAATCAGCTCATTGTCACATATGCAGCGTAAAGGCAACTATAAATTGTTAAATGTATACAAGGAAGATTGAGTTTTTGCGAATTTTGTGGTTACATCATTGTCATTGGGTTTTGAATGCTGAGATTTCTCTTAGTGTAAATTAATGGGGAGGAGTTTAAACATTTCTTAAAGTATGTTTAGAAAAAAACTAAGATTGAAGTGGAATTAAAATTGGAATTATCTATAAAAATGGAAGAAAATGAAATGCATCATGATACTGTTTGACTTAAAAGTACAGTCACCCAAAAATGGAAATTCTGTCATGTTGTTCCAATTTCTCTCTTCTGCTGAACACAAAAAAAGATATCTTGAAGAATGTGTGCAACCAAACAGTTGATGGCACCTCATTAACTTCAATAGTATTTTTTTCCATACTGTGGAAGTCAATTGTACCCATTAACAATATTTGAGATGATTGACAGTATTTGCATCACCTGTGACTGCTCATAATGTTTTGGCTCATCGGTGAATATAGTTTGAATTCAAAATAAATCCTTAATTTTGATATTTAAAGAAAAAAATCACTCAAATAATTAAATTCATGAAAGTGACATGTGAAGGCCATGTATGGTAACCCATATTGTCCCAATTTGTCCACTGCATTTAACCCATCCTAGGAGCAGAGTAGTGAACACGCGCACACACACTGCAAACCGTGATGTACACCATAGCAGTGGGCAGCCATTTTTGCAATGCCGCCCAGGAACAATTGGAGGGCTAGGTGCCTTGTTATTTCCTTCTGGTACTGGAATCGAACCAGCAACCTTTGGGTTACCAGTCGGAACCATTAGGCCACGACCGAGCTATCCGGGCTCTTGACATTACATGGCATTACATGTAAACTCTTTGCACAGACTATCAGGTGTTCTTGCTTCTATTGAAGCTCAAGGTTCATCTCAAATCATGCTGCTGTCATTGAAGCAAAAGCGGCACACACCAAATGCGAACCATTCTTTTATATAAAACATTTGTTTATTTTTCAACTTTACTCAAGTTGATGTGCTCATGACATTATTTGCAACTGCATTAAATTTGCAAAATGCAATATGGCAGCTAGTAGAATTTGGAACCTCACTGTATATCATAAATAATATTTATGTGAGCAATTGATTTTCCAAACTTTTCATACAGACAATAAGCCACAGTGGCATAATCCTTGAAACTTGAGCTTTTTCGACAAAGCTTCAGGACCTCCCGTTTTAATTACAGAGTCAATGATGAAGTAATTTCAGCCTTCAGGTAGATCATGAGCTTATTGCTTTCAACTCGTGACATGTTTCAAATAGTTACAAACGTCAAAGCCGTGGAGTAACCAGAAAATCTCTTCATCTGCTGGGAGGGAGGCTGTAATTATCTTCTTAGTCTTTAAACATTGCTCAACCCGAGTCTGAGCCGTATGCATGAAGACCAGGACTGCTGAAACTCTTTTAGGAGCGCATAACGAAGATTCACCTCAAGACATTTGGTTGCATAATTAAGACTTGATATACAGTATCTTGTGTCAAGTCCTCATTTGACCTTTTGATAACCCTGTCCTTTCACATGAAACTCAAACCAGCGCTACCTGAGTCATGTTCCACCATGTCTCGCTGTGCCCACGTAACTGCACAACCTCAAGGTGTGGCGTACGGCACAGGAGCCAAAGAACAGCGTTTAAACGGGGATTAATTGTGGAGAGATGAGCCTCACTTTGATGTGTCTTTAGTTTCATCATCCTCCAATCCCAGTCATGAGCTACTCTGACCAATCCCAGAGAGCCTCCTCATCCTGTTGTTCTCTAAATGAAGCTCTCCATGAAGGGAAGGTGTTTGAAAAGGCATGTCGGACATTCGTTCTGTGGTTGACCTCCATTTCAAAGCACACACAGCTGGGTTGTTCAGGGCAGCTTGAACTAGAAAGTCCCTTTGATTCATAATAAAACACACACAGTGCACCTGCACTGATAAATATGGTGACTTTACTCCATCCATCCCTGCAATTGTTTGATCCTGTCAACCGTGTAATCATGTTCCCACATAAAAAGATAAATTATTCCTCCGTGGTAGGGTTAAACATTAGTTTACATTGTCTGCGTATATAATCATTTTCATACAGTGTTCTTGTCTTCAGTGTTACACGATTGTTCAGAAATTATTCTAATATGCTGATTTGGTGCTCAATAAGCATTTCTTCTTATTATACTGGTAGCTTTTGTTAAGGACTCTTTGATGAATAGCAAGTTCAAAAGAACCACGTTTATTTGAAATGGAAATATTTTGTAGCATAAATGTCTTACTGTTTATTTAATGACCGTCAGCGTTAATGCGTCCGTTTTGAAGCTCAAACAAACGTCTGTGCGCTCTCGATGCATTGATCGCACAGTGCGGTATGAACAGACACATTTCAGTACATTCACATCGTTTCCACACACATTCAGGATAATTTTTGGATTTGTCATGTGTATGTTTCTGTGTTGAGTAATTCTGAATGGATCCTTGTATTGTAGTGGATAAATGCAATCAGGTCAAGGCGGTTGGTTCAGGGGTTTTTTTGTTTTTTGTTTTTTTGGCATCTCCATCTGGTTCTTTTCGGGATAGCAACTTGACTTAACTGTAAACAAGCCATGTTCATATACTGTACACTGTGATTTCTGAAAGGTTTTTTTTTTTCATGCGTGCTTTGGTTTGCACACCTTTATGAATGATATAGTCTCCTTGCATCATTTGGTTATTTGGTGTTCTTTTGGAGTCTCCAGGTATCCATTTTTGGAAAGCTTATAATGAAAAAAACATTGCCGAAAATACAGTTTTGTGTGAATCACCTTCAGTTTGGTGGTTTAATTTGCTGGATCTTGCAAACAATGACAAAATGAATGTGTTAAACGAGACAAATGGTGTATTCTTAGTTTCACGATAAGGGCGCGGATCAAAATTTTAATCTATTGACAGGCCAAATTTATTTATTTTACCCTCAAGCTGTTGCAAATCCTTTACTTGTCTTGCATCAAAATGTAAACAGTCTTGCACACAACCGTCACAGTTCCCGCTGGGGAAGTCAGGTAGGTGATTATAAAAGCAATAGTTTTTTTTTTGGTTAATTGCAGTCTTTGCTTATTTGACCAGTTATTTTATTTATATTTTATTATTTATTTTGAAGAATTGTAGTAAATATTATATTCAGTATATAGTATAATGCTATTATAAAAACAGCAGCTATCATGTATAATAAATTAAATGGCATCACATGTACAATAAATAAGCCCATGAAGCTTTTTTTTTATACAGAGCAAAAAAGCAGTCAACCTTGGTTAGGTTAATAGTTATAAAATTGAGCACAAACGTTCACATATTTTAATTGCTCCAATTTATTTTGATTTGAATCTTTCAAGAGCTCAGAGAAAACAAATAATATAGCTAAACTTTTTAACATCAGGAATGTGAAGCTCATTCCTTCTCATTTATCTGATGTCTTTATTTGCACTGGATGCGGCTCTTAATTTGTATATTTTGGGTTTTGAAAAGGAAAAAAATGTCAGTCTGGATAGACTTGTAGTCTGAATCCCCTCTGGAGTGAACTCAGGAAATGAACATCATTATAGAAAGTGCCGTTGAAGCTGGAGACGTCTAGTCCTTGTGTGATCCATTCAGAGATTAAAGAAATAGTTGGCGTTACATCTTTAGCTCTCTGAAGAGCATATGTGGCTGTAGCATTCAGCTGAAGACATCATACGTACAGCTTGAGGTGGGACCATTTACAGTCATAATGCCAGCATTTCTTTTTCTTTTTTTTTTTTTTTTTTTTTTAAGTAGTACTAGTCTCTCCTTATTTTTCATGTCCAGTTGTTTAGAAGCCACCTCTTTAGCAGATTATACTTAAAAATCCACCAAAGGGGACATGGTGATGGAAAAGCTTTTCCTTCCATTTCACATGTCATGGAAATAAAATGAGGTTGGAGAAAAAACTATGTTTCAATGCTTTTGTGAATGAATGCAGAGTTTATTAGAACGCAATCATTTTGAGCGAGAACGAGATGTTTTCCTTGAGAATGCAACGTTTTTCAGGGAACACCAATAGTTTTTCCTGGAGAATGCAAATATTTCTCAGTGGAATGAAAAGTTTCTCGTTGCGGTAATGCAATATTTTTGCGAGAGAAAGCAAAGTTTCTCAGGACCATTGTGAGAGAACGCAAACGTTTTGCGGGGGAACGCAATAGTTTCGCAAATTTTTTGCCTGTGTTTATGTGTGTAATTATATATATATATATATATATATATATATATATATATTATATATTATATATATATATTATATATTATTATTATTATATATATATATATATATATATATATATATATATAATACTTATAGAAATAAAGTGATGTCATTACGTCATGGGTCAATGGGTCGTGGCCTAATGGGGAGGGAGTCGGGCTTGCTGGTTCGATTCCCACACCGGCAGGAATTGAAAGTGGAGATTGTGAATGAACAGAACTCTCTCCACCTTCGATACCACGACTAAAGTGCCCTTGAGCAAGACACCTAACCCCTAATTGCTCCCCTTGTAAGTCGCTTTGGATAAAAGCGTCTGCTAAAAACGAATAAATGTAAAGACTTTTTAGTTTCAATTCATTTTTAATACATTTGAGTAATACATAATATTTTATGTTTTATCTTAAATCCTCAAAATGTCAGGTGGTGCAACTGTCCGAACAAATGAACAGATGTCTTAATAATAAAAAATGAAAAACTAAAGACTATGGCATCATTTTATGTTTGAAACCTTTCATATAAACTCGTTTTTTAAATATCAGTAGTTTTAAAAGGATTGCGGATCTCTTTCAAATACTGGGAAAAAAAACTCCTAATTTGAACTATGGGTCAATTGGTACACTTTCCATGTACCACCTGACAACTACTGTATATACCTACAACTATTTGGTTGTACCGTCTGACATAAAAAGTCAAAAAATGAATTTTAACACTTTTTTTTGTTTGTGACTCAAATATGCAAAAGATTTATATATATATATAAAAAAAAAAAAACTTTTGAAGCTCTATTTCTTAATGACCCATATATATATATATAATCTTGTCAAATTAAGTTTTGTTTTGCAGATTATTCATTGGGAAAGATGTACATGCAGGGTTTGCGGGTCAGAGTTGCATGAGGTGTGTGTGTGTGTGTGTGTTTTAGAGGTGACCTGTGCAGGAAAGAGGGGGAAGGGAGGAGGGCCTATTTACATTGGCAGCTCTACAAGGGGAAATGAGCAGACTTCAAAGCGCCAGTAGAGAGGAATTGTAAATCGAGTGTGCACAGTTTAGCAGGACAGCACACTGTTATTGGCTGCACTGCGTTCACTGAGCAGGGTAGAAGCAGAAATGTGTCAACCTGTGGAAGACAATATTGTCATAATGTAGCACAGGGAAGATAAAAACTCTGTTCTGGCCTGTTCTGCTTCACTGCCATAGTAAATGCTGTTCAGATTTACAGTGCCTCTTTGAAGTTAATATTGCTCAATGCAAAGTGTATGGTAAACATTTACCTAAACAAGTCATCAATGCAGGAAAATCCTGCTGCTGACACTGAATGTACGTAACTGGAATTTGCCCCTCTTGTTTCATGTCCAGGCATGTTGCAGAAAAGACCCTCCATCGAGGACTTTGTCAACGCCCTCGTGTCTGATCTGGACCCAGACTTTGAAACCTTCATCATGGACTCAGAGGGCTGAGGGATGAGCATGTGTCGTGTTGAGTTAAGCAGTGTAAATTTATCTTCCCTGTAATTGGTCTTTATAACTGGCTGAACAATCCGTATTAATGTATTGAGAAGGGATGAAATTCATGAAACAAATGAATGATCTGTGCTAGTGAATTTCACAAAACCTGTCAAGTGTGTGTGTAAATATGTGTATATATATAGAAATGTCCTCTCGTTTTCAACTGCTTCTTTTCCAGCAAATTTTCAATAAATACGTAGTTCATCTTACATCTCATAGTTGATTGGTGACGAACATGAAGCAGGGAAACAACTCACTGCGTGATGGAGCCTATCGAATGCAGGCATATGCCCTTAAAATTCAAGATATTGGGGCAAAAATGTCTCAGAAATGTCGATATAGTTAAGCAATATCACACGAGTGGTTAATGTTGTGGTATACTTTAGATACAATATTCTCTGCTTTAGCTCAATTTTGCCAACAAAAATATTACCTATAAATCCAGAGCAGAACTGAATCCACGTTTTGAGCGAATCAGTCGGGTGAACCAATGATTCAGTGGCCCATTCATGAATAGAGCCATTTACTTCATTCCTGAATGAATCAGCTGTTTGTTTGAATGAATCGAATGAATGAGTGATTCAATGACTTATTCATTTTAGACATTCACCGCCACCTACTGGCAGTTTTAGTTTCTTATTTAAAGTATCAATTCATTAAAGTATTTCATATTTCCATATTAATAATAATAAAAAAAATATATATATAGTGTAGTTTATCCAAAAATGAAAATTCCCTCTCATGGACGTTAAAGCCTAAAAAAAAAAAATCTTTTTTTTTGTTTGTTCGGTTTTCTTCTAAAGCTACTTTTTGTAAAGGTCCATTTCATGCTTTTGCCATTTAACACAATAATGCAAGTAGTGATTTCTCTGGAGCTCAAGGGTGGAGCTTAACCTGTTTAATGGGTGGAGAGATGGGGTTATGGGTAGAGTAGGGTTAGGGTGTGGTTGGGGGGGATGCAGCTCCACCCATCATGTCCACAGTGGGTCAAGAGAGGGGGAGCTGGAGGTTATGGCTCTGCAGTGAGTTAGGGTGTAATTTCTCAGCCAAATTTGATGTGCGATTCATTTGCGATTCATGCAATTGTCACATTGTGAAATTAGATTAAAAAAGACAGCCCTAGTTTGACCGGTAACAATTTACAATAAGGTTCATTAGATAACCTGAACTACTAATGATTTGCTCTTATTCAGCATTTATTCATCTTTGTTAATGTTAATTTCATACATTATTAAAATCTTGTTAACATTAGTTAATGCACTGTGAACTAACAATGAACAACTGTATTTTTATAGATTACTAAGATTAGTAAAGTAATTGCTCACGATTAATTCATGTTAGTTAATACATTAGCCCTTGTGCATTGTTCAAATTCACGACCCTTTCGTTATGTTCGTGGCTGAAAACAGCCACTACTTTTAACTGTTTAAAAATGTATCAGATAAATATTTTTTTCAATTTTTTTTTGCTTAAATCTATTAATCAACCTCAGTCCTGATCAAAACTACTAAATTTAAAAAAAACAAAATTCAGGATTTTAACTCTTTAAAACGTTAAAATCTGATGCTGCACGAAAACTAACAACGCATCAATGTCAATGTTGTTTCTAATCTTTGACACGTTTTTTCCCAAATCAGTGACATCATTTATGAATTTGCCAATTGAAGAGTTAAAATCCTGATTTTTTTTTTTTTTTTTTTTTTTTTAATTTAGTAGTTTTGATCAGGACTGAGGTTGATTTAATAGATTTAAGCAAAAATATTTGAAAAAAATATTTATCTGATACATTTTTAAAGCACTTAAAATCGTGGCTGAAACATAATGAAAGGGTAGTGAATTTGCCCACAGAGTACTGTTGAGTTTTTGCAAATTTTCAAAGCATTTTCCCAAAATATGTGTCAAAATAAGATTTGTCACCAAAAATCATTCCATTTGCTGAAACACGGAGAAAGTTATGGCCAAATTAAGACTCAAAAATTCCCCATAGTGGATGAAAACATCCTGAACAGCACATAAGGGTTAACTAATGTTTAACTAATGGACCTTATTGTAAAGTGTTACCGTTTGAACATAAAAAGATTCAACAACTGAGACAAAATAAACATATTTCACAGAAACGGGACAAACGGAAATGGAATAATTTTTGGAATAAGAGCAACCCCTGAACAGAGCGGACATATATACACATGCATATCTCGCACACATATGCACACATAAGTGCATGTATGGGATAAAGTGTTTTTGTGATATTCACCTATTCATATGTAATACAAAAAGGGTTCATATTATTGGATAGTAATTGAACACATTGTATGTTTTTGTCCTTAAAAAGGATTGTGAATTTACTCAGGTCTCAGAGTATCCACCTTATTTTTCAAAGCGAAGAAAGGTGTTTTCTGTGAATGTGCGAGACCGATTTATTAGCCGCTATAGGTAAATAATGAGAAGAATTAAGACAATATGGTAAAAATACCAGTTTGCAATATCAAGCAGCATAAAAATACAAATGGCTGCGCCCACTCTTTACTGAAAAATAAGGTGGATATATCTAAAAATACAGTGCTTTGTATATATTAGACTTTGTATACATTTCCTGATCATCGTTATATTATTTGCGTGCCGTTATATTTTCATTAAAACACTCAAGCAAATCTTGTAAGGTTTTATTTACAAATTTGATGAGACACAGAATTCATATGGTTTTTATGAGTTCACCAACCATCAATACGAAAAGCAAGGCACAAGATGAGTATCTACATTACAAAAATATCGTCCTTCTATTTCCTATAATACAATATCTACAATTCAGCACACTGGAGATCACAGACACATGCCCAGTTTGATCTATGTTTGAACTGGAATGTACTGCAAACCATTCAGGTCGGGGGTCAGTGCTGGGGTAAATAACTAAAGCTCTAGTGCTTCCTTTATAAAAGAGAGAATCTTTTCTTGAGTGGTTTTGTTTACACGTTAATAAAGTCTCTTTAAAGCGCTGCTGGCGAGCGTCTCGCGCTGCTGGAGAAAGCCTGCGAAACACACGTTCTCAGTGTGTGTGTGGCCTGATGTAATCTGAGGTGGGATCTTCCTTTGCTCTTTCTACCTCCAGAGTGGCTCTCAGAGGCCAACAACAGGTGAGATAAGAGCAGGTCATCCTGGAACAAAACAAAAAGAGCGCAAGAACAAACATGTTAACCGCTTGGCACTGAATCAGTCAAAGTAAATTAAAACTTGTCTCGTGAAGTCTCTTAATTTATGGGAATTAACACAGGCACACCAGTGCGAGATTTGGCCTTTCCTCTTAAAGGGATAGTTCACCTACTTTTTTTATACAATGGAAATGAATGGGGAGTAGGACTTTAAGCTCCAAAAATGACAAAAAGTCCCACAAAAGTAGTCTATTTGACTTTTAAAGTCAGTTCTATGCACTTTCGAAACGAGTTGTGCCATGTATGACGTCAAAATAAAAATGATAAGCTTTCAAAGATTTGGGATGTAGCACACATGTCTTATGTATTGAGCATATGGGAGGGAAACCACTTAATCCCTTCATAAAAAAAAAAAACCTATCCTTCCCTTTTCCCTTCCTACTCTAGCTTAGGGTACTGAGCAATGCATGAAACACTTCCTGTGTCTATTTGCCAATTCATGAAGAATCGCTTGGAACTTGTAAGTCGCTTTGGATAAAAGCGTCTGCTAAATGACTAAATGTAAATGAAAAATCCAAATTAATCATTTGAATCCAATACTTATTCATTCAGTCATTCCCTCGTTTAAAGGAATATTCCACCCAAAAATGACTATTCTGTCATCGTTTATTCGCTCTTACGTCGTTCCAAACCTGTGTGTCCTTTCTTCAGTGAAACACAAAAGAAGATATTTTGATGAATGTTGGCAACTCAACAGTTTCGGACAAAAAATGGACCGATGCAATGGAAGTCAAAGGGAACTGAAGCGGTTTAGTTATTAACATGTATATCCATTTGTGTATCCATTTGTCATACGGGTTTGGAACAACAATGAGGGCGAGTAAAGTCATTTTTGAGTGGACTGTCCCTTTAAGGTCATTTTTGGTCATGTTGTACTCATTCATTTTGTAGTTTTATGCTTGAAGTAAATTAAAACAAGGGAACAAATTGGCTCAATGTGGCCGAGATTTAGCTAAAATGTGAGAACAAATGAATCAAACATAGTCATAGGAAGGAATTGTTCATTTTTAGCCACGATGTCTATTTTTTTGTAACTTTCCCTACAACAGGGATTTGTACAGTTTGACTCATTTTAAACTACTTTTATGGGTTTTTTTAGTCATTTTGGAGCTTGACAGCCCCAGTCCCAATTCATTTCATTATAAAGAAAACAACACCCATAACATTCTGAACAAATTTCTGCTTGTTCCTTCCAAAAGAAAAGATTTGGAACATGATGGCAAAACTTTTTTTTTTTTTTTTTTTTTTTTTTTAAACTACTGTCGGCTTGCTTTTTGGTTCATAATCTCACATATGAAGGTTAAATACTTGAAACAAAAAACAGAAATCTATGTAACCATATAATTACAAACATGTTGATTCATCCACTATCTGGTGACATTTTGAAGGGTAACAAAGTAGGAAAGGCATGACTTCACGTGTTTCACACCAGCATGTTGTTTGAAAGTCAAAAGGCCCTTTTATGTGTTTCAAAGGAAATTGAATAATTTGTTCCTTTCATGTTCAGCTTTTCACCATAAGGCTTTTGTTTCCTGCGATCGCAAGTGTTTACACACACCACCCTTGGCTCTTGATGGCATAGACAGTTTGTCAGTCGCTCATTTACTTTGGCTCTCATAAACGAACACAGAAGCAGAGTGTTTCAACATCCTAGTTTCCATTCGGCTCACGTCTTGCGAAATTTTGAGTATGTTAATATGATTCAGCTTATGAATCAAATTAATGATAAATCCCTCCACTGCAGACTTCCATTGATTTATTTATTTTGATTTCAGCAACACTTTACAATAAGGTTACATTTGTTGAGGCATAAAGCGTTGGTATAATAAACTAACAATGAAGAATTTTTTTACAGCAATTATTAATCTTGGCTAATGTTATTTTCTACATAATACACTACCGTGAAAAATTTGGGGTCGGTAATATTTTATTGATTTGATGAAAAGTACAGTAAAACAGTGAAATATTATTACAATTTAAAATAATATTTTTTCTGTTTAATTCTTTAATGGAAACTGTGATAAAGTTTTTCAGGATTCTTGGTAAGTTCAAAAAAACTATCAAATATAATTTTTTGACAGACATTATAAATGTCTTTACTGAATAAAAATATTAATTTATTTAAAAAGAATCTTACTGACCCAAACATTTTGAATGGTAAGTGTACATTTTTAACATTTGAAATTAAATAAATTAACATTAGTAATTTATAATGGTTTTTAATTTATTTTATGTCATTTATTAGTAATGTACAATAAACAAACAGGAACAATAGTATATTATTTAACATGAATATATTATTATTTATTATATATTAGTATTAGTATTATTTATTATAGTATATTACCAATGAATAATAGTATATTATGTCTAGTACACAATAGTAGAAAGTGTTGTTCATTGTTTGTTCATAATTAGAATATTTAAAAGTGATAGTTCACCCAAAAATGAAAATCTGTTCTTTTCTCACCCTCATGTGTTTCCAAACCCGTAAGACTTTCATTCATCTTTTCATGAAATCTGAGACATTTCCATGCAACTGACACTTTAATGAAGTTCATAAAGAGATTGTAAAACTAATTCATATGAATCGAGCGGTTTAATCCGGATTTTCCGAAGAGACGAGTTGTGACGATGATTCACAGAAAGTTTGTCGCTGTAAAAACTTCTGTAAGTCACTTTGGACTAATTACATTATTCTGTAGCATCACTCACCTTCAATTGCAGGCCGACTGTTTGACCCATCCTCAGGCTCATCTGGGCTCAGGCCTGAGGTCTGTAGGTCCCGCTCCCCATCCTCTTCCCTTTGTGTGGACTCTGAGATGTTCTGGATGTCGTCTGTGGTTGTACTGGTCTGAACGAGCGGCCAGGCCTCATCAGGTGCACATCCCACTTCTGCCTCGCTGGTTCCCAGTGATGGGTTCACCAGTCTGTTGGGACAAAAAACATACTATAAAGTCAAATTTCATGGAGATGTTTAATGGAGAGTTCACCCTAAAATGAAAAATAATACGTCATTTAATCACCTGGTTCGGTGAAAAAGGCTTGTATTAATCCTTACTACTTTGTGTGCTTTTTCTAGGTGAGGTGGCGTGCGCAGAAGATCAACGGCCAAGGTCGGGATTTTCTTTAAATAATACATCAACTCTTTCCCCGACATTGACGGAATTTTCCGTGGTTTATATGATGCTTTTCTGCGACTGACGGAATTTTCTGGCTTTCTGTGTTTTCACTGTTATACGGTAGGGGGCGCTATTACACAAATTCTGAAAGAGTACAGATTCTCCAGTTCAAAACACAGACAAAAAAGAAGCAGAAATAAGCAATAAAAAACTAACTTATGCACGTTGTAGTCTTTGACAAATTTGACAATATTCATACAACCAAATATTCTGAGGGCCATGAAATTTTTGTGCAAATGATCAAAAATGCTGGTGGTGGCTGGCAACGTTTTAAAAAATGAACTCAATTTTGGTTTGTTTTTCACTAAACCCTATCATATACCCCTAGAACACTTGAAATATACGACAGTTGGCGCATCGTATCGTTCTGTGATACTTTTGCGTCTTTTTATCAAAAACTTGATGCTGGTCGCTATACACTGCCAATATATGGGCAAGCGCAAACTGAAAGTTTTTTTTAATTCTCCTTTTGTGATCCGAAACACAAAGAAGGCCGTACAACACCAGTGTGAGTAAATGATGACTTGATTTTCATTTTAGAGTGAGCTAACTCTTTAAGTTATAGTTGAAATATTTTTGAAGGCATTTTTAAAGAAATTGATACTTTTATTTAGCAAAAATGCATTCGATTGACCAAAAGTGGAAGTAAAGACATTTATAATGTTATAAAAGATTTCTATTTAGTAATTTTCTCTTTAAAATGATCAAGGTTTCCACAAAGCAAGCAAAACAAACGTTGTCAACATTGATAATAATAAGAACTGTATATCGAGCAGGATCATGTGACACTGGCGTAATGAACATTCAGCTTTGTATTATAGAAATCAATTACCATTTAAAATGAATTCGAAAGGAAAACTGTTATTTTAAATTGTAAAAATATTTGTTTTTTAACTGTAATTTAGATCAAATAAACACTGACCCTTAAAAGTTTAAGTGGTACTATATGTTTAAAATAGACCAATTTTGAAATGAATCTGTTAAACATGATCTAAATCTCCCAGATCTTTAACTTCATGTAAATGTGAATGTGTCTGGTTGAAGGACCCACCCTTCACTGAGACTGCTCTGAGAGTGAAAGGGGCGACTCTCACGGCCACGGCTTTGGCTCCAGGTGTCATCGCAGCACAGAGACGGGATCAGGTGTACAGGACCTGGAAAACGAACCGCACGTGAATCTAATATCGTGACAATCAACATTCTCGTGAGACTCCAGAACTCCGTGATTAATAAAATGCTCATCCGGCAGATAATTGCTGGCAAACTGACAAGTTTGGACTCGTCCAAGAGCTCCAGAAAGAACACGGGGTTCTTCATCACACCTCAGTTTAGACTTCTGAAACTCACCACAGGTCTGTCCTGATCCGTGACGGCAGTGACAACAAGGCCGCTGTGAGAACTCCAGAACTCGCCGATCCAGACAAGACAACTCTGAACCCACGTAAGGGCCTTCATGTGACCTCAATGAAACTGAGACATCGGCACATGAAACAAAAGTAGAAACAAAACTGTTATGAAGTTTAAAGCATAGCTATTAACTACTTTCTTTTCTTTTTTTTAATTCAAGCATTAAAACGGCCTAAATAAGGGTAAAATCACAGTACCACACAACCTCAAAATTACTGCAACAGTGATGTGATAAAAGACACCAATGTTGAATAAATTATTGATATAAATATTATATAAAGCTCAAATGTCTGGGGTCAGAAAGTTTTTTTTAAAGAAATTAATACTTTCGTTCAGCTAGGATGCATCAAAAGTGACAGTATTGTCTGTTGAAATTCCTATTCATCAATTCAATTGTATGACAGGAATAAATTACATTTGCAAAACATTATAATACAAAACAGTTCTTTTCAATCCTAATAATACTTTACAGTATTACTGTTTTTTTTAATCAAATAAATGCAGCCTTGGCAAATGCAAGAGACTTGTTTTAAAAAAAAAAACTTTTGAATGTCAGTGTAATTAGTAATATTAATAATCTAAACTTTAATTAACTATCCCCCAACAAATATAGTTTATTCGTCTAACCGTAAGCTGCTTACAATATTTTTTAACATCAGAATTTAAGTCATCTGTCAGCATCATTGCAGTCTCAACTGATGTATCAACATGGTAAAACTGCAGATAAAATTTAGTATGGTAACCATAGTTTACACTAAAATGTAGTGGTTGCCCCACTGCCATCAATTAAATAATAAATAAAATTACAGACTCTTATGGATTTTAAAGAAGCTCCCACATAATTATAAGTTCACACAAAGCTTAAAGCAGTACTTCATAATGCAAATGGCCTTTCAGTAAAACTTGGCTTCCTATACAGTAGAAAGATGAGAAAATTTTTTTTCCATTTCATTGAAAACTACAACACCCATAATGCACTGGGCATGTTGCCTTTTAGGCCACTCCCACCAGTCCGCTATGGAAAAGCTGGTCCAGTGTGAAATACCGCCATGCTTTAGTAGGAAATACTTCTAAGCAAACTTTTGGTCATAATGGTGACTTATTGTTCGTCGGTGCAAGTAAAATTTTAGCGGGAGTGAGTTACTATGGGTTAGCGAAGGATCCAGCGCATTGTAGGCAGTGGCTAAAGGCTTCAAAGAATCGTAAACATGGAGGGAAAGCCCTGTCAAAATTGACAAATAAACAAAAAAAAAAAGAAAAAAAAACCCTGAATTTCTCAGCCCAGGTATTACAGAAGTCGAGTAAACTTGGTTCATTGTAAGAATACAAAGGTTGAAGTTACACTTTAATGGTGGTATTTTTGGTAATTTTGTAACTACAAAACCATAGGTAAAAATTTGTAAGGAGTGATTAGAAATACTTTCTATTTAACAGCTATAATTAAAAAATCATAGTTATTCCAAAAGCTTTATAGCCCTAAACCACATCTCTTATACTGACAGACTGATGAGCGCAGAGATCAGAGGGTTCAGCAGTGGTGTGTCACCTGGTTTCTTCTCCAGCAGTTGTCTCTTACAGTAGATGACACACAGGATGAAGAGGGCGAGCAGGACTGTGGCCAGCGCACTGCAGATGACGGCGGCTAGAGCCATGTCTCTGGGGCTCGTCACTGGAGACTGGAACGGGACAAAATTCACTCGCCCCATACCTGACAGGACCACAGGAGACAGGAAGTGAGGTCACTGCGAGTCTCTAGTTCCGTTTTTACTTACTCACCCGTATATTTTAAGATTTTCTTTCTTCTGTGGAACACAAAAGGAGATTTTAAACAAAATGTTAATGCTGCACTTTTTGATACAAAAACAACAGTGATAATAGTCACAAATAGTGACAAAATTGTGTGAACTCCTTTTATAGTTCTTTTATACAAACAGACCCATCTCTGATTTACATTTCAAAAGAGCTGCATAAACATTCCACTGATGAAGAAAAATTGAGTTTTAAACTACATGAGGATGATTAAATGTATGTGTGTATATATATATATATATATATATATATATATATATGTGTGTGTGTTTGTGTGTGTGTGTGTGTGTGTGTGTGTGTGTGTGTGTGTGTGTGTTATCTATGTGTGTGTAGATGGATGGATGAATGGATAGGATGCCTTGGCAAAGTTGAAAAAAAATACATAAAATATAAAACTGAGCTAAATCTAAAACTGAAATAAAAATAAACAGTAATATTGTAAATAAAAAAAGCAAAAACTAAAACTATGTAAGCACATAACAAAATTGAACTAACATTAAAATTAAACTTCTGAGCCTATAAATGGACATGGTGACAGAAAAAATGTTTTTGTGCATTCAAACACAAAAGCTTTGAAATATAATTTCTCTTCTCGCATCATCATTTTTTCCATGCTCCATATGTATTATGTATTATTCATTATCCGTGCCTTTCCAAATAAGGTATTTGATACTATAGTATACATGATACTAAAATAACAATATACATATATATATAAACTGCCATTGGTCTGTAATGATTACGTAATAGGTGGGTGTGGTCTGAGGCTCCACCTTCTTTGACACGGAAATCTCTAGGTAAATTTTTATGCTTAGTCCGTAAAAACATACTGTATTCACCCAAATGCCACTCCTAGCAGCATCACCCTCGTCTGAATGTTCGCAAACGGCATGAAGTTGAGCAGCTATTTTGAACATCTGTTTACCCCTGAGCGAAGAACAAAGAAGAACTTCGCTGCGGGTGTATCGTGGCCTCATGGGTACCCTCACGAATTTCCTATAGGATTTTAAACTAGTGTTATAAAAATCCAAACATTGTCTGAAGAGACTTTCACATTCTACTACACTTGCCTTTTTAACAGTGTGATGTGACCCTCTGTTTCATTTTCCATTGAACCTGACAAAACCAAAAGCCCTGGATCGAGTGAGTGTGTGTGCTTGTTTTCATGATTTATGAGGACACATTTGGATAATGACATGGGTAATACACTGGTATTACAACGAGTCATGTTTTATGAGGACGTTTCATGAGTCCTCATTTAAAATAGCTTTAAAAACACTAAATGTTTCATTAAAAATGTAAAAATGCTGAATATTTTCTGTGATAGGTAGGTTTAGGAGTAGGGTTAGTGTAGGGGGAGAGAATGAACTATTTGTACAGTATAAAAACCATTACGCCTATGAAATGTCCTCACTAAGATAGCAAAACAAATCTGTGTGTGTGTGTGTGTGTGTGTGTGTTTGACATATCTCTTCTTGCTGTGGTTGCGGCTGGGAATGTGCTCCAAAGAAAACGGGGTTTAAACAGCAGAAAATGTCCTGGAGGTGAAGGGCACATTCCAGCCTGCTGATAATTTTTCACCCCTTTACCCCGGGCCAGTCGGGCCTTCACTTGCCAGTCTAGCAGGCCCATTATTAAGAGGCAGATCAAGGCCATGGGCAGTCACTGCTATATGTTTGAAGTCAGTTGGGGAATGTGTAATCAGCCTGAGAAAACAGCTGCCACAGTCTGAAGGCACCACAGGAACTCTGATGTCACCGTCTAGAGAGCCTTCCCTACCCTGAAGACAACAGCCATCTGAGAAAAAGCCAGGGACTATCAAGTGACTGATCTAGCCCGAAGAAGGGGTTTTACACTCAGTGTTCTACTGACACCGACTATTAAGCCATCGAGATAATTGGGGTTATCATGTTATCTGGTGTCTACGTCAATGTAACCATCACTTTGGACTTGGAAAATGGCTGTGTGGGACAACAGACCATTCAATTTCTTCATAGGGGAAGCGAATTAACGATAACTTACAAACGTTTAAAGTATTCGACTAATCGTTAGTCGACCAAAAACTGTATTAGTCGAGTAGTTGTAGAAAAAACAAAAAAGGCAGGAAGTCCAACCGTTCGCCTATAATCCATCGACTAAAATTTGGCTTATCATTTGAAATATGTAGTAGCAACTTTACATGGCCGCAATATACCGGTATTGGGGTATTCAAAGCAGGAAATATCAACATTGTGTTAATTTAGGGTGTGAAAATATACCGGTATTGGTGATAACCACAATATTTAAAATAAAGAGGACTCTTATGAGATCATGATGCGTAAATACTCCAGCGCCAGTACCTTGTTGACCCCTCAGGTGGCAGTATTGCACCTTAATGCTTAAATTTGTCAAACAAGACGAAGACGCAGCGCGCGCAGCGAACCTCAGGATAAATAACAGTAAATTAAATGTGCTACTTATAAAATTGTTTTTTAACACACTGAAAAAAGTGTACATGCCGTGTCATTACTTTAAAGAACTTTTTATATTTTATCTGACTCAACAAATTTACTTTTCTATCTTGTCATAGGTCTAACGTAAATTAGTTTACTTGACTGGAAGTAAAATGAAGTTTTGTTGGTGTAATTTAAATTTTTGATTCAAACCAAATTACTGTGTTTGCGTTCCGTGCAAACCACGTGACCACTGACATCATCAAGAGTTCGTTTGAGAATTTTCTGATTGACGGCCATCTTGTTTTGCTGAAGACGTTCCTTAAAATCAGTGAGTATTTCTGGAAATAGCATTGATTGTACTGTTACTACATATAATGTATAGCCTAGTTATATGATATTACAGCCGGTGTTAACGGATTAGTGCATGTTTTTGTTGAGTGTTCGTTTTGTTTTATAGACTCAGACACGTCAGAGCTTTACTGCTGAATATCAGTAAAAAAGCTCTGCTTTTAGGCAAATTGGTTGACGTTATTGAAGCTTTAGAGTGATTAAGAAGCATGGATAGATGAACATAAAGAAACGGGATGTGCATGATTATTTAAATGCATATTAAGCCGCGTTTCAGCCGCGTGTCTGCATACCTGGTTTGAGTAACGTTACCGAAATGTTTTCCGTTTCGTGGTGTTTTTTGTCTAGCCATCAGTGTTATGTAAAAAGTTTGGTTGATTTAAATTAAAAGTAAGTCTTGTTAGTGTAAAATGCATTTCTGTAAATTAAATTATAAATATTGTTTCCCATTGTCACGTGACTTTTAACGTCATCCGTGGTTGTGCGTGAGGACGTCCAGCTTTACGCCATCTTGTTACACCGCATGGATGAACTCGGCGTGTTAAAACGGGATTGAAGAAAATTGGTAAGTAATTTTAAACATACGCTTGGGCGTATTATTAACATGTATGTATGATTTCATAAAATTTTATGTTGTGCTGTTGTTTTACATAGCTACTAGTAGTACATAGTATTACTAGTTTGACGGCTCTAATTCGACTAGAAGGTTTAAAAGTTTCCCTCATCACGACGTTTAACCGAGTGGAAATAAAATAATAATACATGTAAATTGCTTGAGGTGAGATGGATTGATATTGAAACGTAGTATAAAGACCGTTTCGGGTATGCTGGCGTGCGACACTGAATGACGCGGCGCCATGAATAAAGTATATGCTCGCTTCAGACGCTTCGTATGGACTTAAAGTTATTATGAAGCTTTATTATGATCATTTTAAATTTATTATGAAGCTCACGTTCGCAAGGTATTCGCTCTGCTTACTTGTATGGTCTCTCATTTATGATTAATGTTAACACATAACGTTAGCTTTACATGAAGGCCCAAACACATGTCTTTAGTGACGTGCCTAACTTACACACTTATTTTAACGTATCGCGTCGTCTGTTTACTTCTATATAAGCCAGTTTGTTATTTCTCTTTGTCTTTTCTAGGATGGGGTACTGCTGAACAACAATTAAGACAGGTTTTGAAAAATCCAGTCACATGAAAAACGTAAGTAACTTGCACCTTTTAATTATTGCTTTGGGGGGTCAGTTTTGTAATTTCTTTCTTCTCTTCTATGCCTTAACGTTACCTCACCATTCCTGTTGGCAAGTAACTCGATGTGGAAATGCAAGGATTGTGGTGTCTCCAAAGCCAAGCGTTCTGAGCTTCTCAAGCATTTTAAGCTTGATCATAGGACGTTTGGACGTCATCATCCTTATCCTTGTGTTTATTCAGACTGTCCTTGTTCATTTAAAACTTGGAGTTCTCTGAAGAGCCATGTGTCAAGGAGGCATCCTCAGCATCCCCCTCAAAAAGATGCATTGACAACTTATAAATGCTTGCTTTGTGAATACAAACATTCATCATCGTTTAAAGACTACTTGCATGGCCAGCTCTGTTTCAACAAGAGGAGGTAAAAGCATTTATTTTATTGAAAAATGTTCAAATGTAAGTGACTAATCCTGAATTTACCATAGCTTTTACCATGTAAAAGTATTTTTAGTATTTTAGTATGTAGTGTTTTTGAAAATGTCTTAGATGCCCTAATTATACTTTTTGTTGTTTAATGCTTTGAGAACTATTTCTAAAAAATACATATACACAAAGTAAAGTCATTTTTTTCAGATGTCTATTTTCTGTTTCTCTTTCTTACAGATTAATGCCGAATTTTTGCGCATCACGACCTTACCTTTAAAATCGAGATTTATGGCCTCTTTGGACAGGCAGAGCTCTCAGCTTCTCCAGGTTATTAGGAGCAAAGGTGGAGTCCTCCGTGAAAAAACTAAGGACACTATTAAAGTTATGGATCAGGTATTGCGAACAAATTTGCTTGTGGCAGTCAATTTAGTAGTGTTTTGGTCTAATAAAAACGATACATCTTGAACATTTTGTAGAGTCTGGACATAGACATCAGAAGAGAGTGCCTGCTGAAATGCCTGATCATGTACCTTGGTGAAGATGCAAGCTGTTTGATCAAAGAATACCAGGTAATGTAGAAAATGCAAAGTACTGAAATTTTCTCCAACCATGTTTGCCTTAAAGTTGTTTAACTACCAAATCAACATTTCCCCATGTTTTACTCGCCCTTGAATATGAAACTGAATATGATTATATTCTTCAAGAACAATACTGGAAAAGTTATAATCCTACGTATCATTTTACTTTTAAGCGGTAGAATGGGAGAGAATTTTTGACTTTTTGAAGCTTCAAATAGTGCATCCATCAATCAAAGAACTGCTCAACACTGCTCTGTGGTCTTAAAGGTTTTCTCAAGCCTTGAGAGTGAGTAAAATGTGGCGGGCAATTCCAGCGTTATGGACGTGACATTTGCAGTCAAAACATAAAATATAAATTCTCAGAAAATGCATTTAATACCAATATATTTAAATGTCTGTTTATATGTCCATACTCCCTTAATAAAGGAGTACAGACATCAGAAAAATATCAGTCTACACATACGTTTTATATTTAAAATGAGGGAAATAAACATGCGTTATGGACGTGACAAAAAAAGACGCGAGTTTGTGGGAGACAATATACTTTGTTGAAATTCTGTGAATTAAAATGCACAAGCCAAAAGAAATAATACCAACCGAATGGATGAGTGTCGGCTCTCTATAGAACATAAATTATTTATTTTATTTTAGTTAAATTTTTTCCATTTATGAGGAAAAACGGACGTTACGGACGTGACGTCTTTCCGTTATGGACGTGACCGTTCCGAAACCATCACTTGGCTGACGCCGGAAAACTTGAACAGAGACCTTTTTGTGTCTCTCTTTTTATTTGAAACAACAAACATCTGAGACATCAGTAGGTAAGTCTGCACAATTAATCAAATTTAAACTGAAATCACCGTGTTATAGATTAGTTCACGCATATCTCTCATGCTGCTAAACTGTAACCGGCACGTGAGCATGTTCAAAACTCAATTCGGGCATGATATGCTTGATAATGTGGTGTTTACTTTAGACCCCGAAAGATACGGAATTGCTAATGCTTAGATACATAATCATTATATATGCATTTTATCATATCGATATTCTCCGGAGTCAAGAGCACCGGTTTCCCCTCAGTTTCCCCTCAGTCCCGTCAGTGAATTGAAACGCTGTCTGATTGTAACAGTCTGGAGAGCGGTTTTTGTTTTTTTTTGCATGCAAAAAAGCAATCGTGTCACAATGATCGCAATATATTATGTTTTGTGTCAAACTAATCACAATGTTTATACCCGTTTTGCGTTGTTGAATGCGCAATCGTACTTTAAAATAGCCACATTATTGCAAAATTAGCATTCAAGCATATAGATTCAAGCAATAGATCGATTTATATTGTAAAGTTGATGAATTTATCTTTTCGTATTGATTTAATCAGAATACTTCTTGATTGCCTTTGTTATGTGTCATTATATTGCTTGAAATAAATAAATAAATTAATTAATTAAACAAATATGCGCTGGTCAAATCATGCATGATTTAATATGAAGCGTCCGTAACGGTCACGTCCGTAACGCATAATTAGGTTGTTTAGACCAATTAAGTGAGATGATTTGTCAATCATAACTAGAATGGACATTTTTTGGCTTTGTACATAAAGTTTCAAATTAATTGTAATAATAATGATTATACAATATAAACTTATTCTTTAAATCGTTACGGACGTGACACAGCACTTTAGCGTCGAGTGATTTCCTAAATATAGCCTTCATAAATTTAAAGGGAAATGCAGTTATAACAAAGTGAGTGTATTTATATCTCAGTCATGCCCCCATCTTTCTGCAACATCCATACTATCAACAAAAAGTATAATTAAATGAGTCTTTGATCCCTCTTTTTAAAGCATGAAATTGGTTTGTATAAAAAAAAAGAAATTTTAGTATCTGTGCACACCTTATCTGAGGTGAATTAACAGAAATGTACTTAAAATTTACATGACAGCACATCAATACAATAAAATACAGATCCAAATGGACAACTTAGAAAGGGTTTTGATTTTTTTATGATAACTTAAATTTTTCATAGCAAGGTTGACATTTGCGTGGAATTGCTCTGGGGAAATTTTGATTTGTTAGTGACACATCGCTTTAAAGTAGTTCAAGTAATTGTGTTATCATTTACACATCAGCCTGTGTGACTTTCTTCCACAGAACACAAAAGAATGTATTTTGAAGAATGTTAAGAATGTCCCTCAATTAATTTCTGTTCTTATGTTTTTAGGCTGACCAGAGGGAGGAAGCGGAGAGAGAATTTGAGAAGACCACCTTGGCATTGTTTGTGATCCGTGAAAGTGATGCTCTTAGTCGTGCTCTGGACATTTCCATTGTCATTGACGGTGTGGAAGTACTAAATGAGTTGCCCTCTGTTGCATGTGCCTGTGCCATGATGTTTGGACTCATTTATGCACTGAACTTAAAATATCCTGAAGGACTCAAATATACCTTTGAGGCCTTTCAAAAAATTATCATGGACATAGAGAGTAAGCAGATGAGCCAACGGGTGCAGAACCTCTCTTCAAAGCTGCAGGAGTAAATTTGTTTTCAGTGACCCAGCTACAATGTTCGGCTTATGGTAAATTTCTTTTGAAGATGTTGGACAAAGTTACCTGTATTATACTTTTTACGGAACCTGATTTGTTTTATCTTGGTTAAGTTGTTTTATCTAGGGTTAGTTAAATAGTTTACCCCAAAATTAAAATTCTTACGTTAATGCATCCTTAAGCTATTCAAATATTTAACTTTAATTAAATTTGGTTCAGAGGTATTTTATGACAATTGTGAGAGAAGTTTCATTTTTGGGTAAACTATTCCATGAAGGTGACCTTTTTCTTTTTTTTCTACCATTGACCAATTTGGTAGGTGTTTTATTAAAAGTGTTTGGTTTTATACTGCCCATTTTAAACTAGTTTTTGGGCCAAACTTCTTTTAACTTCAGAAGATTTCTAAAAGGATTGAAATGTGTAGTCAGTTTTGTACTATTGTACATTGTTATATATTTCGTTGTATGAGACTGTACACAGTGTAAAAAAAAAAAAAGTATGACAAAATAAATTGTCAAAAGTTTGATGCTTGAAGTCATTCATCTTAGATGATAAAATTACACGTATTTAAAGTAAATAAATTTATTTATTGTACATATTTTAAATTGTATTTGTTAGGATATTTGGTTAGATGTAAAGTAAAAGAATTAAGTTAATACAAAGAGAAAACATTAAGACAAAGTATAATTTGAGATTTCGTTAAACTTAAAATCTTTATTTGATTCAAAGATACTTTTTGCTTTGGCTAAGTAATGGATAGTTAATTCTTTTCAAAGTAAAAATTTCAAGTTGATAAAAAGTAAAGTAATTAGTTGTAACAAGTTGACACAAAATTTTTACTTTGATCCAATGAAACACTTTTTTCAGTGCATCTACACCTACCCCAACCCTAAACTTACGCTTACAATACTGCAAAAACAGTTATTAAATTAATTAAATAAATATTAAATGACGCAATATTGATGTGCGCATGCCCAGTGGCCGTAGCTGTATCCTTTTTAGTCTTTACCCAGCTTAATCTGAGAAGAACCGTGGCGACCGAGCGGGAGAGTGAGAGATATAAAGTCAGAATTGCGAGATATAAAGTCAGAATTGCGAGATATAAAGTCAGAATTGTGAGTTATAAAGTCAGAATTGCGAGATAGAAAGTCAGAATTGCGAGTTATAAAGTCAGAATTGCAAGATATAAAGTCAAAATTGTGAGATAGAAAGTCAGGATTGCGAGATAGAAAGTCAGAATTGCGAGATAGAAAGTCAGGATTGCGAGATAGAAAGTCAGAATTGCGAGTTATTGAGTCAGAATTGCGAGTTATTGAGTCAGAATTGCGAGATATAAAGTCAGAATTGCGAGTTATAAAGTCAGAATTGCGAGATAGAAAGTCAGAATTGCGAGATAGAAAGTCAGGATTGCGAGTTATAAAGTCAGAATTGCGAGATAGAAAGTCAGAATTGCGAGTTATAAAGTCAGAATTGCAAGATATAAAGTCAGAATTGCGAGATAGAAAGTCAGGATTGCGAGTTATAAAGTCAAAATTGTGAGTTATAAAGTCAGAATTGCGAGATAGAAAGTCAGGATTGCGAGATAGAAAGTCAGAATTGCGAGATATAAAGTCAGAATTGCGAGATATAAAGTCAGAATTGCGAGTTATAAAGTCAGAATTGCGAGTTATAAAGTCAGAATTGCGAGATAGAAAGTCAGGATTGCGAGATAGAAAGTCAGAATTGCGAGATAGAAAGTCAGGATTGCGAGTTATAAAGTCAGAATTGCGAGATAGAAAGTCAGGATTGCGAGATAGAAAGTCAGGATTGCGAGTTATAAAGTCAGGATTGCGAGATAGAAAGTCAGGATTGCGAGTTATAAAGTCAAAATTGTGAGATATAAAGTCAGAATTGCGAGATAGAAAGTCAGGATTGCGAGATAGAAAGTCTTAAAAAATCTTTAAAAAATCTTTTTTTTTTCTTTTCTTTTTTTTTTTGTGCCGGAAACGGGCTTCCATAGTATCCTTATGTCTGTTGGGTAAAAAATTTTAAATAAATAAACAAAGTAAAAATGAATTTCACTGATAAATTCCCCACTTACTGGCAACTTAAAAAAAAACAAACAAAGAAAACAACGCTAGCGGGAAAGACCTAAAGCCATTTAGAACCCATTTTTGTACTTCTGTCTGTAATGTTTAGACAAAACAAAAGTTTGTAATGTTGTGATTAACCTTGTAGCTGGATGCTTTGGTTCATGGCTTATAACTCTTTAACAAAGACTAATCCCTGGGGGAAAAAAGTTAATGGGAAAAATACTTCCAGAAACCAAGGTCTCTGAAAAAAGTGGGCGGACACTAATGCACTCTATTGATTTTAGTAGAGGTTGCTTGTTTCTAACCTAACAGCACAACAGTCATAATTACATGGCAAACACAATTCATATAAAACAGTTCTTAAAAATGTATTAATCATTATATTGTCCTAGCAACTTTGTTGTTTAGCAACTCCAACCCCGTGGTCTCGGTTTTGCACAGACTTCAAAGACTTCTTCATGAAATGTCAAAAATCTAGTTTAATGTAAAAGAGTTTTGCATTGTTTTTTTGTTCAATACCAGCAACGGATAATACATCAAAACATACAGTTAAGTACAGACATGCCTATGCTAATCCTACAGTCAGATTTTGGAACAAAGACAACAACACATTGAAGGAGAAAAAAAAAAGCCTGTGGACTTCATTACAGCAAAATAATACTTCGGAATAAAGAAGTTAAATATGAACCAGATATTTGTTTAACATCTTTTCATTGGATGAACACAAGCGTTCTTTATTTGCTCTACGGTAAATTAATCATTAAGTAAACATGGGCTTGGCCTTCACAGATACAAGTGCTCTTTGTGAGACAATGTCAACATCAGTTGAGCCTTCAAAAGAAGTTTCTTTGTTGAGGATGTGTGCCTTTGTGCACACATAATCAAAACTATAGGTGCAGAACTCATCATTTAGTCCCATAGTGACTGATCCCATTCTTAAACATGTCGAGCATTTTGATTTAGAAAATGTTTAGCATTAGTCGCTAAGGTGTTGCTATTGTGTTCTAGGTGGTTGCTAGGCTTTTGTAAGTGACTGATAAATGGATATTTTCTTTCCCAAGTCTAAAGATTCCACCAAGTCCTTATGACTGCATTTGAACATGCATATAGTAGGTGACAAACAGTTCGATGAAAGAGTATTGCGTCCGAATTCATAGTCAAAACAGCAGGTGGATACTTCGCAGATGACCTATTTCATGCGAGATTTTGCACATCCGATGGACGCTTTACTATCCCATGAGGCCACGGGAGAGGGGTTGTGACATAGATATGTATACATAGATGCCATATTCGACCGCCCCAGACATCTCGACGCAGCCGCCATCTTGGAAGGGTTAACATGAGGCTGTTCATCACTCCCACTAACAAATACACAAAATGTCGGAACATGGTGCAGCTGTAAAAAGCACTGAGATATAAATTTTAGATGCAATTGCATAATCTTTCAGAGATTTGCTGGTTTGTGTTTTATGCGTAACTTGATATGCAATATTCAAATGTAGAATTATTACATAAATGACACTGTAAATTAAATGCTGTGAAAATCATCTATTTGCAGATATAGATATTCATAAATGTGAAAAACTAAGTTGCAGATGCAGTCAACTTGCACTTCACGCCCTGGTTTGGCTCTTCTAATATGGCGGATGGCTTACGTATAACAGCCCATAGAAACAGACACCAAGGCATCTGTATATCTATGGTTATATCTGGCAGTAGCTGTGTTTCCATCCACATATTTTTATGCACATTTTGGGATATCGCATAAAAAAAAAAAAATGATGGATGGAAATGCCAAGATGCACGTAAATTCTAAAAATGCGCATAAAATGCATACGCTCATTCAGTTTTTTGTCAGATAAGAAATAAACTGCAATGGAAACATTTACCAAATAAATTCCTCGATTTGCATCAATAAATTTGGGTGTGCTTCGTCTGCATGCTCTGAGATGCATGTAATATATTCAAAAATTATTATAAACATTGGCTTCTCCTATTTTTGTTAGTGATATATATCCAATCCAATCCACTTTATTTCTGTAGCACATTTTATCAACAACAAACAGTCTCCAAAGTGCTGCACAAAATAAAAAAAATTAATAAAATTAAAAAAATATATATAATAAATGCAATTTTATATATATATATATATATATATATAGTATAATATATATAGTGCCATCAGGAAGTGGCGAAATTGTTCGACTCACTGGACTGAAGCTTTATTCGCAAATGTTTTATGCAATTTTCCAATTTTGCACATAAGTTAAATTTGCAACTTTGGATGGAAAGTTCGCTTTTGGCATGTTTATTTCGCACCCTTTTCTTTAGCCAATGGTTTCCTGTTTATTTCCCAAATCAAAAAAATTGCATGTAGATGCAATTAAAATTAAAGAACTTAAATGACATGTATTTCAGAGTTTACTCAGAGTTGTTCTTCTATCTGCGCTGTCATGTCTCAGTGCCAGCAAATCTGGCCCAGCTGTGTGCTGTCCTTCTTCCCTTCACCTCCCCCCAAAAGCAAAGCGTTTCCCCTCTTATCAGCTGCCCACAGCTGCAGCAAACACAGACAAAGGGCGGCCCTTGAAAAGATCTCACCTGCTGATACTATCGCAGCACTGCGCTCCATGAGCCAATAGACTGTTCTCTTTGATATGTGCGGCTGTTGACTTTAGAGAATGCCACAGTGAAACACATGACCTTGAGCCCGAAACAACTGTGGGGTAGGTTGGTAGTTAAGAGGATTGTGTTGATCTAGATCCCGAAATTCCGAGCAGGTTGCTGATTAAACGCTTCATAAAAGAGCAACCGTTATTCACTTCATTAGTTGCCAAGGTAGAGGCTTTTAAGCTGGTAGGGTAAAATTAGCTCTGTTGTAAAACCTAGAGAGTGCTTACCGTCTACAACACAGACAGTGTTATAACCAAAATGGAACCCAATAAGTGAAAAAACACTTTCATGTGAAGTCCACAGGAAACCCGATTCACAAGTGATTTTAGAAGAGTTTCAGCTGCAAAATGATCAAAAAATTGCACCCTAGCACACACATTGGATAAATTTGACAAATTGTAAAAAAAAAAAAAATACATATCATTAAAATTAATCCATTACTACTTATGTTACAATCAATTTTAAACATTTCAACAATATTTACAATAATAACAATATAGTATTATATATAGTATATATAGTATATATATATATACTTGAGTGTATTATATAATATACATATTAATGATAATAATAATTTGCAATATAATATTTTAACAATTTAAAATAATTACTGTTATAATACATACATAAATATAAACATATATATATATATAAATATATATATATATATATATATATATATATATATATATATATATATATATAAATATATATATATATATATATATATATATATATTATATATATATACATATATGACCCTGGACCACAAAACCAAGAGTCAAATTTTTGAAAATTTAGAAAATTGAGATTTATTCATCATCTGAAAGCTATGTAAAATATTTGGCCGAGATACAACTATTTGAAGATATGGAATCTGAGGGTGCAAAAAATCAAAATATTGAGAAAATCGCCTGTAAAGTCATCCAAATGAAGTCCTTAGCAATGCATAATAATTTTTTATATACATTTACAGTAGGAAATTTACATGTTTATCTTCATGGAACATGATCTTTACTTAATATCTGAATGATTTTTGGCATAAAAGAAAAATCTATAATTTTGACATATACAATGTATTGTTGGATATTGCTACAAATATACCCATGCGACTTATGATGGTTTTGTGATGGATGTGTGTGTGTGTGTGTGTGTATATGAATGTGTGTGTGTGTGTGTGTGTGTGTGTGTATGTATGTATGTGAATATATATATATATAATATATATATATGTACAGTATTATACTTGTATATACTTATGTATATTTAATACTTACTGTATTATATTATATTTAATACTTGTGTATAATTTACGACTACTATTACACAATGTTTACCAACACTTAAATGCAGCTCACTAGTTTTTCACCTATTCTCATGTCTACTGTTGTTATATTATGTTATTATCAGCTTTTAAATCACAGGATTGTCTTTTCTGTAGTGCTTCATCAGACTACTCAAATCAGTCTATCAGTGACCCACAAGACATGAGAGTCAAAGATGAAAGCCATGGCTAATTATGATCTATGGGCTGAGCCAATGTGACGTAATCCCCTTCAGGTCAAATCTCCAAACCACTCATTTTCTTTCATACTCTTGCGGTTCAAACTTTCTTCAATATGTACGCCACAGTAATGGTCGCTTTTCAAGCAGGGCTGCTTCAGAGGCTCTAAATTCAGTAGCTTTGGGCTTGAATCCTAGTAAGAGGTAAATCTGAGATGTTTCGCTAAAGCAAAAATGCCAGCTTATATTACTCTCACCCATTACCGACCCAGCAGCCGCCCAGTTCTCATGTGACCCCTTCATAAATTGGCTTCACATCAGTTCAGATGCTTAGATGGGACAGCTGTGAGGGGCTTTGCCAAATATTTAGAGCTATCCCATGACAAGAAAAGACAGCAGCAGATGAAACACATTAAAGCAGCTAGAGGAACCCATAAAATGTTCTGTTTTCTTCCTTTCGCTCTCAGGATGGGCCAAGGAGACGAGAGTGTTTCTGGATTTATGGTCCTCTCTAAAGACAGACTTCCTCGTGCAGCTGCGTGTTTGCCCCGGGCCGATGTGGGGGCTATTAAAACCATCAGGCCTTTGAGTTTTCACCACCCTCAGTCAGATAATGCCAGAGGACAGGAACGCTCTGGAGTCTTTTCAGCCGTTTGCACGCACAATGGGTCAGAGCAGCTTTGAGCTCCTATCAGATTCAGTTATGGTCCAGAAGTGCAAAGAAAATTCTGATCTTCGTGCATCATAAACAAAGGATATAATATACTGTAACTCAACACCCTCTTCCACAGTCCAAAAGGAGCATTTAATAAAACTTGGCTGCAAAACGTTTTCACAAATTTTCCTAACACATGACAACCTACAATTACACGTCAACTATTTGGCATTTATACACTTGCTCCGTGGTGAAATGCACAATAACTCTAAATGGTAACTCTTTATTTTATTTTATTTATTTTATTTAATCATTTGTGCTAGTTAATAATTTATAGTAGTTATTAAAAAACAATTTTCAATAACCAAGAAATTTTTATATTTTCTGTACAAAGCCAAAGCTCTGTTTTATTTTAGATTCTGTATTCAATTTATTTTATTTTATTTTAGATTCTGTATTCAATTTATTTTATTTTACTTTATTTTATTTTATAATTTATTACTATTTTAGTATTTTGTATTTATTTTATTTTAATCATTTGTGGTAGTTAATAATTTATAGTACTTATTAAAAAACAATTTTCAATAGCCAAGAAATATTTATATTTTCTGTATAAAGCCGAAGCTCTATTTTATTTTAGATTCTGTATTCAATTTATTTTATTTTACTTTATTTTATTTTATAATTATGGCAGTAATTAAAAACATTTCTCAATAACTAAGAAATATTTTAATCTTTGTATATATATATATATATATATATATAAAATGTCCATTGTATATCTTTTTAGTTTTTTAAAAATATTTTATTTTTATTTAATTCGAATCTGTAATCATTTTAAGAAAATGATTTTGTTTTATTTTATTTTATTTCCGTTTGTATGTTTTTTATTTTTATTTTATCATTTTATAATTTATGGTAGTAAATTTTGTACAATGCTCATTATTTAATTTTTTCTTTTATTAAAGAAAAATGTATTTAATTTAATTTAATTTCATTTCATTTCATTTCATTTAATTTCATTTAATTTCATTTAATTTCATTTAATTTCATTTAATTTAATAGCCAAACCCACAATTAATTTCTTTCATATTTTTCTATAATAGTCCAGAAAAGTATGTTTGCTCAGGGAAAAATTTTTTTTTACTGGTGTCCCCTCCTCCGAAGGCTGTTACAATGAACCAAAAATCCCAGTGCATAATGATTACATAATAACTCAGAGTTTAACAGAGATCAAATTCTTCACATCCACGGGTCGAGCTGACCTGTACGCCTATAGGACCGTGTATCTGGCGAAGGAGTGTTAGACCTGGCTCAAACTCTTCCCAACAAACACGCCACAAATCTCCACATGCAGCAGCTGCAAACATCTTAAACTTCTGGAAGTCACAGTTCATTTTGAAAGCTCTAAGTTTCCCCCATGTCTCTCCCTGTGTAACTGCCAAAGACACGAGCTTCCGTACAATAGCACTCAACGGTGGGTAAAATGAGCCCAATTAGCGCCACAGACTGCAGGAGAACAATACAGTGCTTTGTGAAGCGCTACGTGTTTAACATACCCATGTGTGTATTTGCAGAAGAGAGAACCATGCAGTCGAACAGTTACACAGAGAGTTCTGAGAGCCTATGTTCTGACTTGTAAAAAGAGGCATTTATTTGATTGTAAAATACAGCTGTATGAATCACCAACACTGAGTGGGTCGTGATCTCACAGATTATTATTAATGCGACTGTTTGTATGACGGACCCTTTTAAAGGATTACCTTAAAAAATCTGTCATCATGCACTCTGATTAAGTTTTTTAATTATATGCATGTGAATGTGGACCTCAAAAATTCACTGATAATCTTTTCAAACTATAAGATGCTATGGAATATAAGTCATTTGGACTGATTTTATGGTGCTTTTTGAAGCTCAATAGCCACTTTAATGGTGTGTGGAAAAGAAGTTTTTTTGTTTGTTGGACATTTGACACTGGACATTTTCCTTCAACAACTGAGATACCTTCAAAAAGCTTTGTTTTTAACATTAATCAATAAGTGTGCTTACAGTGCGGTTCATACGGTGGTGGCGGATCTCCACACGGGATACACTCCATATCCTGAAATCCACTTAACTTCGTCTTTCTGTAAAATCTGTAAGAATAAAATGCATATTAATAAACATGTAACAATATATTATTATTATTATTTTACTTATTTATTTATTATAAAGTATCATTCATTTTGTCTAAAAAATTTAATAAAATTAATTAGATCATATAACAATTAATCAAATTATATTACATACACTACCATTCAAAAGATCAGGGTCTTTTTTTTTTTTTTTTTAAAGAAAATTGCAAAGATGCATCAAAAAGTGACAGTATAGACATGTATAATGTTACAAAATATTTATATATATATATATATATATATATATCATGGTTTCCACAAAAATATTAAGCAGCTCAATTTCTGTTCTCAACATTGATAATAAATGTTTCTTGAGCAGCAAATCAGCATATTAGAATGATTTCTGAAGGGTCATGTGACACTGAGGACTGGAGTAATGATGCTGAAAGTTCAGCTTTTATATCACAAGAATAAATTACATTTTAAAATATAGAGAATGGTTATTTTAAATTGTAATAATATTTCACAATATAACTGTATTGATGAAAGAAACGCAGCCTAGGTGAGCATAAGAGATTTCTTTCAAAAACATAAAAAAAATCTTACTGACCTCAAACTTTTGAACGGGAGCGTACATCAATATATTATATGAGACCAACTACATATAAATCAAAGACATTATATTTACTATTATTGCAGATCATTAAAAGTGGCTTTAATTGTCAAATATAATTTAAAGCAATCCATTCCAGTTTCCAAAGACACATTGTTGTTTAATTGTTGGATTGTGTACACATCATGTATTTGTCTAGCTGCTTTTAAACTGAATATCTCTGGAAAATCCCTTATTAGAGAACAGGATTAGGGGGCAATAATTATACGAGCGGGCTAATTAATTAATCAACGTTGGATGAAAACTAACCATTACAATGTGAGAAATTGGTTACAGTAACAGCCCTAAGAACACATTTCTCTAAAATGATGTAGATGAACTTTGAAGGTAATGTGAAGAGTTGCCTTCAGCATGTCTTACTTGCCAAAGCACTTAATTACGGGTAATCAAAACTTATTAAAAACTTATCTGGTGAGAGCAGGATGCTGCTGTAGGTAAAACAGTAACTCTTGCAGCGGTAGCGAAAAGCAGGTTTTCATAAACCCGAAGTGTTTCAGCTTCTAGGGCATGTCTGGGCCCAACCAAAGGCCTTGAGTTTATTTCCCTGACCTGGACTTTAAACCGAGAAATCATCTGCTTCACTTAGGGCTGGAGGGCTAAAGTGTGTGTAACTCATGTCAGTTGAGTTTAAAAAGCTTTCTGAGCCAAGGCTGCATGTAAATACAGTTTGGGTTTCAGAATGACTGTATGCTCTCAGAAATAAAGGTTCTTTATCGAGCGCATTAGTGCCTGAAGTATTTATTCCGTTCATTTTTCCCATAGGGATTTTTAAAGTCTTAGGTAAAGCCATGAACTACAAGGTGAATCACATTATAAACTTTGATTTGGAGCAAAAAGGTAGCTGAAAATCTGACAAAGGTACAAAACCGTGAACTTAAAGGCTTTACTGAGGAAAAGAACTACAATCCCACGAAGCACTGCGAATGACAATGGATTAAAAACGATGGAGAAATATAAAATTACTCTTCCAAAGCTGATTATATATCTATAGAAACAATATATTTAACGTTTATTGAAAAATATGCATATATATATATATATATATATATATATATGCATATTTTAAGTGTGTATAGGAAGACCAACTTTATTACATCATTTGCAGGCCTTCATGGGAGTGCAGAGCCTCGCAGAAATCTTTTGGCACAATTTGCTCCCGACGACTCTCTGATTGGTGGGATTTTCCAGACAACATCGTGGGTAATGTAGTTTTTCACTATTCAATCTCCACTCTTACACATGATTTTTTTTTTTTAAACAAATGGAAATAATGCAAACAGATGGCTTTAACAAAAGCAGATACCATCGATTAACAACATCAGACATCACAGAAGTTATCCTTAGAAAAATCAATCACCCTATGGAGAAAGGTTTTCAATTCTGGATCATGACTGCAGGATTGATTGTAGCATGAAGAACCTTTAACATCCTTGGAACTTTTCCATTGCAATTAAAAGGGTTAGTTCGCCTGAAAATGAAAATGATGCCATAGTTTACTCACCCTCAAGCCATCCTAGGTGTATATGACTTTCTTCTTTCAGATGAACTCATTTTTTATCATATTAAAAAAAAATCCTGCCTCTTCCAAGCATTATAATGGCAGTGAATCGTACCCTAGATTTCGAAGCCCAAAAAGTCCCTCCATCCATCACAAAAGTAATCCATACAGCTCCAGGGGGTTAATAAATCCTTCTGAAGGGAAGCGATGCATTTTTGTAAGGAGAAATATCCATATTTATAACTTTATAAACTGTAATCACTAGTTTCCGGCAATGGCCGTACGCAAGTTGAGTTTCGGCGGAAGAGCGACCTGACGTGTGACTTACAGCGTAGCACCGACATTTTTCTTTAAAAATTCTCCTTTTAGACTTCTAATTTGTGACCTGCGTTTTGTTTTGCTCTATCCTCTGCGCCTCTGAGCTTATGCATCGGGCACGAGGACACCCATCCGCCGTAACTCGGCACTCTTGTGAGCGCTGAACGCCGTTACTAGAAGCTAGAAAGCCTTTATTAACCCACTGGAGTTGTATGGATTAGTTTTATGATGGATGCTAAGAAGAGACAAGTATTTTTTAATATAACTCCAATCCTAACCCCAACCCTAACTCTTCTGAAAGAAGAACGTCATATACACCTCGGAGGTTGAGTAAACTATAGAATAAGAACCCTCTAAGGCTTCTTTAGATTTTTTTAAATGTTCTCTTTTTTTAAAAAAAAACTGTTCACTGAAAGGTTCCTTGGGGAAGCAAAAATTATGCTTCTATAGCATCACTCGAAAAACCGCTTTAGGAATATTTATTTTTAAGAGTGTATCATAGACCGACTTGGTCTTGGAAAACGCCCATCATTCTTTATTCTATATAATTGCGCTCCTATGACTGACTCACCCAGGCAGGCAGTCTCCACATATGGCGTTGTTCATGGTGGAGCAGTTCCCCTTCTGGAAGCGGTTGAGTAGGGAACAGTCCAGACAGGGCTTGCATTTCTGCAGGCTGCGGTCCTCTTTGAAGCGACTGGCTCTGCAGGGCACACACTGGGCATCCTCCCCATAGCCAAAGCCACATTCCTGTGAGGATTAACGAAAGATATCTCACTGCAGAGGAAGGGAAGGGCGAGGGAGAGCCGAGCTAAAGAAAAGCGGCAATGTGGACTAACAAGAAGCCGAGATGAAATAATGATCACAGTGTGTGTGTGTGTGTGTGTGTGTGTGAGATTCCCCCTCCTGAACAAAGGCCGAGCTTCTTTTGAGAGAGTCTATCTTACACTGGCAATAATCTCCCTGACTCTCACGGGATCAATGGACAGCCTTCTGCTCCGGGCCCCCGAAGGGCTCTCGATTTGAATCAGAAAGGCCCACGGGGATGCCCATTGTTGGTTTATTGGGAGTTTATTGCAGAGGTTTTGTCAGGTCTGTCTTCGGCTAAAGTGTATCTGAGACATATTGATATTGAGAGGTTTTGGTATGTGGAATAGAAAAAAGAAAGCCCTTTAATCTAAAAGATTTACAAAGCACATTTTTAATAATGCAAACACTTTCTAACCACAGAAATCCAGACACATTTTTAAATTTAATATAATTGTCATTCAATTTTAGAATTTATTTTACATTATAGTTAAATTGAGATCATTTCATGTTAAAATTTTTAAAGTATACAAGCTGAATGAAAAATCAAAGATGTCTAGAACCGATGTATTTCATTTGATAATATATCGGAGATTTTCGGAGTGAAATATAGACAGGTTTCCCGAGATTCACCCAGAAAAGCCACCAAATCGTGAAGGAAACTTGAGGAGAGGTCTCAGTGTCGAGTTGTGGGGTCGTGGCGAATTCTCAGCGCTCTTGAAGTGCACGAGACAACACCCTTTGCATTGTTCCCTAAATACAGGCCTATTTTATTTCAATAAGAGACCTAAAACTGTGCAGTTTGCATAATAATATGAGGCCGATTTTAAGCAAAATATAACAAAGAGACCACAGAGAAAGTGTCTCCATGAACAAAATGAGCACGCTTGCCATTTTAGCCGACTGAATGAACAATATAACAATAGAACAAAATACAGTTACCTTTAGTTTAGCAACTAGTAACAAAACACAAAAGAGAAATTCAGCTTGGAAGATGTTCTAATGGGTTTAGAATGGTCTTTCCTCGAAATGTGACAAACAACATTTGTTGGACATGTTTCTGTACAACATGTTGGACTTGGACGTTTTGCCACATTGAGTTTGACATTAAGAAGTGAAATGTAAACAAACATTTTTTTTTCCAGGCTTCGGGATCTAAACTGAAATCTTAAGCGCCGCTTAATTAGCATTACTCAGAAGAGCTTTTTCCCCCTCCAGGTCCACCCACTTCAATAAACAATGCCAGAGTCTTTTCAAAACTCTACTGACAGTAATCAATCTGGAATCAATCTTTGTTTTTAATCCTTTCCACATTGATATAATGCTTGGGAATCTAGCAGGGATACATCAGCTTTCACTGAGCCAGATTTCTCAAACCATAATTGAAGCAGAACTTCAAATAATGTCTTTTGCACCCATCCAGCCCAACGTCACTCAAGATCAATCAATGCACTTATCAATGGAACCAACCAGCAATATGACAAATGAGTTTTGACATCCAGATCCAAATTTTTGATGAAAGACTTAGCAATTCTATTCCATCAAAAGACCTCAGTGCACACGAGTCGTCTTGACCACTCTTAAGGTACTTTTTGTGGCCCTATATTTGGCTCAACGTAAATTTTGACATGGGTTTTGGCTGTCCAAAGAAGGAATATGACAGAATATTTACTTTAGTGTGAACTATTGCTGTGGTGTATATGCTGTTTCTAGAAGACTTGTATGACTGGAGTGTTCATTTCATGTGTGTGTGCAGCGTATTTCTCAAAAGTGCTATAATTACTTCTTTAAGCAAAAATAAAAAATGAATGAGTGCACTTTTAAGACTTTTTAAAATCAGAATTCACAGCACAATATGTAACCGTGATCCATTAAACAAACACACCTCCTCTGACAATCACGTTCCTACCAGTCGCATTCCAGCAGAGGAGCATAATGCAGAGAAAAGTGAGAGGACCTTTGTGGTTTGATATCACCCTGCACTGCATTGTTTTTTTCCCAGCTGCCCTTTCCCTAGACAGGTCACTATTACCCGCCTGCATTTCCACCACACTGAGCTGGATTAGAGAAGAGGCTCATATATCATTAACGTGGAGATCGGCTTCAAACGGGGGCCTTCTTTCTACACCCCGATCCAGTTTCCCAGCTCAGGCACACATGGATTACTGGCCTGCGTGAGAGAGCCAATGACAAGAGCTCTCCACAAAGCCTGGCCCCGGTTTCGGCCAATGTTAGAGAAGACTGATTTGGCTCTCTCAACACAGGCCCTCCAAACTCTGCATATAGGATGCCTGAACAGAATGACAGCTGTTGTTGCCTGCTTGCAGCCCATATAAGACCTTTCTCTCCAGCAGGGCATGAAGGACTGGGGGGGACGGTGAATAAAAGAGGTATGGTCACTCCGTTTGAGGGCATGATACCATTCCCAGAGAGATAATCAACAGCAGAGCAATGGGGGAAAGAGGAATCTAAGGAGCTCTGTAACCCCCTGTGGTTTGTCTGTTGGAGTTTGCTGCTGGAATCTTCCAGCATTTAGAAGTTCAAACAGATAGATGAACATCATATAAAAGCCAATGAGACTCCCAAATATGGCTCGAAATACATCTACGTGTCACAGCCATGGCTCAGTAGTTATCACTATGAGCTCTGCTGTTCATAAGGACAAGTGGAGTTTGAATCTAGCTCTGGCAACGTTTCCTAATCCTAGCTGAAAAGCAGATGAATACAAATATGCTCAGGATCTCAGAATTGGCTCAGAAAGCATCTACATGTCAGAACCGTGGCCTAGTAGATATCAATATGGGCTGTGGTGCTCATATGGGCAACAGGAGTTTGAATCTTGCTAGCAACATTTCCTAATCCTAGCTGAACATGTGGTGAATATAAATAAGGATTCATGCTCCCAAATATGGCTCAGAATGTGTCTATATGTCAGAGCCGTGGCTTAGAGGTTATCACTGAGCTGTGGTGCTCATATAGGCGACCGGAGTCCAAATCTTGCTTGCAACATTTCCTAATCTAAGTTGGACCACAGATGAAATACAAATAAGGATTCAGGCTCCCAAATATGGCTCAGAATGTGTCTATATGTCAGAGCCGTGGCTTAGAGGTTATCACTGAGCTGTGGTGCTCATATGGGCGACCGGAGTCCAAATCTTGCTTGCAACATTTCCTAATCTAAGTTGGACCACAGATGAAATACAAATAAGGATTCAGGCTCCCAAATATGGCTCTGAATGTGTCTATATGTCAGAGCTGTGGCTTGGAAGTTATCACTGAGCTGTGGTGCTCATATGGGCAACCGGAGTCTAAATCTTGCTTGCAACATTTCCTAATCTAAGTTGGACTCCAAATGAAATACAAATAAGGACTCAGGCCCCAAGATATGGCTAAGAATGTGTCTACATGTCAGAGTAGTGGCTTACAAGTTATCACTGTGAGCAGTGGTGCTCATATGGGCAACAAGAGTTTGAATCTTGATAGCACCATTTCTAGATTCTAGGTTACTAGATGAATATAAATGAGGATTCAGGCTCACAGATGTGTTTATGTGTCAGAGCCATGGTGTAGTAGTTATTATCCTAAGCTGTGATGCTTATATGGGCAATAGGAGTTTGAATCTGGCTTTCAAAAGTTCTTAATCTTGGCTTTTATCTGGTGTCCAGCTAAAAGCCAATAGAGATTCAGGCTTCAGAATATGGATAAGAATTTGTCTACACTACCGGTCACAAGTTTGGAATAATTACATTTTTTTTAATGCTTTTGAAAGAAGTAAGGTTGTAACATATTATTACAATTTAAAATAATCATTATTATTCTTCCATCTTCTTCCTCTCTTGAAGTACTGCCATAGATCCACTTGCAAGAAAATTTTAAAATTTGGCACACAGATAGTGGACTGTCTGAACATTATCCACAGAAAATTCAGAGTCTCTAACTCAATCGCTCTAGCGCCACCAACTGTCCAAAAATGCACTCATGTTTATGTTAATAACTTTTGAACTGTAAGGGCTAGAAACATTTTTTCCTCTGAAAAACCTACTTTTTCTAACTTCTCCTTGGCCATTGCTCCCATTTTTACGAAAACTGAACTACATAATCTTCAGACCATTCCGACAAAAAAATTATCGAATTGAGAAGTGCTTTATTTTGCCTGTTTACCTGTCAATAATCCAACAAAACAGCTAAATCTATTCTTTCCAAAGCCTGTTTTCAGAGTCCAGAATCACCGAGGAACATTCTTGCCTAAAAGAACTCACCAAACCAGTACCTGCAAGTACCATTTTTCCACTATCTCCAGATCAGATTTGAGTGAGAATGCCAAGCAAAACAGCAGAATGGATGTGTGAAAGAGGAGAAAGCTGGATGAAAGCATGTTCAGACACACAAGTGTTTTGAAGTCATCTTATTGAACACTCTATTCAACTAAATTACCCTGAACTCTCCTGCTCATTAATACTTCCCAATAAAGCAAAGGGTGAATCCTCACCCTCACCTAACCCAACAGGTAAGCTTTAAGGGTGAATCCTACGAAACCTGTCAAGAACGTCGGAGTCATATTTTACTCCAAAACCAGCTTATTTTTAGAACCCTTATATTAAAAAAGTATTCCATTATAGTAATATGTTTAATTTCAGGAAGGAGGTGTCCTTAATTGTCATTAAAAAAAAATGTCACAATACAAAAAAAGTCATAATGGCCCTAAAACAGACTTCTGTTGTGTTAATTCTGTTCCTGAGAGAATTGTTTAAAGCAATAGTTGAAAAATTAATTTACTCATCCTCAACTCGAATGCCTTTCTTTCTTCAGAACGCAAAAGGTGAATTCATGAAAAATGTCTCGACCACTCTTTTAACAAAAGTAAATGAGGACTAGGTGTGTCAACCAAATTAACTGAAGATCTGGATATCTGTCTAAGTTCTTCTTTGCATTCATGCAAATAGCAGCAGAGTCAAATTTGTGAACAAACCTTTTGAGTCGGATCTTTTCAATAGTGATAGAACAACGAAACTTCAGCGCTTGTGTTGCAAGTGCAAAGCGCGTTGTATTAAACATATATTGTACGTCATATAAAACGTGTATTGGAGCTTGTGTTGCCAAAGCTTTAAACAACCTTTAACAAAATGTTTGTGGTCCACCACAAGATGCCATTGAAGTATAAAGCTGGAGCGTCGAGTTGTTTTTCGAGTTCACAAAACCACCTGATTGATTTGTTCACGATTCAACCTGATTCAGTTCTCAAGCTCGACTCATTGACTTGATGATAGTTGTGCTTAACAGCACACTGGATGTAACAACATGCAAACTACTTCTTTTGTACTTCACAGAAGACATCATACAGGTTTTGAACGACATGAGGGAGAGCAAATGATGACAGACCTTTCATTTTTGGATGAACTATCCCTTTAAAAGTTACAAAATGCCTATCAACAAAACTGTTATTGGCCTTTTCAGGTGAAAGACGGTGTGTAGGTGGGGGTTTTACTAGCCGTTTGACTAGTCATGAAAAACAGTTTGAAAAACAGCAATAGGGCATCATGTGAATTGTTCTTCTGCTCTTACTAAAACTGTCTGAAAGAGCTTCTGAAGTGTCAAACATTAAAACATATAAAATGTCAAGTTGCTGGTGATGTAATTACAGCTAGTGTAACTTATACAGCAAAAATAATGGCTTTTTTAAAAAACATGTTTCTGAAACACTCCTCCCATCTATCATTGGTCACAACAACTGGGAACCGCCCCAAAGCTACACCATTGGTTGAGCCACTGTTGCTGTTGTTGGGCTGGTAGGGATTCTCAAACAAAGAAAGAAATGTTTTGATTAAACATAAAGAGATTAATTTGGTTTTTTTTTTTTTGGGAGGGGGGTGGGCGGTAAACCTACTCATTCTATAGAATCTGCATGTTAAACTGAGAGAAAACATCTTAACATTAAAACTAAGCTAATGGAACTTAAAGGGTTTGTCCACCCAAAAATGAAAATTCTGTCATCATTTACTCACCCTCATGTCGTTCTACACCCGTAAGACCTTCGGTAATCTTCGGAACACAAATTAGGGTATTTTTGATGAAATCCGAGAGGTATAGACAGCAAATAGACAGCTCATCCATAGACAGCAATTTAACCACCACTTTCAAGGTCCAAAAAGGTACTCAAGACATCGTTAAAATAGTCCACGCAAGCTTAATTTTATGACGTGAGAATACTTTTTGTGCGTAAAAAGTCTTTGTTTTTGTTTTGTTTTTGTGCACAAAAAGTATTCTTGTCACTTCCTTAAATTAAGATTGAACCACTGCAGTCACGTGGACTATTTTAACGATGTCTTTGGTACCTTTCTGGACCTTGAATGTGGTGTCTGTGGATAAATCAGATACCTCTTGGATTTCATCGAAAATATCTTCATTTGTTTTCCAAAGGTCTTACGGGTTTGGAACGACATGAGGGTGAGTAATTAATGACAGGATTTCCATTTTTTGGGTGAACTGACCCTTCAAACACTTTTTCCACATGACATTGTCCAAGAATAGGTTAAACCACTAGTGCTTGAATGGAAAAAGCAGGCAATCATTCACTACCTCCTCAGGCCCCAAAGCATTAATTGGCCGAAAACATCTGATGCACTGAAGCGAATAACCAATAAGTGTGTGTTCATGTGTACCAACATGAAAGTCATGCGGTTAAAAAAAAAAGCATATGCACTACATTTGTATACATCCAACAGCCTGATGTACCCGAGCATAAACTGTGTAATGATTTCCACACTTCAGAAATACCCCAGACCTTTAGATTAGTTTAGATTAGGTGAATAGTACAAAACCCACTTAATTTCTTCACATGCCATGTTTACAAGGCCTTGAAATTCTCAGGGGTGGCAATGACATTAAAAGGCTCGAAGGAAAAAAACAGAAGTTTGTGGCAGGAGAGGATAAGAAGTGTGGGTGTAACTGATTAAAGCATGGCCAGCGCTCTACAAAAGAGAACAGCGGTTTACCCACTCTCTTTATGAAAAGGAGGAAGCAATAAATAATTGGTCTGGACAAGCTATTCAAAACATTGGCATCCCCTCTCTATTGGTGAACTCTTTGCTTTTGGCCTGTTTGGTCTAAAAGTCTTTCATGAACTCTGTGAAAGTGATGGGAAAGCGTATTCCCGTCCCAGATTTGATCGTATACAGGGTTGAAACGAGTCTTTTAAAAAAAAAAAAAAAAAAAACAGCTTGAAGTCAAAGCGTCTAAATATATTTGCACATTAATCTGACTGTGGTAGGTGAACTGAAAGGAAAGAATTCCAGAATTAAACTCAGTGGGAACCAACTCAAAGGAAAAGAGTGCTTCGGATATTATTTCTTGATTTAAGATGTAATCTTTTTAGGAAATTAAAAATACAAGTTTTATATGCGCACCAATGTTTCAAATTAGGCTAAAACAAAACAAAAAAACTGGCAAACCTTAGATAGCTCTTGTCCAGCGTCACACTGCCGACATGGAATACAGTTCCCAAACTTATCCTTGTATTCCTGTTCCCTGCAATCTCTTCTCTCCTCAGCCATAACTGCAACCTATGAAGGACATGAATGTATATTCATGTATATTATGATGATTACACTAGTGTTCTCAAGAACAAACAAACACACTAATGTCGAAAAGTTCGGGGTTAGTACGTTTTTTGTAGTTGTTGTTTTTGAAAGTAGTACTTTATTCAATAAGGACACATTAAAGTGATCGTAAAGACATTTATAATGTTACGAAAGAATTCTATTCCAAATAAATGCTCAATATCGATGATAAAAACTGTTTCTAGAGCAGCAAATGGACCTTTTCACAATTCCAGGGTTCTGCAAAAACCGTTTTAATTAGGAAAACTTCAATAGCTGTTAATGGGAGACGACAACAAATATAGTTTTTGCATTCCATCGGCTCCAATAGCAAAATCAAAATAATCATGATAGCATTTGTTACAGCAGTCAGAATGAGAAAGGTGTCAAATTAGTCGTCACTCCCTCAGCCATTGAGTTAGAAACGCTCTAATAGCAGTGTTTTTTGTTGTTTTGGGTTTTTTTGTCATTTACTGCTAAGACACATAGCGTTATGAATGTATATTACATTTTTTTTTTAAATGAAATATTAAAAACTTCTGAAGGATCATGTGACACTGAAGTAATGCTGAAAATCCTGTGTAATAAATTACAGTTTAAAATAGATTAAAATGCAAACAAAAACCGTTCTTTTAGTATTTCACAATATTACTCGTTTTAAATGCAGAGACTTTCAAAAAACTAAAAAAAAAAAATAGAAAAAAAATCATACTTAGTGTAAATAATAGTAGTGTACAGTAATCGAGAGCAAATCTTGGTATAAAAAACAATTATGGCAATTATTAATTTGTAACTTCAAGTTGGAGAATAAGCAAAAGGTGTTAATATGAAGGAAACGCACCATAACACACAGTGGAAGAACGAGTATCCTGTGAAGAGTAAACCCGGAGAGGATCCGTGCCTGAGGCATTCTGGAAGGTCTCTCCCACATACACTGTGAAAGCAGAAATCCTTTGATGAATGATTAATGAAAGACACTCTTAGCCATTATCTCCCAAAACTGGGTGAACACTTGGCAAACAATGATTATTATAAATCTTATGCTTTTTTTTTTTATAAAGCTCCGGTCTGGAATACTGTGTGTTAAAACCATTTTAAATTACAGTGGCTGTTTAATATTTCAAGAGGTATAACAGTGGCCTTATATATATATATATATATATATATATGCAGGGTTGGGGAGTAACGAAATACAAGTAACTTAGTAACGTATTAAAATACAAAATTTGAGTAACTGTATTTCATTACAGTTACATTTTAAATGGGTGGTAATCAGATTACAGTTACATCTGAGAAGTATTTTAGATTACCAAAGTGATTACTTTGAATTTTAATGTCATTTAAACAGCAATCGGTGATTCTCTGATGCTGACAGTCTGAAAAAGCAGAGTTAAGTTTCATGTTTTCGACTGTTTTCATGTTTTTTGATCGTTGTTTGTGAGTCATTTTATAATGTAAAAAAGGTCACTGCAACTTTTTCTCACAATTTGTTTTTTCCCCTCACAGTTGTGAGTTTGCATTTCACAATTCTGACTTCTTTTTCTCAGAATTGCGAGATTTAAACTCACAATTGCAAGTTTTAAAGTCAGAATTGGGAGATATGAACTTGCAATACTGAATTTTTTTCTTGCAATTGTGAATTTAGTATGTGAGTTTATATCTCATAATTTTGACTTTTCTCAATATTGTGAGTTTATATCTCATAATTCTGAGGGAAAAAGTCAGAATTGTGACATAAAAACTTGCAATTACCTTTTTTGTGTTTGTTCCACACTTATTAGTATTCCAAAGTATTTAGATTAAGTTACTGAACTTGAATAGTGTAACGAAATACGTTACAAATTACTTTTTAAAGCATGTATTTTGTAATCTGTAGTGAAATACATTCTAAAACTAACCTACCCAGCCCTGTATATGTGTGTGTGTGTGTGTATTGATTTATAACTGTAAAAAGTAGGCCCCTTAAAAACACTAATATTGCGCAATAATGATTAATCTATGTGCTTTATAGATGATATATTCCATAGATGAATCCATATAAGACCTATTTACATTTAATATTATTAAAAAATAATATCATTTAAAATGTCATAAATTATAATTATTATTATTTTTATTATTAATGTTATAACACACTGTGTCTTCAAAACATTAGGCTACAATGTACTGCATAAAATTGAAATAACTTTTTTTCAGAAAACGATTGCATGCTACTGGATGAATTAAAAATATGTCCCTTATATTATGCTAATGAACGTGTAGATAGGCACTAGTTGCGTGTTATCTAGTTATTTTTCCTGACGATATTCATTTTTGAACTTTCTTACCGATAACGCGTCGCTCGTGAGATTCCGGCTGTTCGGGATGCGATCCAGCGCGCTCCCCGCTGAGGTCTGAGCCCGGCCCGAGTCCAGCACTGAAGTTAAAGCTCAGATGAAAGACGGTCTGACGCCTGTAATCTGATCTCCCATCAGCGTATACATCAAAGTCCTGCACAAAAGCGCTTGAATCGAGCCTGTTTACTCACTCACACCATTCCATATGTTAATCCAAATACCTGCAAATGCACAGACTCCGAAAAGTCTAACTGCATGATCCTGAGGCAGACGTGAACTGGATCTCTCTTCACTGCTGCGAGTGTTTGATGCAGAATTCCCTTTCATCTCTGTGACGTCACGTGCCGCGCAGCGATTGGCTGGATTGTCTGCAGAGGAAAATTGTTTTCACATCAAGTTTGATTTCTTGAAGTCGAATCATTGGGACTCACTGGCTCCAAAAAGACTTAAGTCACACTGAAAACACGAATGTTATTAAATTCGATAACAAGATATCAAACTTAGTGGCTTTTAGGCTACTTGAGAAAGAAAGACAGTACGTACTGTACATTTCGATTTCATAAAAATAAGTTTGTGTGAAAAAGCCTTTTGTTTTGTTCTGCTGAGTGCTCAATTAAACTCTTAAGTCATTTTTTTATTATTATTTTTAAAGATGTACTAGTACTGGATGCCTTCTGCTGGTCATTTCGGAGAATTGCACTCTTGGAATTATTTTATAAGCATGTATGCTCTCTGTTCTCTTTTCAGTGTTTTAGGTGCCACGGACCCCTCCAAAAATAACCATTTTCGTGTGAGGGACCACCGTTCTAAAATTTTGAATGCATCTAGTTTCTTGTTCACGATTTATATTGTGAAAAATTAATATTCTACATAGATATCTAAATCGGAAAAAAATACCAAACTGTGTGTAGAGACAGTAGATAGAGACATAAAGGCCGTATACACAATGGAAATAACCTTATTTTATGCCAAACAGTGATCCTTTATAAAGTTAATGCACATATAAACACACACAAACAGTTGGTGAAAGACATCTGCAGAGCCAGCTTGCGGCCTGAAACTGCCGGCAGCCTAAAACTGCTGTCCCGGTTCTGCAGAGCCAACTAGCGGCCTGAAACTGCAGCCGGCCCAAAACTGCTGTCCCGGTTCTGCAGAGCCAACTAGCGGCCTGAAACTGCAGCCGGCCCAAAACTGCTGTCCCGGTTCTGCAGAGCCATCTTGCGGCCTGAAACTGCAGGCGGCCTAAAACGGCTGTCCCAGTTCTGCAGAGCCAGCTAGCGGCTTGAAAGTGCAGGCGGCCTTAAACTGCTGTTCCGGTTCTGCAGAGCCAGATGTTCTTCACCAACTGTTCGTGTCTGTTTATTTCCGCATTAACTTTATAAAGGATCACTGTCTGTCATAAAATAAGATTTGAGATCATGTTATTCAAATGTATAATTATATATGTGAATTGTGAAGTTCAGTTAGTTGCATATGAATATTTCTTGTTGCATCACTGCATCAAATCAGAATTACAATAATATGAATGAAGTGCCCAAGCAAAGGAAACACCATCCACCATAATGGTGAAAAACTGCAGGCGGCCTAAAATTGCTGTCCCGGTTCTGCAGAGCCAACTAGCGGCCTAAAACTGCAGGCGGCCTAAAACTGCTGTCCCGGTTCTGCAGACCCAACTAGCGGTCTGAAACTGCAGTTGGCCTAAAATTGCTGTCCCGGTTCTGCAGAGCCAACTAGCGGCCTAAAACTGCAGGCGGCCTAAAACTGCTGTCCCGGTTCTGCAGACCCAACTAGCGGCCTGAAACTGCAGTTGGCCTAAAACTGCTGTCCCGGTTCTGCAGAGCCAGCTAGCGGCCTGAAACTGCAGGTGGCCTAAAACAGCTGTCCCGGTTCTGCAGAGCCAGCTAGCGGCCTGAAACTGCAGCCGGCCTAAAACTGCTGTCCCGGTTCTGCAGACCCAACTAGCGGCCTGAAACTGCAGGTGGCCTGAAACTGCAGGTGGCCTAAAACTGCTGTCCCGTTTCTGCAGAGCCAGCTAGCGGCCTGAAACTGCAGGTGGCCTAAAACTGCTTTCCCGGTTCTGCAGAGCCAGCTTGCGGCCTGAAACTGCAGGCGGCCTAAAACTGCTGTCCCGGTTCTGCAGAGCCAGCTTGCGGCCTAAAACTGCAGACGGCCTAAAACTGCTGTCCCGGTTCAGCAGAGCCAGCTTGCGGCCTGACATCAAGCTGGCTCTGCAGAACCAGGACATGAAGACGTGAGGTGACGTGACGTGACATCATTATTATTATCATTATTTTTTTATCCAGTGACAGCTGAATAAAGCTGCTTACCTTTGTCTATATAAGGAGTTTCCTGGAGGGTCAAAAGTTAGAAGTACTAACTTTCATTTTTAGAAATACTAAAAGTCCATTTCGGACTTTCTGTGAGAGAGCGCCATCCGGCGAAGAATATGAACGAAACATGTATAACATGCAAGTGTTTGCATTGGAGAGTCCCCGAACCATCAACCTCCCTTTTGTGATACTTGTGTAGCTTTTTTGAATGGAGCTCCAAAATCATGTGCAACGGGAGTTCTTCTAAACACAGTTGGCCAACAAACCCAGAGCCTAGCTAGCCACCCCCACTCGGTTGTCAACAAACTCTTTTATGCTATCCAGCACCTGGTTTACAATTTTCGCATCTTTTCTCAAGTAGTCCTCGCTGCAGAGTTCTCTGGAGCTCAAGGGTAGAGCTTAACCTGCTTAATGGGTGGAGAGATGGGGTTATGGGTAGGGTTAAGGTGTGGTTGGGGGATACAGCTCCACCCATCATGCCCATAGTAGGTCAAGAGAGGGAGGAGCTAGAGCTCCACAGGGTGGGAGCTGTAGGTCATGGCTGTGCAGTGAGTAGCCTCTCTTTTTTCTAGATGTTTTGATCCTCTTTGTGGCCAGTCCAGAACTGATATACAGCAACTGGTGTTGCGGTTCCATTTGCAAACCACACCTCAGCTGTTGTCAAAGGACAGGCTTCAATTGTGCAGAGGCTCGAGAACCTGTCTTTCGTGCCAGCAGAGTGTGCAACCTCAATGTGTTAGACCATCAATTTGATATCATGACAGGCTCTGTGGCGCAATGGATAGCGCATTGGACTTCTAGGTTGGAAAATGAGGACATTCAAAGGTTGTGGGTTCGAGTCCCACCAGAGTTGAGCATTTTGGTATTTTATTAACCCTATACTACAGTGTTGCTCTTGCACACATGGACCGACCATCATCACAGAAAAGTGTCAGACTTAATTTCTCTTTCTGTAGCTTAGATGGTCTGTGCAGTGCAAAATCATCTTTTGTGAACAAACTTTTTTTATGCTATCCACCACCTAGTCCACACTTTACCTCAGTAGTACTAGGTGCTGTGGCTTTGGTGGATAAAATGCCCGTCTAGTAAACGGGATATCCATGGGTTCAAATCCCAATGGTTCCTCTAATGATATTCTTCTTGCAGGTTTTTTGACTGGAGGAGCTCAGTTGTCCAGTTGGTTCAGGACCAAGTCTCACCAGAGTCGTGATTTTTGGTATTTTATTTACTCAGGCAACAGAAAGCTTTTGAGGGCTCTTGTTCTCAATGTATTCATTTAAATAATGTTAATCAAGTCAAAAGGCTTCAAATTATGCCCAAGAACCGATTATTGAGGTATGGGAGTCACTGTCTTGCATCTACCCGCTTCCTTTATAACCCTCTATCTAAGTAGGGTCGGATCAAAAGGGGGACGACATGGTTAATTTTTCATTTTACGCACTTGATGTCATGAGGTCAAAAAGAGCAGCTGAGCGTAATGTGTTCATATTGCTGACTGATGTGTTCTTGAATTGTTCTGAAATGTTTCCATGAGAAAACATTCCGTGAGTTTTTACACATGTAAACGTTATAAAGTCAGAATTGTGACAGACTCAAAATTGTATTACGCAATTCTGAGGGGGGAAAAAAACGCAATTACCTTATTATTTTTCTATAACGTGGCAGAAACAAGCTTCCATATAGATGGTTGTCCCTATGCACTGCGCATCATGACAATATTTAGTTTATATTTGCTAATTTTATTGGCCATTCACATTAGCATACACACAGCAACCTCTCCTGGTCAGAGTTAGTATTAACATCATAATGTGAACGCATTCTTTCCGTTTTTAAATTGATTATCCGAGTATAAAACAGTCCTTCAACGAGCCGTATTTAAAAACACTGTGAGTCACCAGTTGCCCATTCCTGATCTATGTGAATGTTAAAATCACCAACAAAAACTTAATCTGAAAAACTTTGTCTGGTGGAAATAATGTACACAACCAAGAACCCCAGAACGTCAAGTAGTGAATTAAGGCATAGCAAAATCTCTGATGTCACTGATGGTATTTTATTGATTTATGTGGATGGGCCACAAATGTTGTTTTGGAAATAAATTCATCTCAAGTGGTTTGAAACACTATATGACAAACACCTATATACAACTGCATTCACCGTTGAGAATACAGAACAACAGTACTTCACTGAAGTCTGAGATACTATTAAGGTGTTATTTTGAGGTATGTCGCTTGGGTTGATTTGGTCCAATATATTTAATAGGAGTGTATTTAGGTTTTTCTATCACATCCAGGCCGAGGTAGTGCTGCAAGACTTCAGGAATCTGAACCATCCCTTCCTAATAGAAGACAAAAAGAGAGGCAAACAGGAGGGAAAAAAAAATTAAATTAATAATAAAATGAATGTCTGTTGAAAAAATCAGTTTAGCTTCTACCTTGGTTTGGTGCGTCTCCAAAATGGCAATGATGGTACGTGGAATAGCACAAGCTGTAGCATTTACCTAATTATGAAAAATAAAGTGTTATTGACAGCTACAGAAGGAATGATTATGTTCTCTTAGTCATCTCCTATAATCATATTTTTTACTATTACAACACAACAAACATTCAGTGGCTCACCACACTGTTATTAAGATGGCGTTATAAATAGCCTCTTACCGTATGCGCATACTTAAGGTTTCCATCATTTCCTTCATAGAGAATGTTAAGGCGCCGGCTCTGGTAGTCTGTGCAGTTTGAGGCACTAGAAATCTGAAAAAGGACCAAGTAAGTTGATATTCAACAAAAGCTCTTTTTAGATTCAAATTCAAATAACAAATTCATATACATAATAAGTACAACAAATTTTAAAGATGCTGTTTGGGTTTTTTTTACTCATTGATGGTTCTCTTTTTTAATGCATTAATCTAACAAATAATTACGTCTCTTCGTTATAAAATATTGTTCCAACCTCTCCAAAGCTGCCACGTCCTGGCATCCATGCCTCGATGTCATACTTTCGGAAGGCAGGAGGCCCCAGTTCTTGAGTGGGCATGTCCAAGACTCTGAGGGAAAGAATTGTTATTACCATTTTATTAGCGATTACCTACGTGTTTCATATCGAGATATCTTCCTAGTATTCATTAACAGAAAGTGCATGCTCACAACAAAAATTTAATTCTTGGTGTGAAAAATGAAGAACTACTGTTAGCTCAATAAATACATTTAAAATAGGGCTGCCAATTGATTATTTTTTAATCGCACCATTTTGTGTGATTAATCGCGATTAACCGCACGCTTCTCATGAAATTATGGGTAGTCGTGGCCTAGTGGTGAGGGAGTCGGGCTTGTAATCTGAAGGTTGCTGGTTCGATTCCCATGCCGACAGGAATTGAAGGTGGGCATTGTGAATAAACAGCACACTCTCCACCTTCGATACCATGACTAAAGTGCCCTTGAGCAAGACACCTGACCCCTAACTGCTCCCCTTGTAAGTCGCTTTGGATAAAAGCGTCTGCTAAATGATGAAAAAATGAAAAAAAATGAAAATGTACTGTTTAACATTCATTTTGTCATTATTTTATATCCAGAATCAGATTGAAGGGTGAGTCCCACAAAACTGTATTTTCTACAAGCTTTTTTCAAGGTACATTTAGGTGTACTTCCAAATGATTATTCATTCATTTATGCCAGTAATTCTTAAAGTGTGGTCCGCCATCGCCCCCTAGTGGTCCGCGAAAAGATGACCTAAACCAGGCAAGCTCTTAACCCGCACCGGATCGCGGGCGGGGGAGTTGACGTCAGTGTGTTTTAATAACGAAAAAATTTATCATATCATTGCATTTGTGTTTGAATAATTCGTTTTTTGACTGGAAACAGTTGAATCTTAAACTTAAATTTAGTTTATCCTTTCTATTTTGCTGTGTTTGGGGGGGGCGTGTTAGAGAGGGATTCTGTTAGGTGGTCCTCAGAAAAAAAATTGGAAGATAAAGTGGTCCTTGGGCTGAAAAAGTTTGAGAAACACTGATTTATGGACACCGTGAAAAAAAAACATTACAGAAAAAAACTTTTCAGAATTCAAACTTAATAGGTCTACAAGAAACCTGTAAATCAAGTTTACAGGTTTGCGCATCAATATAACGGACTCGCATTGACGCGCGCTGGAATGAATAATTAACTGAAAACACAATGCGAGTCTAATTTCTCTGCCTTCTTTGACGTAATCAGCCTGTTTTTTTTTCTCCATTAGTGCTGTTTTGGACTGACTGTTGGAATGAATTCGTTTACTGGATCATTGGACTGAAAACTTTTCGGGAGTTTAGCGGCTTCAAATGATCTGATCGCAAACGGAGAAGGGTTTGAATAGAAATTACAGGTCCTTGTGTCATTGTCGATGCTCTCGACCTCTAAGATCATCTAACTGTGTGTGATGAAGTATTTTATCTATCCTATAGAAAACAACTGTAGAATAAGTTTGGTTACTATAAAAGACAGAAATGTTTTGAGGCCTCATGGCCGACATAACTGTGATTGCAAGGGTCAAGGGTGTCTGGCCGCTAAGCATATTTTGCAGCTAGTTTTCCACTAGTCAACAGGTGGCTGTATAGTGACTAAAATGAAAGGGAGGGATGAGTGTTTTTGATACAGTGTTTCAGTTTGCTATGAGAAAGGGCTGACTGAGAGACTGATGAGAAGTTGAGTAAAAGATATAGACTAGTTGGCAGTGGACCAACCTTACAAAGAGAATTATCTCTTGCTTAAGCACTTGTAGATTAATTCCTACAGTGACCTTGGTGAAAATGTTGGGGAGTAATTGAGAGGCGAGAAAGGAGAAGAGAAAGGGAGGCGAGCCGCTGTAAATAGGACCATGTAAAATGAATAAAAACCGAGCCCTGGCTAGAGAGAGGCATGTGATTCTCACTTTGTTGCTCGTCAACTTTGGAACTTTAACTCAAGAAACATCGAATTTGCCAGCACACGTGACGTAAGTAATGGTGCAATTTTGCGAGCTTCGGTAATTTATTTTAAGATGTTAAGTATTTCAAATTAATTGCATGGGTTAATATGCTTTAATGTCGACAGCCCTAATTTTAAAATAAGTGATTTTGAGGTTTAAAAGCCATACCATTTTTAAAATAATATGAATGTCACATTTCATAAATTATGAACATGAACGAAGCAACTTTGCTTAATCTTAGCACGTGTAAACAATGGTTAGATTTTAGAAATACCTGTAATGAAGCTTCAAGGAAGAGAAAATCTCCTTTTGTAACATGACAAATTCATCCAACAATTGGGAACTCTCCTTTCCCGTCTCATTCGAAGTCACACCGAACATTTCAATCTGCACGAATGTAAACAAAGTAAACACCCTTAAGGTTAGAACACCTAAATGTTCATAGTACTGCAATTACATGATCTTGACATCAAGGATCTTTTCTTCGTTTTCCATGCGTTTCCTGATTACCTTGTTAAAATGGTGAACTCTGTAGAGCCCCCAGGTCTCTCTTCCTGTGTCTGTTTCTGCTCGATAGCATGTACTACTACAGACCGTCCTAGAATATAAACGCAATATTACACAAATACATATTACAAATAACACTTTGTGCATGCATCAATTAAAGAATTACTTTGAGTGGCATTCAGACAATCAATCAATAGGTCAATCAGGGACTTTTTATACCTGACAGGTAAATCCTTCAAATTTACAGCATGATCCATGAAATATCCTAGTAAAATATAGGTCATAATCAATTCATTGTAAAGTATTCATGGATCTTTTTTATCTTTAAAAATGTGGGGTCTACTGATCTATATTTAGTACAATTTTATTAAAAAATACATTAAAATACCAGTCTGGAATAATTAAGATTTTTAAATTGGTGCTCAATTATTATTAATAATGATTTTTATTATTATCAGCATTTAATAATTTTTTTTGTGTGGAAACAATAACAGTTTTTCATGATTCTTTGATGAATAGTAAGTTCAATGAACAGCACTGAATTATGTCTGAAGGATCACTTGACACTGAAAATTCAGCTTTGCCATCACAAAATTAAAAAAGAAAACTGTTTTAATTTTGTTTAATATTTCATATTTTTTACTGTATTTTTGCTCAAAATAATGGCAACCTGTGACCATAAGAGACTTCTATCAAAAAGAGTAAAAATCTTAATTATTCCCATATTTTGATACATAGTGTAACAAAAAATGACAAAAATATTTATAATAAAACTTATAATTCACATTTTTGAAATATCATATGATAATTAATCTTATTATTTATCACAGAAGCTCATGCTTTTATCACCTGCCACTCCTACTTCCCCCGTTCCAGCAAGATTAAGGTCAGGAAAGCGTGAAGGGTCCAGAGAATACACCTGTGACTTATGAGCATGAGGCTGCATCCCACAACCCTCCTGCACAACAGATGTAAAAACAGCATCAGATCATGGAGAGTCATGGGGATTTTTTTTTTTTTTATAGGTTACTACAATTGTGACTAAGTTAGCTAGTTTTGCAAACTTTATATTTCCATTAAGAATCTACACAGCTGCATCTAAAGTATTCAGTGTAAATGATTTTAGATTATACTGCTAAAGCAATTAGCTGTAGTCAAGATAGGGGCATATATATCTGCAAAAATAAAAAAATGTTTCGCAAAAAAAAAAAAATAATTGCAAAAAAAATTATATGTTTTGCAAATAAAAAAAGAGATTGAGAAAAAAAAAATGTTTTTTTTGGCAAAAAAAAAAAAAAAATTCAAAAGAAAAGTTAACCAGAGAGAGAAAAAAAAAAAAAAGCAAAGTTAAAAACTTCAGCACAGCATTTTTGCAACATATATTTCCCTTTGCGCTTCGCCGCGCTGCTCCTTTATCCGCGTTAGTCATCCAATCCGTGCTTTGCCTTTGCGGTTCTTTCTTTGCGTTTCTTTTCTTTTTTGTGCCTTTTTTTTGGCCCTGATTTGACGTGGGGGTGAGAGGAGAGATAATATATTATATTAATATTAAATAATTTATTTGATATATTTCTGTATTTTAATAATGATAATAATTTTATTGTACAACTGTGTACAACTTTTTATTAAAATTTTTTTCACACACAGAAAAAAAAAAAAAATGGATCCAAATTTAAATTTATTTCATTTCAGAAAAGGAAGGAAAGGACTACTGCAAGAGAACATTTAGAAACTAAAAAACAAAAAAGATAAAAATTATTTAAAATTTATTGAATTTTTGAGTTTTTTTTTAATGTTTCAATTTCAGGTTTTTTTTTTTTGGTTTTTTTTTTTTTTTTTTTATTTTTTTTTTTTTTTATTTTTATTTGTTTTATGTATTTTTATGTTTTTTTTATATTGTACAAAAAAAATTTAAAAAAAAAAAAAAAAAAAATAAAAAAAAAAAAAAAAAAAGAAAAAAAAAAAGAAAAAGAAACCCCGACAAAAAAACCTTGAAACCAAGGAAAAAAAAAAAAAAAAAAACAACAAAAAAAGAAAAAAAAAAAAAAAAAAAAAAAGATAAAACAGATGAGGGGTCACAGGCCAAAGGTATAGTTTCTTAATTTTCGAAAAAAAAATCGCCTCGTCTGACTCGTGATCGGGCTCGATGATTCATCCTATATGATCGCTCCTGATAGCTTTCGCCAAGTTCGCCATGTCTCCGCTAGGGCCATTTGACGTCCCCCCCAATCCATCCACACACTTCCCAACTTGCGCACACCCAAAGCAAAGGAAAGGGAGGAGACGCAAGGCGAAAAGCAAAGGCAAAGGTAAGCGAAGAACGCCCAACCGACAAAGGAAGGGAAAGCTGAAACGGAGAAAAAAAGGAGAAAATGAAAGGAATATATGTTGCAATAGTCATGCGGCTGAATTTTTTACAAGCTTTTTTTTTTTTTTTATTTTTTTTGGTTAACTTTTCTTTTTTTTTTATTTTTTTTTTGCTGCAAAATTTTTTTTTTTTTAATTCTTTTTTTTTTTTTTTTAATTTTTTTTTTTTTTTTTTTTTTTTTTTTTTTTTTTTTTTTTTTTTTTGAATTTTTTTTAGTCAAGTCAAGTCAAGTCATCTTTATTTATATTGCGCTTTTTACAACGCAAATTGTGGCAAAGCAGCTTTACATTAATAAGAAAATGGTGTCATTGTGCAGCTTATTCTATATATTATTGTAGTAGTATATGATTATGAATAACTTGATCTAATAAAGTTCATATGATTATAGTTCTGAAAGCTCTTCCAAATAAAGAAAATCAGAGAGATCTCAGGAAAGAATTGCAGAGTTTTGGATAGTACAATGTAATAAAAATGTTGTTACGTATTCATTATGCTGTAAGTTTACAACAAAGCCATACTCACAAAAACCACCGATTTTAATATGTCAGGAACAACCATGGGAATAAAGCCCTGAAAAATGTTAAGAATTCAAAACAGAGTGTTAAGTTTACTCAACCTCCAATGTACCATTCATGGGTAAACATTATTACAAATAACAGAAATATAAAAACAATTTTTAAAACAAATTTTGCATAATTACATGCAACTAACCCTGAGCCAAAGCAAACCCCAATCCTAAACCTATAGTAAGTACATGTAGTAACTTAATATTACTAATTACAGTGTAATTACAGTGTAATTACATTACAATTACAGTGTAACAAAGACACCTTAAAATAAAGTGTAACCAAAAAAAAACATACTAACCCGTTTTTGAAGAAGATCCATAGTAAACGTTTGCAAGGCAAACTGAAGTCTGGCCCCAGCCCCTCTCAAGTAGTATGATCTGTGCCCTGAAACATGGGCAAGCCGTCTAAGATGAAAGAAATACAAATGAAAAACCAAATAACAAATAAATAATTAAATAAAAATTAAGACAGATTGAAAACATCTAACCTTTGTCTAATGATGTCAAGACGCTCTCCAATTTCCAGGTGGCCTTTTGGTTTGAAATCAAATTCTATGGTGGAAACATGACACTACAGTACATTACAATATTGTGCAACACTTCACAGCATTTACAAAACATTTTACCAGGTAAGGTAATATAACAAGTCAGTCACACCACTTATTGATCAAAACTGCAACCCTTGGCAAAGGAGCAAAAAGTTATTAAAAAAAAATCTTAGTTCTTGTAACATAATACAAGACAGTTATGCTTATTTTAACCCAGGCAGAATATGCAAGATGTTGAGCAGTTTTGAAGAGGGATGATAAAAAAAAGAGCATGTTGTTTTTATTTAGCACTGCACTGATGAAGCTTGTTTACATATATGCATAAAATAAATCCAATCACTGATCTCATTGCAAGAGAATTACTGTCTTTTTTAAAAGTCAAAATTGTATTTTTGACCAAACCGATTTAAAAACAGGGATAATATGGTTTATGGCTTTATTCAAATAAATTTACCTCGTCTCTGACCAACCAACTCAACCACTCTGGCCTGGCTCTCATCTCCGATTGGCTGGAAGAAGAAAAAAAAAAAAAAAAATGAAAATACACTCCGGTAAAAGCTACACACTCTGATGAACCAATCAATGATAGAAGTGGTCTAAATATTAAATAAATTACATGTATCCTCTATGGAATTCTCATGACCAAAAAAATATTCGTCCCAATCATTGAATTGCCCCTTCGCAAAGACCCGCCCCCTTTAGTTACAGTTGTCCGACAAGCCATTCGCTCTCACGCCACACATCATGTTCTCACGCAGTGAAAAATACATCATGGAGGACACTGACAACGTATGAAACAGATTCATATTTAAAATATTGCAATTTTTTTAAAGAAGTTTAAACAATAAATAGCGTCTAGTGTCTCTTTAATGTGTCGTGACAGATCGTCAGAAGGAATGTTGTTTCAACGTTAATCTACTAACTCCCCTGACTGCTTTGGCAGACAAAATGGCAGATTTGGGGATATGATTGGTCAGATTGCCTGTCAATCAAACAGTTTGCGAAGGGTCAGTTTGGTCCAAATGTAATCATAGGATGTCCTTCCTGCCTGTCAACATATGTATTAACATACCTTCGCGCACACACGCCATAAGTACGAACATGAGGCTATGCAGAGTTGTAGACAGACAGTCACAGAGCACCACAAACAAACAGCAGTTTGAGAACCAAAAAAATGAGCTCATGCTGCATTCAAGCCATATCGTAAATACAGTAATTTAGAGATGGCAACCCGTGACGTTCTACTCGGAGCTGTTCACGTCCTCAGACTCGGATGGCAACACTATCAACGCCGAAATGAATCTGCAGCAATCAGGTGGTACATCAGAGCAGTTTAAGTTGTTTACATTCATTCTTATTGTAATGTTATGTGCTTTGAGACATGACATTTAACATAGTTTCTCTTAACGCTTTCCAGGCTGTGTTTTGGAGGAGGTGTGGCTTTGGAAAGCATACCGACTTTCAAAGCTAGCTTGCTATTGCTAGACTATGAAATTGCCTACCCTAGCTTTAAGTAAAAGCAGTTTTCCTGATTTTTCAGTCATTAAAGAAGCATTAAAACAATCCATTGTTATGTGTAAGTTTTTGCATAATGTTATTTGTTTAGAAGCGAATCCGATACTTTTATCGTGTATATCACAGTCTTCTTTCAGACGAACACAATCACAGTTCTATTAAAAAATATCCTGGCTCTTCCGGTCACCTGCCGGAAGCTAGTTATTTTAGTTTATAAAGTTTTGGATATTTTTCTTACATAAACCAATCGCTTCACTTCAGAAGGCCTTTATTGACTTTATTGATTGATGGATACATTTTTTTTGCTTCAAAATCACGAGCCCCATTCACTACCATTATTAAGCTTGGAAGAGCTAGGATATTTTTTAATATAACTCTGATTGTGTTTGTCTGAAAGAAGAGAGTCATATACACCTAGGATGGCTTGAGGGTGAGTAAATCATGGGATAATTTTCATTTTTGGGTGAACCATCCCTTTAATAGCAGTCAAAAGGAATGCTTTAACATTTTTAGTATTTTTACAGTATATATTTTCTTTTACACTGAAAATTAAGCATTTTCAACATTTCTTGTATTATGAAAGGTGAGCGGTCCCTTACCACATTTGGATGTGTTCTGTTGGGCAGTCTTAGAGCGCGGCAGTAATGTTCTTTCTCCAGCTCACTCTCTTGCAGATACAACTGACTAAGTTTCTCTCTGAGTGCTCTACCCTCTTCTCTGGCACTGTTGTACTCCACAAGCTGTCAAGTACAAAGGAGGGAAAGAGTATCTTACAAATTATCCAATGCATACTACATCGCAAAGCAAGCCAAAAAAAATCACTACAATACAGTAGCTTTAAATTCTAAAGAGCTTTCATTACTCAAAAAGGCCATATTTAATTCTTCAAACTAAAGTTTCGAGTGTTAAAAAAGCTGGAACTTACACTGGGCAAAGTGGATTTGTCATGTTCATCCTGAGAAGGAAAAGGGTGGAAAAAATGGACAACATTTACTTCAAGATCAAGATTTTAACTTAAAGGATTAGTTCAACAAAAAATGAAAATTATGTCACTAATTACTCACCCTCATGTCGTTCATCTTCTGAACACAAATGAAGATATTTTTGATGAAATCCAATGGCTCAGTGATTCCTCCATTGCCAGCAAAACAATTAACACTTTCAGATGTCCATAAGGGTACTTATCAGGGTTCTTAGATGTCCATACACAGTTCAGTACAGGGTTCAACTCTTATATTATAAAGCGAAGAGAATACTTTTTGTCCACCCAAAAAAACAAAATAACAACTTTTCAACAATATCTAGTGATGGACGACTTCATGGACACTGCTTCGTGAAGCTTTACGAATCTTTTGTTTCTAATCAGTGGTTCGGAGCGGCAAAGTCACGTGATTTCAGTAAATGAGGCTCTGATTAGAAAAAAAAAAGATTCGTAAAGCTTCGAAGCGGTGTTTTGAAATCGCCATCACTAGATATTGTTGAAAAGTCGTTGTTTTGTTTTTTTGGCGAGCATAAAGTATTTTCGTCGTTTCATAATATTAATATTAAAAATATGAAGTGTTTTAAATATGTCTTACTAGCTTTCTGGACATCTGAAAGTGTTAATTATCTTGTTGTCAATTTCATCAAAAATATCTTCATTTGTGTTCTGAAGATTACCGAAGGTCTTACGGGTGTAGAACGACATGAGGGTGAGTAATAAATGACACAATTTTCATTTTTGGGTGAACAAACTGTTTAAGGAACACAGTGCTCAACTTCTATTGACCATTAACTGCGACTTTTGTCCTTTTGGAGCGTGACATACCCATTCTTCATTTACTTTCATTATACGGACAATAGCCGGGCTATTCTTCAGAAATTTACAGTCAAATTTAACTGTTGATTTAAAACAAGTATAAAGCAATAATACACATACTAAAGCAATGTGTACATTTTAAGAACTGTAAATAATAGTCATTTTCCTCCCACAATTGATCCTTCAGCTGAATTTATTATGCAATTTTAGATGAAAAATAGTGAACCACTGTCCAATGTAAATCCTGAACCTCTAATTATGTAAATGTGTATGAACACTTACCACAAGAGCGCGGACTCTGCCACTGATCACATGCTTTCTCTGTTCCAAATCTGATATTTCCTTTTGCACCTTCTGCAGTTCCTTCCAGACTGAGACCTAGACACACACATTGTACCTTCAATTCATGTTTTCACATTCACTATCTGAAAATCTCAGTTTAATTAAATGTCAGAGCAGCGTGTTGTTTTAATGAACGCTATGGCATGTCTTACTATAACTCCGACATCAGCTGCCCGCAGATCTCCTTTCCGATTCTCCACCTCCGCGGTCACCGCTTCGGTCTCCTCGCACACACGCTCCATGTCCAGCTCGGGTTTGTGACTGTACCCTTCCCGTACATGCTCATACAGACTGCTCCTGACCGGTCGAGAGGAACAAGGTCGGCAGGACCTTCTAAATCCACTGCTGACACTTTGTCTCGAAGACGTAAGCAGATAAAAAGAGCAAACACGGGTAACCGTCCTTACAGAGGACGCCATGATGAACGGATTGACAGTTGAACCGTACAGGGGCCGAGAGGGGTCATTTCGTCGTTTGGAAAAACTACTTTTCCTATTTATTATCATTATTTTAGTTTATCGTTATTATATAAATAAATAAATAAATCTGAAAGCTTATTAAACGTTTGCCGTATTTGTATGCATTTTTGTCGCAGTAGAGCTTATTTTATTTTAATTTGCAAGGACTTTTACTATGAAAACCGTGAAAACACTGAAATACATAAACCTCTTACTTTTTATTTTTAATAAAAATAAAACAGTAAGGCATATTAGCATTTAAGATGTTATTGCTCTTAACAAATCGATAAACAACGTATTTTTGAGGGAAAAAAATCCAGCCAATCGTCAATATCAAGCCATACATACAAAAAAAAGGAAAAATAAATGATGAGTAATATCATAAAATAGACATTTTAATGCTATTTTTTTTTATAAATTATTTTATTTTTCCTGAAACTCTTAAGACTTTTGGTTCTCCCTGAAACGGAAGTAAATATCCGCCTCATCCGGCAAAAACGGAAGTTTAGTTTGTTGTTCCGGCAAGTGACAGAATCCCTTGCTTCGCCTCCAATCATGGAGCAATCCTGGCAGCTGTGAGCAATAGTTGCAATAGACGTTACTGATCAAACAATCGTTCCCTTCTTCCAGGACTGCGGTGCCTAGGCCAACCCGGATTACAGCCGCGAATAACCTACATGGATCCGCGGTCGTCAAGCTGGATATATCAGGCGCGCGCGTGTATTTTTGAGCTGAAATGCTAAGGATGTGCAACACACCGTAATGAGCCGAACAATTTGCGCTGAAACTACCCAGGAAGGTCAAGGCGTTGTGAACGGGCCGAAGGGTGTCAGGCCGTCTGCACCCGATATCCTTGATACACGAAATCGAACTCAAGACACCCCAAGAATTAAGAGACTGTCCGTTACCGAGCGGGACTGCTGGGGTCATCTCACTCCCTGATAGAAAGCTGCACCTCTCATGGTAATATTTAAGAAAATACTCGTTTTTAATGGCCAAGAGTGTTTTATGCTCGCTCTTGTATCATGTCAGCTTGCGTTGCGATATTCTTGTTTACTTGTGGGGCGTGAAGAATCAAGTATATTTTGGGAATCCTATTACTAAAATTCACCAAACAGAGATTATCTACTGAGAGCTTTGGGAATGTTTTGAAGATGAAAATCCTGGAAATAGCAGATAATTTTATAATTAAATTAATGAAGTCTTAAAATTTGGGAATTTTCTATTGGTTAACATTTACCTTTTTTTTCCTAATAAATATATATATTAATATATATATTATATATGTGTGTGTGTATATATATATATATATATATATATATGTATATATATATGTGTGTGTGTGTATGTATATATACATATATGTGTATATATTATATATATATATATATATGTGTGTGTGTGTATGTATATATACATATATGTGTATGTGTGTTGTATGTATGTGTATGTCTATGTATGTGTATATATTTACATGTATATGTGTTGTATGTATGTGTGTATATATATATGTGTGTGTGTGTGTGTATAATATATATATGTGTGTGTATATATATGTGTGTGTGTGTGTATGTATATATACATATATGTGTGTATATTATATATATATATGTGTGTGTGTGTGTGTGTGTGTGTGTGTATGTATGTATATAGATGTGTATGTGTGTTGTATGTATGTGTGTGTGTATATATATATGTGTGTGTGTGTGTGTATAATATATATATGTGTGTGTATATATATGTGTGTGTGTGTGTGTATGTATATATACATATATGTGTGTATATTATATATATATATGTGTGTGTGTGTGTGTGTGTATGTATGTATATATACAGATGTGTATGTGTGTTGTATGTATGTGTGTGTGTATATATATATGTGTGTGTATGCTTGTATGTATGTGTATATGTCTATGTATGTGTACATATTTACATGTATATGTGTATTATATATATGTGTGTGTGTGTGTGTATATTTATATATGTATAACTCTTAATATCAAAATGTTCAAACTAGGGAACACCGTAAATATCTTTCCAGCCCTAGAAACTGGAACGGTGTTATCAATCGGATTCGTCACGAATGTGCTGTAAATGTAACCGTGAATATTATAGTCTCAGTGTCTGATGAATGACAAGTTTTTAGGTAAATAATGTATTTTTACATTAATTCCCTGCCACAGATGAGTGCACTCAGACGTGGTGCGGTTACCTGGAGACCACAGCCATGGCAGGATGCCGATAGAGGTGGTGGAGAACCTCTCTCGGACAGTGACTCGGAGGAAGAGGATTTTCCTGATGACTACTCGACTCCCTTGGGCGAATATGTAACTCAGGGTGAGAGGATGGTTTTGATTTGAATGTGGATTTTTTTTAGATTTTGAATTAAATTTCCCAGAGTCTGTGTATAGCACATGCTGTCTTTGTGCTCTTTATATGTCCTAAATAATAGCACAACAACTGTATATGTACTGTTGTCCAGAAGATAGCAAATCTAGGATTTTTGTTTCATTTGTACCTAACAAAAGGTCTTGTGAAAAAAGCTGTACTACTTCTGGGGTCACTATTCAAGTGAAGTATATTTGTAACACAAAACAATGAAATGGCATCATGGGGGAAATATGAATTTGTTTCATTGAGCCACCTTTTTATCTGCCTTATTTTCCTCCTTGTCAACTTATTCAGGGTTAAAGCAGTTACTTGATGCTCAGCAGTTGTGCGATGTCACTCTTTTGGTGGAAGGAAAAAAGTTCATGTGTCACAGGTTGGTTTTATGTTTTCTGCTTTGAAGATTTTTCTAGTTATCTTCTACAAAAAGGTTGTTTTTTCACACCTAGATTCATTTAAAAATGGCATGTAATCTATTGTATCTTGCAACAGTTCTACATGTCTCAGATTCCCATTTACACCTGGTATTTTAATTTGTCTCTTTTGTCCACTTTCAACCGCGTCTGTCCTGGTTTCTTCGAGGGGACGGTCTATGGGCGGGTAAATGTATGGGCTTTTTTTAGCTAACGGATAAAATTAGCTCACGCAATTTACACACGAACGTGACCAGAGATAACGGAAAACCGTAAGGAGAACAGCAGCTTTCCTTTATGCTCTGACCGTCGCAAGGCCACGCTGTGTGTGTGTCAGAAATCAAAACATTGGGATTGGTACATTTTCTTTTTTATCATCAAACCAAACTTCAGCCAATAAAGTTTAAATCCTGTCTGGTTAGCGCGCTTTCCATTTACCAATTAAGTCAGCAGTCAGATAGTCAACGGGCTTTTGTGGCTTTACGAAACGCATTAAATCACATTAGTCGAAAACGTTTTACGGCACACGTTGTCCACTTGTGATCCGATCGACCAAAATTCATCTTAATACCAAGTGTAAACCGGGCCTTTGAAACGCTAGTTTTGTTTTGTTACATGTGAACTGTTTTTCTTTTTTCCAGAGTTCTTTTAGCAGCAGTCAGCCCGTATTTCCGTGCCATGTTTACCAGCCCTCTCGTAGAGTCTCGTCTCACTGAGATCCGACTGGAGGAAGTGACACCGTTTGTTATGGAGACAGTTATCCACTTTGTTTATACAGGAGAAGCAGGTCTTAGTCTCGACACAGCAGAGGATTTGTTCGTAGCGGCCAATCGTCTTCAAGTGATGCCCTTGCAGGACCTTTGCTCTAGGTATTATTTAGACGCTATATTATTGTGATCGTTCCTTGTGTCATGTTTCGCCGATGCTCACGTTTTATTCTTCCTGTTTGCCAGATTCCTTTTTGAACACCTGTCTGTGGAGAACTGCCTGGGGATGTACTCTCTGGCTCGTTCACATCATGACCAGCTGCTTCTTCGGGCTTCTTTGAGGTTGGTGGGTCAGCATTTCCCTCGAGTGTCTCGGCAGCGGGATTTCCTCCTGTTGGACCCAGGAACTCTTGGCAGCTTGCTGGAGTCGGATCGGTTGGGTGTGGAGTCCGAAACGGAAGTTTATGATGCAGCAAGGCGCTGGGCAGAATACCAGCCCGCCGATCGTTACGTTCACATGCCCAATTTGTTACGCCATTTACGTCCCGGCCTTTTGGGCCCTGAAGAGAACCTCCGAATGAACCAAGAACTTGGGCCTCGAGCCAGTACCGAGGGCATGGGAGGACCTCTGAGGCCTCGGGAAGGCATGTTCGAGAAGAAAATAGTCTGCGTAGATCTTAAGCCGAGAGAGGACGAGTCTTTACAGAAGAGGGACTTCACGGTGGATTGCTTTGACCCTCGTACAGGGAAGTGGGAGAAGCTGGCAGCCTTGGGCTCGTTGCTTTGCCCCGGCTGCACCGCTGTCGGAGGTCGACTGTTTGTGGCAGGCGGCATCCTGCGATCTGGCCAAGTGTCATCATCTCTGCACGAGTACGACGTCGTGGTAAACCGATGGATTGCACAGCCGTTGATGGCTGAACCACGTGCGATGTTGGGTCTTCTTGGCTGCGGAGGTTTTTTATACGCTCTCGGTGGCTGTAACCGAACAGCATTTCTAGACACGTGTGAACGATTTGACCTTAACGCGCTGACCTGGGCGCCAGGACCTCGTTTGCCGTTGCCGTTGCGTTCTTTTGCTTGCGCTGCCCTTCGCTGTCGCCTCTACTTGCTCGGTGGTACCACACTAGAGCAGAGCAGGGCTGTGGTGCATGCTGGCGTGCTTATCTACCACACAGTTACAAGGACCTGGAGCCGTGTCGCCCTAGACTCTGGCGCCACCTGCCTGGCTGGAGGAGTAGCAGTACGCGGGGGCGTTTGCGCCGTCGGCGGTTACTTGCGCGATGCCGCCAAGTTCCTCGATGGCAACTACACCCAGGCCGAACCGCTAGACGCCACAGGACGCGTGCTGTTCTTCCGAGAGGGACGAGGATCTGGATTGGAGCGGGAGGTGGCGGTTGGAGCAGAGCGAGGGGGTGGCGGCAGCGACCGCGCCCCTAGTCCGGTGGTTTTTCCAGGCCTGCCGAGGCGCATCGCTGCCGGAGGTGTGGCTAGATGGAAACGCAGGATATATGTATTAGGCGGTGAGAACGGATCAAGATTTTATGATAGCGTCTACTGCTGGAAACCTGGCTGGCGAAGCTGGGTCCAAAGACGGGAGAAATTGCCCGGGGATACAGGGGGCGTTAGCCAGTTTGGGTGTACCACCCTGAAGTTCCCCAAAAAACACATTTTAGCACGTCTTCGGGCTGCTCAACAGAAACGGGGGAAGGAGAAACGGCCGACACGGTCGTGCAGAGTCATGCGGATTGACAGGGCGAATCAGGGAGTGTGATTTTCAAAGAGACAAAAGGGCATTTCGGACAAGTTTATGCACCTAATTTTACATCTTTACTCTTGGTTGATGTCTAGATGTTTTGAAATTCATTATTTCATTTCTGCAAGCTGAACGCAAGTTTTCGTTTACTAAGTATTGACCGAAAAATATGCATAATATTTGGATATGATTTCAGAATGCTTTGCTTTTAATAAAAATTCTATACGAATGCTGAGATTTGAGCTTAGAAACACAGCAATCTTGGAGAATAATGAAATGTTTCAATAAAAGCAACAACAACAACAACAACAAAAAAAACAGGTTGTGAACATGCTTGACTCAATGAGTAAAAAGTCATTGAAGTTTATTTGAACCTTTTTGCTTAAAGTCATTCCTGTGTGGCTGAGTATAGTTTTACATGCATTAGAACATTAAGATTTCTACCCTTACAGCAGTGGATACTACTGTAAAGTCAAAGGACATTAATATGGCGTCTCATAAGTCGAAGAAGCTTTTAAAATCTTTGTCATTTTAAGATCTTTTCGATGACAGTGGTGACATTACACTTTCATTACCCGCTGTTAAGAAACACCACGAGATTTTTCCGTCAACCGGCGTTTTTATGTAATTTCCCAAAATTTGCATTAAAAATGTTGGATGCAAAAACCGCTACGGGAATAAAATATCCATGATGCTCGCAATAAATGTGTCCTCTTCTTTTGAGATGGATTTTTTTTTTTTTTTAAACATGCGCAGAAACTACGAAAGACATGCATTTACAGATTAAATAGTTTGATGTCTGTTTGAAAGATGTCTTTCCCTTAAAGTCGTGTGACTGGATAAATTGTCATTCTGAAATTTGATCTGGCAAACGATCGCTAGCATACATGAAGTTTTTAAGAGCGTTTTATCTGCACTCTAAACCATTAATAATTTATTACATTTAATAAATGTATTACATTTAATAAAGGAGTGGATTCCCCCATTTCTTTCTTATTTTTATTTTTGGCCAGTCAGGGTTAGCAATGAAAGTGTTTTTTTTTGTTGTTTTTTTTCGTTTGACATTACTTTTTATTTGCAAATAGTTTTTTTGCGTTATTTCATTTTGCATACGATTGTTACTGAAATCGATAAACCGCTGTTAGAAAAAAAACGTAATTTTCAGTCATGTAGCTATTAAACTTTGCGTTGCAAGCTCTACTGTATCGTAACTGACGTTAACATGATGAAAAGTTATTCTCAAATGCATTTACAATAAGTGTCCTAAATTCATTCATTTTTTTTTTTTTTAAAGATATCAAACGAAATCAAGACATGCAACACTGGCTCTTGGACTGAAATGTTTCACATTACCGAACTAACATTGAACAATAATGCAACACGACACGAGTCTTAACAGTAACGCAGTCCATGTTATAATCCTTCAGTATCTTGTGATTTTTTTTTTTTTTTTTTTTTTTTCATCTCTGAAGGTTTGAGTTAATCATGACATAGTGATCGATGATTTTCTGCACATCGTTGTAACGCACTGTTCAGCTTGCCCTCGATGAAGTGGATCAGTATCCGTATCAGTAGTGCTTTAATGGCATCTTTTTGGGTTTAGCTGGTCATCTCATTTGAAACATAGAATCACAATAGAAACCAAATGAATGCGCTTTGTATGATTTCTTTCTGTTCTTTTGTCTTACAGTAACATTATTTTCTCAGAGACAAACAGGACTCTGTATTTACATCTGATGTCAAACAGGTCTGTTTGTTTTTAAAGACCTAGAATTGTAAAATATTGAACATTGTTTGAATGGAAAGTCTGTACTCTGGTTTTCATTAAAATAAATTGAACTCAAGTTTTTTGTGGTTTGTCTTGTAAATACAGGCGAGTTGTTGTAGCATTTTAAAGCCGTGAAGCAGTGATACAGTCACACACCAAAGTGCAGGATTATTAACCAGACCAAACAATCCTCTTTTAGCGATTTCCAAATAAGGTTAGAACTGTACAGTGACTATTAATAAGTGAAGTATTTTTAAAGCCATAAATACTAAACATTACTTAAGGTTTTATACATTGGTGTCCAAGTTCACTTAAGAGAAAATGTAAAAAGAAAAATGTTAGTGTCCTTGTTACTCATTACTTGTATTTACTATAGTAATAACAGTACATTATGCATAATTACATGCACCTAACCCAATAGTAAATGCATGTAGTTAATTAAATGTAATACACTGTAACAAGGAATTTGTGGAGCCCGTATTAAAGCTTTCTCATAAATTATGCAATTAAACAATTTAAATACTACATTGTTTTGTTTTCTAGTGAAAGTGCCACAGCTTATAGTAAGCTAAAATGTAAGTTTGATTAACAATTAATGCTTAATAGTGTTAAAGTCTTTCCCAAGTGGCTAGTAGGTTAATTATTATTGTTAATAATATTTCTGCATCAGCCTTTTTGGCAAGTGGGCAAAGATCATGGAATTTACCCTCAAATCCTATATGAAGACAATTTTCCTTCTCAAGCGCTTCATCCGTGGCGTTTGTTTCACATCTTGTCATCTCATAAATGAAATTAGCATAGTGTCTGAAAATGGAAAACACTACAGCGACACTCGTGACCATCAACAATCCTGCTGACATCTGCGTGATCATTGGCTACTTTTTGGTGGTTATTGCAGTAGGAATTTGGGTTGGTGGAATTTTTTTGTTTGTTTTAAAGTGCCAGAAATCTGCTAATTGATATGTCTGTAAAAAAAAATCACGTTTTTTAATTGATGGAGAATGTTGCAAATATTTATTTATTTTCATCTTCAGTCTACTTTTAGGACTAACCGTGGCACCGTAGGCGGCTACTTTCTTGCCGGTCGGACCATGGTGTGGTGGCCTGTGAGTAATAACTTTATCAAAATTTAAAGACTTTTGTAGTAGTTTGAGTTTTGTGGCAGTAAAACTCAAACGAAAAATGTTTTCAGTGCTTATTTTCTCTTTTTCCGTGATTTTATTCCCCCTCACATCACACACGTAGGTGGGAACGTCTCTTTTTGCGAGCAACATTGGCAGCGGTCATTTTGTTGGCCTTGCAGGAACAGCAGCTGCGAGTGGAATAGCCGTCGGGGGCTTTGAGTGGAATGTAAACTGGATACATTAATAAATACAGATATCGTTGGTGTAATTTGACAGAGATTGTGATTCCAATCATTTGTTTTGACTAGCAAAAATTCTTCTGTTTTACAGGCATTGTTTATTGTTTTGTTGTTGGGCTGGGTGTTCGTCCCTGTTTATTTAACCGCAGGGGTATGTTCACTTTTCATACTTTTTCATTGACAAATGTTTATTTGAATAATGTGAGTGAAAGACTCTTTTTTTTTTTTTTTTTCTCCCCAAAAAAAGGTGATCACAATGCCACAGTACCTGAAGAAAAGATTTGGAGGGTCTAGAATTAGCTTGTATCTCTCAGTCATTTCACTTTTCCTTTACATCTTCACAAAGATTTCTGTAAGTGTAAAATCATATCCAGATTACAGAAAAAAACTATGAAGAATCATAATGAGCTGTTTTCTATGGAAGCCTGTTTCCGACAATGAAAAAAAAATTAAAAGAAGATTATTGCAACTTTTTATCTCACAATTTTTTTTCACAGAATTGCGAGATATAAAGTCAGAATTGTGAGATAAAAAGTTGCAACTGCGAGTTATAAAGTCAGAATTGCAACTTTTTATCTCAAAATTCTGACTTTTTTCACAGAATTGTGATATATAAAGTCAGAATTGTGAGAGAAAAAGTTGCAATTGCGAGTTATAAAGTCAGAATTGCAACTTTTTATCTCACAATTCCGACTTTTTTCACAGAATTGTGAGATATAAAGTCAGAATTGTGAGATAAACTCAGAATTGTGAGTTATAAAGTCAGAATTCCAACTTTTTATCTCACAATTCTGACTTTTTTCACAAAATTGCAAGATTTAAAGTCAGAATTGCGAGATAAACTCAATTGCGAGAAAAAAGTCAGAATTATAATATAATTCTGACTTTTTTATATCATGCAATTCTGACTTTATAACTTGCAATTGTGAGTTTATATCACGCAATTTTGAGGAAAAAAGTCAGAATTGCGAGTTTATATCTCACAATTCTGAGGAAAAAAAGTCAGAATTATGACTTTATAACTCGCAATTGTGAGTTTATATCTCACAATTCTGAGAAAAAAGTCAGAATTGTGAGATAAAAAGTCACAATAATCTTATTTAATCAGCGGCGGAAACGGGGTTCCATAGTTTTCTTTTTTTACGCATGCCAACAAGACACCAATTCACAAATTTCTCCTCCTCACTGAATAGGTTGACATGTTCTCAGGAGCGGTTTTTATACAGCAGGCTCTTGGCTGGAATATCTATGTTGCAGTGATTGCTCTGCTCTGCATAACGGCGCTCTATACTGTCACAGGTAAAATCAGCTACTGATCTATCTTATTTCATTTAAGCCTACAATTAGCAGAAGCTTGCATCCAAAGTTTTTTTCTGCGGTTTCAGCTGCAGGAATGCTTATCATCTCTAGAAAAGAATCAGCTTTGGACACAAAATGCTAATATTTAATAGCATTTAGGAACAAATAATCTATCGAGCTCCATCCACAAAATGTTGCAATTGACCTGCAATGTCTCTGTAGGAGGACTGGCTGCACTGATGTATACAGATACTGTCCAGACCTTCGTTATCATTGGCGGAGCCTTCGTCCTCATGGGATTCTGTAAGTGCTTGGAGTTCAAATCCATTCATTCTTATTACTTGTTGGCAATTTACATATGCTTCCAGCACATTCTCTTCTTAATGGTTGTTTTTTTCAGAGTTAAACATCAACCATCTAGCCACTGAAAATCACCGTCAACACTTAACCAAAAAATATACTATCACTTACTATTCTTCTTTTTTTTTTTTTTTACTTTAATAGGTGTACTGTGCTAGACTAAATGGTACTTGTCAACACTTCCATATTGTTTCCCTGTTGTTGGTTTGCCTATATTGTTCTCCTCATTTGTGAGTCACTTTGGATAAAAGCGTCTGCTAAATGATGAAATGTAAAAAAAAAAAAAAAATTGTATTACAACCCAAGAAAAGTCCATAAAAACTGGGCCCAATGTATTGTGTTAATATGAAGGAATTTTCTGTATTGATTTTTCTCAGGTGTTATACCCATATTTTGAATCACATAGCATTGTGAAGTGTTTTAGGGTTAAAGGAAATTGCACAACTTTTTAATAGTGGAATATGTTATTTTCATAAATATTCAGTTCACGCTTAAGCACTAGGAAAAGGGTATGTAATAGACATGTGTTTGAATATGCCAGAGGACAAAACCGTGGAAAAGACTACTTGGAGATTTTAAAGGATATTGTGGTCATATTTTTTCAAAATCATAATGTACCTCAGAAATGTGCAAAAGTTGACTCAACAAAATACTTAAAAAATGGGATATATATATATATATATATATATATATATATATATACACACCATCAACATTAAACTTGTAGCCATGAGATAAGGCTGTATATCAGCACGGCTGTGATTCGGCCATAATTAATCACAGCGTGCTGATATACAGCCATATCGCACGGCTACAAGTGTGATATTGCGTTTATACAACAGTTTGATGGCACAAGTTTGCAAATAAATAAGAACAACAACGGAGTGTCTTTAAAAACCCTCTTTTGTGCAGAACTACTTCCTTGTTGTTAGTTGACAGTTTAACAGTTGAGCCTCTGTTACTAATTCTAAAACATCACTTCAGAACTAGTAACCTAGTAGTATTATGGTATTATGAGAGAGAGATTGACTAAACGAGTATCTGCATAGCATTCATTCTTTAAGTCGATGTCCATAATATTATATTGTTACAACCCTGGTCTGGGGTCAGGGAAGCAGCATAAATAAAATCTATAAAATTTATAAAAAATTATTTAAAAAATCAGTTTGAATGTCTGCAGAGGAAAGCAACATCTTTGCCTTTGTCCTTTTAAAAGTTCCCACAACCCTAAAATAACTTTCTTGTTCTGACTCACTCATTTGCTCCAGTACAGGATTTAAATTAATCATAGCCTAAATATAAAGTTCTGAAATTTATTTTTCCCCTTAACCAAAATCGTTTTGCTCTGGAAAAAGTAATAAATTAATAAGACCAAAGATTGCCCGTTTGTTATACCCCAATTTTAACCACTATCTACATAAAAGCTAGTACCAAAAGTACTGGCCGAGATGAAGCTGTTCTCTGCGGGTACCTGAGTGCTGAATGGCCGCTGAAAGCCTGGAGCTGGCATTTGCGAAAGCCGCATATTTGTGGTTTAAATAACTACATTCTCCAGTTTAAAAAACTCTTTAAACTGCTACATTGCATGACATAACAACAGTAGTATTTATTAACAATATGGCAGATTTGCTCGACCACCATGACAGTCGCCGCAAGCGGAGTGATGCAAGCTGTGAAACGATACTAATGCTGATACTGGGAAAATATTGCACGGCTCTCAGCTAACCAGATTCGAGAACCAGAATGAACTGTTATTTATATATATATATATATATACACACAGTTTATATATATAAACAGTATAAGTAAAGCTATAAACTGACTTTTGTGTTGTCCCCTACTTCTCAACAGCTTTCAATAAAGTTGGAGGTTACAATGCTTTACTGGAGAAGTATAGTTTATCTTTACCATCTCAGATGATTTCCCTAAACCCTGAGAAGTTTAATATCTCTGAACAATGTTACACTCCACGAGCGGATGCCTTTCATTTGCTTAGGGATCCCACGACTGGGGACTTGCCGTGGCCGGGTGTGTTATTTGGCATCGCAATTATTGGTAGCTGGTACTGGTGTACTGATCAGGTGAGGACATGGTATTTTAAGGATAAAGAATTGCCTTCGTCGCTTAATTTCTTCACATTACATATTGTACTCTGCAGGTAATTGTGCAACGCTGTTTGGCTGCCCGCAGTCTGACGCATGTAAAGGCAGGATGTATATTGTGTGGGTACCTGAAACTGCTCCCTATGTTTCTCATGGTGTTTCCAGGCATGATCAGCAGAGTGCTTTACCCTGGTAAGGATTTTAACAGTTATAAACATATTAATACCACACGTGCATACAATGACAATTCAGCGAATACCGACAATAATAATCAAAATCAAATTTCAGATGAAGTAGGTTGTGTGGAGCCAAGCATCTGTAACAAAGTCTGTGGCACAGAGGTTGGCTGCTCCAACATCGCCTACCCCAAACTAGTGGTTTCTGTGATGCCAACAGGTGATCGATAGGATTGATTTTTTTCACTGGTTTTTAGTAATTTATGAGTTTAATTTAATTTACAAGTTGTTTGGGTTACACTTCTCAATCCTATTGCCTTTAATCATTCCCTGAACAGGTCTTAGAGGTTTGATGCTGGCAGTTATGTTAGCAGCTCTCATGAGCTCACTAGCATCTATCTTCAACAGCAGTAGCACCTTGTTCACCATGGACATTTGGACTCGTATTCGGCCTCAAGCTAGAGATAAAGAGCTTATGGTTGTTGGAAGGTTTGGATTCATTCAGTTTATATGGTCTTCCTGTGTTATAGTGTCAATTTACAATGTTTTTAAATTATATAGTGCAAGTATAGTGTGGGGTAGTCGTGGCCTAATGGTGACGGAGTCAGGCTTGTAATCTGAAGGTTGCAGGTTCGATTCCCACACCGGCAGGAATTGAAAGTGGGGATTGTGAATGAACAGCACTCTCTCCACCTTCGATACCATGACTAAAGTGCCCTTGAGCAAGACACCTAACCCCTAATTGCTCCCCTTGTAAGTCGCTTTGGATAAAAGCGTCTGTTAAATGATGAAAAAATGAAAAAAAAAAAAAAAGAAAGTTTCATCAATACTACCAATTCTTGCTCCAGTTCCTAGTCCTTAAAGGGATAGTTCTCCCAAAAATGAAAATTCTGTCATCATTTACTCACCCTCAGGTTGTTCCAAACCTGTATAAATTTCTTTATTCTGTTGAACACAAAGGAAGATATTTGGATGAATGAACAGTTCTGGGGCTCTAGTATTTTTTTGTCCTACTATGGAAGTCAATGGTGTGCCAAAGCGGCCTGGTTACAAACACTCTTCAAAATATCTTTCTCTGTGTTCTGCAGAACAAAGAAATTCATACAGGTTTGGAACAACTTGTGGGTTGTCACTCTAATGACAATTCAGAAGAATTTTATATTTTGGCAAACTGATGGCGAATTCTGCTTCTGCTTACATCTCATTGACGGTTGGGTTTAAGGCCGGACTTTCTTGATTACTTCCCCACCCAAACCCAAACAAAATTTTCCTAAGAATTTTCCACCAATTCGCCAATGCATAAAATAGTAACGTTCTCTCATGAGATTGGGTTAGTTATCTCTTGTAACCAAGGAAGCTGCAAAAACAAGATCCAGTTCTTGATCATTCCCAAACCTACTCCTAAATTCCAACATTTACATTTCATTTCGTCATTTAGCAGATGCTTTTATCCAAAGCGACTTACAAGGGGAGCATTTAGGGGTTAGGTGCCTTGCTCAAGGGCAACTTAGTCATGGTATCGAAGGTGGAGAGAGTGCTATTCATTCACAATCCCCACCTTCAATTCCTGCCGGTGTGGGAATCGAACCAGCAACCTTCAGGTTACAAGCCCGACTCCCTCACCATTAGGCCACGACTACCCTAAAAACTACTAAAAAGGGCAGAAAAATATTATAATTGAATAATTAGTTACTCTAAATATTTACTTTCAGAAGCACACATTTGCATTTCTTTCTACCATTTTCATGGTCTTAACTTCTGTAACAGGGTGTGGATACTCTGCATTGTCTCTATCAGCATTTGCTGGATCCCAGTTGTCCAGGCAGCCCAGAGTGGTCAGCTGTTTGATTATATTCAATCTGTGACTAGTTACTTAGCTCCACCTATTGCAGCAGTCTTCTTCCTTGCCATTTTTGTGAAGAGAGTCAATGAGTCAGTAAGTGTCTGCGTTGTACATATTTAGTCTTCATTTAATGTTACGTCACATGCCTGCAACTCAAATTTACCTAAACCTTTCGTTGCTTAGGGGGCTTTCTGGGGCCTGATGGGAGGACTGGTTATGGGTCTGTGTCGCATGGCACCCGAGTTTTCATATGGCTCAGGAAGCTGCCTCTTTCCATCCAACTGCCCGAAAGTTATATGTGGAGTTCATTACCTTTACTTTGCAGTGCTGCTCTTCTTCTGCACCACTATTTTAGTGCTGTTTGTGAGCTACAACACCCCACCTATAGAGGACAAACATGTAAGTTGCTTTATCAACTGCTGAAGCTGCTTAAAAACACTTTTATTATTAACATTTACCTTACTCTCTTTGCCAAGCTCCATCGCCTCGTCTTTGCCTTGCGCCATTCTAAAGAAGAAAGGGTTGATCTGGACCAGGAAGAGCAGGAACAAGGAAGGAAAGCCCGAAGAGAGGCAGATGAAAAGGAAAAGGTCGTAACTGATGAGAATCAAAGTAAGATGACATGTTGCATCATTTGTTTTCGAGAAATTAACATTTGTAGATCTTTATGTGTAGGTTAGAGGATTTATTATTATTTTCTTAATTCTCTACTCTCTGCCATAGTTGAACATGAAGACCGATCTATACTGATGAAGATTATTGGCTGGTTTTGTGGCATAAGTGACGCTCCGGCTCCAGAGCCTACTGAGGAGGAAGTGGCAGAAGCATCAAAACAACTACCTGACATTAGTGAAGACCCGCTGTGGAAGTATATAGTCAATGCAAATGCGCTAATAATGATGTCTGTGGCTGTTTATTGTTGGGGTTACTATGCATGAGAGGAAAATACTGACCATAAGACATAAATCAGTGTTTCCCCACCCTAGTCTTAAGAGGATTCCCAACACTGTGTATTTTGTGTCTTTTTAAACAAACACACGATTAAACTCATCAGTTTGTTACTAGAGACTCCTGAAATGAGTGAATGTTTACTGATAAGTGTACTCCACGATCAGGTTTGGGAAACACTGATTTCAGTCTTTGAATTTTCACACGTTTACAGAATCTGTTAATGATTAACACATACCTGATACAATGTGTGAAAACAGAACTTTAAATGGAACACAGAAATAATAAAATCATAATTTGGATGGGTAATGTCGGATTTCACGTTTGAAATGATGCTGTCAGACAAGATACCTCATGTTTAAGTGTCACTGAAATAATAAACAAACAGCTTTGATTTTTTTTTTTTTCAAAATAAATTCCTATATACACAAAAGATGCACTATGGAAGACTAAGTAAAATTAATTCAAATAAATAGTACTATAGCAAAACAAACAGAATATCACTTGCAATTTTATATTTCAACCACAGATGGCAATAGAAGGCCAAAGTTCCATAGTGCACCTTTTATTAAGATCATATACACACCAATGCCATGTACATTGCAGAAAAAGAACAAAAAGTGTAACAAAATCATTCATAGAAATAAACTGAATTTCAAAAATGTGACTGTCGAAGTCACAGAGAAAACAGATGATATCACAGACTCCTGTTTTAAATATCTTTTATTCATTTTAGAGGCAAAAATTCCCAATAGCAGATTGACGGTGAAACCTAGAACGGTCTCCCAAACCAGAGGGATCAGCATCAATGTTTCTGTTTGTAAGATTTCACAGACTGGTGGAATGAGCAGAACGAACAGGGTTAAGGCTAGAATCAGGTTTTGAGTCGTCCTGTTCGTTGTTCTTTCAGCCACATGAAGCTAATTACTGCTTTGGCAAAAGCTGCCTTTGCCAACAAGCACACAGACAGCCTGGCAGGCAAAGAGATAAGTAAGAGGAAAGGTCTGGTCCAGAAATAAAGACTGATTTCATAAATCAATTTGAAGGAGAGGAAAAATGAAGTCCAACAACAACAACAACAACAACAAAAAATATTCACTCACATTCACACAAAACAGAAAAAAAAAAAAAAAATCTAACAAGCAGTCAAACTGTTGATTACAAAGTGACATCAGGGATTTGTAAAGTGACATCATTTTGCACGCTTTTGACCAAAGGGACAGCAAATTAAACTTGACAACAACCCCTGAAGTTATACTCACAGTCCTTTGTCTAGCCTGCAGTTTTTTTTGTGTTTTTTGTAAGGTTGGGGTCAGAATCAGAGCTGGTCATTGAAGATTGCCAAGCCGTAACAATTTCTAACCAATTCAGAAGTACATGTGAAGACTAGTCCCATGCAGCTCATTTAACCAGCATTGGTTTGCAAATATCGAAACATTGGTCTGCTCATGAAGGGACCAAGAATTAAGTATGGTGCACTGATAAGAACTGATACTGACAAGGTTAACAAGCTAAGATAGGAGAGGCGAGCGCAACCATAAATAGTACAGTGGCATGAGGTTTCAGTAGAGCGAAAGCAGGGAGAAAATTGACAATCCCCTGACTCAATCCTTTACCTCCCATCGTCTCTTTTGGCGCGGGCCTGAACCAGCTCGCATGGCTGTACCCAGTTGTTATCATGTAACCCAACTCGACAGCCAGGCGTGTCCTTATCTGTGCGCCGACAACACATCCAGTAGGAACGTCCATAAGGCAAGTCGTGGTGGTAAGGTTTCGGGTGCCAGCGGCAAAGCGACACATCTCCGCGCTCGTACTGCCGCTTGCACTGCTTGCAGGGGTCGTCGCGGTACAACGGGTCCTGGTTCCAGCGAGAGTCTGTAGCACGCACACCGTAGGTCTCGATCAGGGTCTTGAAATCATGGCAAGTGCATTTGAGGGCCGCTAGCGAACGGGTGGGCAGATAGCTGAAGATATTGACCATGATGTGGTCCGGAAGCAAAAGCATGTATTGCCGTGGTTCCAGAAGCCGCTGGATCTGAAAGCGAATCTCGAGGAAATCATGGGAGACGTGTCGGTAGAGGCGGCACAATGGAGAATCTGAACAATCATCCACAGTTGCCAGTGGGGAGTCTGGCCTCTCTACAGTAGGCCCCCCTGGCCCATTGTTGTTTGCACAGTCTAAAGACAGCATCCCGCCGTTTACGGTTGAACAACTCTCATCTTCAGTAGCTGGTGACTGCAGAAAGAACAGCTGGCCAGGAGGTGGATCCTCTGAGGATTCAGTTGAGTTGGACCCATTGGGCATAGCAAAACATACAGTCTCTTCTTGAACATTCTCTGTGCTGTCTTTCCCATAGAAGACACATTGGTCTACTGCACCCGTGACCACAACCTCAACGTGGAATCCGGTCATCCGCTCTCGAGCCACTGCTGCCTTCTCTCCTGAGGCAGAGTCTTGGTTGAGATCTGGCGATGTGGACGAAGGCCTGTCGTTGATGCCTTCCCCGAGCTGATCGGCCTTTGGCGAGCCAGCAAGGAGAGCACCTGGATCTCGAGATGATGGACTAACCAGTTGGTAGAGGTCACAAGTGATCTTTTCTTTGCCCCTGGCTCCTGCTTGCCCCCCTCCGACTCCACAACTCATAAACATGCATTTAGGGCGGCCAACAGGCTCAGACTGGGCACGAGGGTCCAAACTTGACACACGGAAAGCGATCCGTACTTCCCCTCGTCCATGACTTGGAGCTCCACCCACAGACTCACCAGTGTGAATGTGGTCTCTTCCTGAACCATTCAGCTCAGGCCGCAAAGTTGTACTGTCGATATTCTGCTGCCGAGATTCAAACTGCGCAACAGCCTGAGCAACCCGTCTGGATTCCTGTTGTTGCTGCAGCAAATCAAAGTCACTTTGAGAAGTTGGTGCAGATGAAGGGGGTTCTGAGAGGATTACAACGGGTTTCTGATGGACTGTGTAAGGACTAGTTTGTCCTTGCTCTACCATACCTTGGAGAGCCAAGGCTGTACGCTGTTCTACAAGGGCAACCATTTCGGCCACAGAAAGCAGATCTGTCTCACTAACTCCAACACCATCCTCCGTCAAGTTGGATTCTGCGGGTACATCAACAGTAACATTTTGAGCTCTAGTGGGAGGGTCATAAGAGGAACAGCGACGACGGCGTTTGGCCTTGGTACAATCGGTAGCCCAGTTTCCCTTAACTTTCATAGCACTAGGCCTGGGAATTCCAGCACCATTACACTGGTGAGCTACAAAGAAGGCAATTTTCTCCTTGGTGTTGCCTGGTTTGATGACATACCAGGTATCAAGCAGTACCCTGCCATCCTCCATCTGTGAATTTGGAGAGGGTGATGCAGGTAGTGGTGGAGCCAGAAGGGTAGATGAAGCAGCTGGTGGGGTGTTTTCAGTGCCAACATCCTCATCTTGCTCCTCACCGACGCCATTGGTCTCTATGGTTGTAAGCCCCGAATCATCAGCCTTGCAGTGGGTGGTAGTTGTTCCATTGCGAATTGTACCATTGCTGTACGGCTTATTTTGGGAGTAGGTGCCGAAGGGGCGTGGGCACCACAGCCGGATGTGGGAAAAGGTGTCACGGTTCATTGTGAGCCCATGGGGAGCATACCTGCCTCTATACTGGGCAGCTACTTTGCAATTCACCACTCATCTTCACTTTTCAGGTCTGCAGGTTCCAGCTAGACAGATTACTCCATCTGAGGACTAAGAGGAAAAAAGGCAAGACTTAGTTTCACTGAATTCATATAAATCCATGTTAAAATGTTTCAATCACAATTACAGCAATAAATGGCAAGCCAAGTAATGAATTATCTGAAATGAGTGTGAACACACCCACTGTTCTGAAAAAAAGCTACTTTATATGAAGCATATGGTATTGAGCTGATAAATCTACTCTGTCAGATATCTTATTTAAGCCACTATGTTGACAATCAAGGATAATGTTATGTACATGTCTTTTGTGTGGTTTACATAAAGTTTGTCACCGCTTTTTACAACCAAGCTGTTGATTGAGATTTTAAAATCTCTCTCACTCTAGAACAGAGGCTAGATAACTGGGATTAACAGCAACTTTATATTTTGAGTGTTGATGCAATAGTTTTAATAGCATTCCAACACAATTGCAACTCAAACTAAGAACATGCTCTTTTATGCCAGCTGTTAGTCAACAAAGGATTACACACAATTGCTTCCCCACTCTGAAATATTGGAACAGACTTCAAGGTATTATTATAACTTGATATTTTTCAAGATTTTGAAAAATCATGTCGTGAAACATTACTGCCATCTACAGCGCTTTGTCTTCCTGGTCGTGTACCAAAGAATAACACTGGGCTGACAGACTACAAATCAATTCTATTAATTTAATCACCGATACAAATGTCATTGGCTTTTAGTGGTCAACTAAACTGATTAATCATCCCTGCTAACAGGAACAGACATGAGCATGTTACCAAAAGGTATTGGTGTATCTGTAATCTCATCAAGAAGCCTTCCTTAAGGAACTGAAAAATTCCAATCAATAAAGAGTGAACATTCAGGAATTTTGCTTTCAATACGGAGTTAGTCTAACTCCTTTTGTAAAATGTGGTTATGTTAAATAACACTTAGGCTAAAACCTTTTATTAAATGGGATCTCTCAGTTCCCATTGCATGCCAACACATGTGGTACACAATTGCACAGTGTTAGGTTCATTCTTTTCATTCTGGGTGGCCACAATGCTCAATAACAAAACCTACTATTTTCTGAGGCCATTAATTAGCAGAGGATCTTATAAATTGTGATGAAGACATGCAGTAGTAGGTAGTAGGCATGTGGCAGTATCAATTTTTTTTTTTTTAAATCAAAGCCTATCGCGGTATATTGTATCATCATGGTATTGAATTAAGTTACCAAAAAGTGTTGTCCTCCTAAAAGGATTTAATAACTTTTCACACGACAAAAAGAATGTTTAAATACAATTAAACAATACACAAAAAGTAACACAGATTAAAATGATAATGAATTACAGAAAACACTTTATAGTGAGGCCCCACTAGTTAATGTTAGTTATTCCATCACCTAACAATGAGCAATAACTACATTTCTTACAGTAGTGGTTAATCACGATTAATGGTGGTTAATATAAATACAACTGTTCATTTTTAGCTCAGGTCATTAAATATAATATTAACAGATACAAAATGTTAAAAATCAACATTAAAATGAATAAATAATTTAGAAGTATTGTTTATTATTAGTAAATGTTAACTTATAACTAATGTTATCAAATGGAACCTTATTGTAAAGAGTTACCAAACAATAACAAAGAAGCCTTTATGCATTAAGTATTTAATGCTGTGATGAACACCATTCAAAACTCTGAATGCAGGTTGCAAACATTTAAATACTGTTCAGAAACAAAGTAGCTGCATTTATGCTGCATTTTCATTCAGTGCATTTCCTTCACTTGGAGGTGTTCGATTGCAGATTTTTTGGACTCCATTTGCTCCATTTCAAAACAGGGTCAGCAATAAGAATACAGCATTGCCATCACTACACATTTAATGTAGGCTATTTCTGACAAGAAGCCTAAAATTCCCTTTATTAAAACACTTTTAGCGTTACTGGCCAAATTAGAGATGACATTACCTTGAAATAAGCATCACCATCGTTTCCTAATTGTTGCCCATATTTAATTTTAATGAGGGAAAAGTCACAAGAAAATGCCTTGATTGAATATTACTCCATAGTTCAATAAAATGAGAGAGAAAGAGGGTAATGTGTACTTTAATGAATTCATCCAAACATTAAAGATAAGCAAGTCATCTCTTGTAATAGTGCCAAAAGCTGCATGGACAGGCGAGTTGAAGAAAAGCTTTGACGAAACCACAACGCTGGCACAGAGTCATGTATAATTACAATGCAACTGGCTGTTATTTTTTTGAAAAGTAAGCTACATGTAAGATAGAAGTGTGAGACTGATGTTTTCTGAGACAGCTCCAGCTCTCTGACGCATGAGTGATTTGAGACACAGCACCGGAGTCGACAAGGAGTCAATTCCTGCGCTGTTGCCAACTCCAACACTAGGATTCCCCAACACTTCCTTCACTCATCCCGCCATGCTTTTCACAGATGCGGTTGTTGTACAACAATGCCTGCATGCAAAGATGCATGAGAGTACTCTGATGTAATGTTAAAAAAAAAAAAAAAAAAAAAAAAAAAAAAAAATTGTACAAAAAAAAAAACCCTTCCCTTCCCTTTCCCTTCCTACTCTAGCTTATGGTACTGAGCAATGTATGAAACTTGTATTGTGAGCACTTCCTGTGTCTATTTGCTAATTCATGAAGAAACGCTTGTTTGTATTACTCATTTGTAAGTCGCTTTGGATAAAAGCGTCTGCTAAATGACTAAATGTAAATGTACATTTTAACTAGTTGATGGCAAAGTATTCTTAAATGCAACTAAAAATTTAAATCATTCATAGTAAGGAATTATTCACATTTCTAAGTGGCTATGATAATATCGTGCATGTTAATTTGAGATATACTGTACATCTGCACATCTAATAAATAGGGACGGGCAATCTTAAGTGTTATACTTTAGGTCTGCTTATAACACATTGCTTTGCTAGTCTCTTTAATAAATTAATCTAATGGGATGGAGCATGAAAACCATTGTTTCTAATCATACTGAATGCAATGTTTTGAAGGACTTCGCAAAACCTATCACAACGTTAATGGGTATAGCTTTATGAAATGCTTACAGGCTGCTATTTTTAGCCCACAATGCATTTTAGAAGCAATTTATATTGCATATGAAAGATGACTCCACATGCCTGCTATGAATGAATATGAGAAAATAGGTTTGCTAAACAAGGATTAAGAATGACCAATTTATTTTTTTTTAGGAATGATACAGATTAGTTTAAAAGTTTAATGTCTTCTGTTCGACGAGTTAAATTCTTATAGTTAAATATATATATATATATATATATATATATATATATATATATATATATATATATATATAGTTCAGACCAATATTCTGTAAAACAAACAATAAAAGCTTCCTGAATAAATGAAGTTAATGAACTGGGGGTTTTGTTAGATTGCTGAAAATTCAATTACTTCACTACAATCAGTAAAAATAAATAAATAAATAAAGAATAAAAATAATAAAAAACGAGAAATAGAATCCACTGCTGGATCTCATTTTTGTTTAAAAGGAGAAAAAAAATGACTCCATTATGCTCACAGCCAACCAGGACAAACAAAAATGTTAAAAGGACTTGTTAAACGAGTCAGTCCACAAGATTCACTCTGGAAAGACAGGACATACTATTTACATTCTATTTTCTAAATGTCAACTATACATTATATCATTTTTTTAATCCTTTAAATTTTAATGGTTTACATTCTTCAGGCTGTTCTTAATGCCACAAAAACGATGGCATTAAAAATGAATTTAACCATATCACACATAACAAAAAGACAGAAAATATTCCCATTGCTGAATGATTAACCTTGCAAAGAGGCTTTCTTTATTGATGAAAAATCCATAAAACAAACAATACAATTACAATACAAAATTTCAACTGCTAGGGGGGACGTCTGAACAATATTATAAGAATACTTTAAAGACTGTACGCTTGTAAAGTTTGGGTAATATTAACTCAAAATAACGCTTCACTTCATTTATTGCATCTGTACGTGTTTTACCACGCTAGGCCTACTCATGAAGTTAATCCATGGCTTGCCTTTACGTAATCGCTTGACATCTTCAGATCTTTAATATAAATTAAACACTTGTAACACAAAACAGAAAAGAGTCGAAAGAGTGTCGAGTGTTTTGGATCATTTGACTCGAGGCAGTTACAACTGACTAGCAGCTAACTGGCTATTGCCAACTATTAGCCAGCTTTATAACATCTGAACATGAGTGAACCTCTCCACTTCGGTTTCATTTAACAGTCATGTCAACCGAAATAATCGGTAGCGGTATAACTAACACCAATATATCATCCACTAAAGAGAATATATGTTATTGATGCGGTTATACATCTGCGCCAGTGTGTAATTAGCATACGTTTAGCTAAGCTGGCTTCAAGAAGTGTAAAACTGCTGTCTTCCACATTATACTTTTCTAACTTGGCTTATTTCGGTATTACATAGCAGGAGTTCAGCAACTCTTGTAGTATCATAAGTTTACAGCATTAAACGTTTTGAAACATTTCCACTTGATGTCATCAACAATAAATAATAAGCCAAGCTAAAACAGTAGCAGCTCTGCTTACCTTCTTCTGAGACCAAATCCCCGCTGGTTTCGCTCCGACAGCTTTACTTTTATAACCAAAAATGGCTATATTGTTGCATTTAAACCGATAATCATTCAAATTCCGCTCTGTGCTTTTTAAAAACTATTAGAAATGGAAGCTGAGGTCGACTGCAGGTAGACTGTTAGCATTTGCAAGCTAACTCAAAAATGAAGCAAAAATCAATTTTCAACTGGCTTTATCAACAATATATGTCTGTTTTGAACACAGTAATGTGTTGTTAAATACTGTGTCTAAAAAAAAAATGGTCGTCTCTATTGTTTAACCAGAGTTTCAATACTATTTCACCAAAACAGAAATAGTTAGTAGGTCCTCGAAAAGCAATTGAGGAAGGCCATTTTGTTGACAAGCAGCTGCAAAACGCTTGTAGCCAATGGGGAGAGAAAGTTGATGGCATGCCCATATATGGATGTTCAGGCTCCCCCTCTATCTCTACACCCACAAGGAGGAAAATTCTTCTACCTCATAATGATCAGCATCTTTCACTTTCACCACATTTCACATAAAATCAAGTCTGGGCAAAAAACATAATTGCTAGACTTTTTGTTCTGTTTTGAGTACAACATGTGTGACAAAGATGCACTGTGATTTCAGATGATGCTGTCAAATAGCTAATATTTACATTAGGATTATGATGTCAAGTGATTCTCACAAATGGATTTATAGATACCACGCACATACTTACATATTTAGGGGGAAATGTCTGTAATACTTACTGAAAAATAAAAGATAAAAACACTATTACATCCATCGATATTCTAAACTGCTTGGCCGACTATTACAGCTATTTAAAATTCATTATTATTTTTTAAATAGTTAATATTTAGCAACTTACTTATTGAAAAATAAAAGATAAAAACACTATTACATCCATCGATATTCTAAACTGCTTGGCCGACTATTACAGCTATTTAAAATTCATTATTATTTTTTAAATAGTTAATATTTAGCAACTTACTTATTGAAAAATAAAAGATAAAAACACTATTACATCCATCGATATTCTAAACTGCTTGGCCGACTATTACAGCTATTTAAAATTCATTATTATTTTTTAAATAGTTAATATTTAGCAACTTACTTATTGAAAAATAAAAGATAAAAACACTATTACATCCATCGATATTCTAAACTGCTTGGCCGACAATTACAGCTATTTAAAATTCATTATTATTTTTTAAATAGTTAATATTTAGCAACTTACTTATTGAAAAGTAAAAGATAAAAACACTATTACATCCATCGATATTCTAAACTGCTTGGCCGACTATTACAGCTATTTAAAATTCATTATTATTTTTTAGATAGCTAATATTTAGCTAATTACTTATTGAAAAATAAAAGATAAAAACACTATTACATCCATCGATATTCTAAACTGCTTGGCCGACTATTACAGCTATTTAAAATTCATTATTATTTTTTAAATAGCTAATATTTAGCTAATTACTTATTGAAAAATAAAAGATAAAAACACTATTACATCCATCGATATTCTAAACTGCTTGGCCGACTATTACAGCTATTTAAAATTCATTATTATTTTTTAAATAGTTAATATTTAGCTACTCACTTATTGAAAAGTAAAATATAAAAACACTATTACATCCATCGATATTCTAAACTGCTTGGCCGACTATTACAGCTATTTAAAATTCATTATTATTTTTTAAATAGCTAATATTTAGCTAATTACTTATTGAAAAATAAAAGATAAAAACACTATTACATCCATCGATATTCTAAACTGCTTGGCCGACTATTACAGCTATTTAAAATTCATTATTATTTTTAAAATAGCTAATATTTAGCTAATTACTTACTGAAAAATAAAAGATAAAAACACTATTACATCCATCGATATTCTAAACTGCTTGGCCGACTATTACAGCTATTTAAAATTCATTATCATTTTTTAAATAGTTAATATTTAGCTACTCACTTATTGAAAAATAAAAGATAAAAACACTATTACATCCATCGATATTCTAAACTGCTTGGCCGACTATTACAGCTATTTAAAATTCATTATCATTTTTTAAATAGTTAATATTTAGCAACTTACTTATTGAAAAATAAAAGATAAAAACACTATTACATCCATCGATATTCTAAACTGCTTGGCCGACTATTACAGCTATTTAAAATTCATTATTATTTTTAAAATAGTTAATATTTAGCTACTTACTTATTGAAAAATAAAAGATAAAAACACTATTACATCCATCGATATTCTAAACTGCTTGGCCGACTATTACAGCTATTTAAAATTCATTATTATTTTTTAAATAGTTAATATTTAGCAACTTACTTATTGAAAAGTAAAAGATAAAAACACTATTACATCCATCGATATTCTAAACTGCTTGGCCGACTATTACAGCTATTTAAAATTCATTATTATTTTTTAAATAGCTAATATTTAGCTAATTACTTATTGAAAAATAAAAGATAAAAACACTATTACATCCATCGATATTCTAAACTGCTTGGCCGACTATTACAGCTATTTAAAATTCATTATTATTTTTAAAATAGTTAATATTTAGCAACTTACTTATTGAAAAATAAAAAATAAAAACACTATTACATCCATCGATATTCTAAACTGCTTGGCCGACTATTACAGCTATTTAAAATTCATTATTATTTTTTAAATAGTTAAAATTTAGCTACTTACATTAGTCATTTGTCTAATTCATTTATTTTAATTGTTTAATTTAGTTTAAATATTATTTATTTAATAATCATGCTTGGATAGCCAAAAATGATAGGATAAAATAATATCCCAAAATACTCAAGTGATTATCTTTTTAATAATTGTAGTTCAGTCATAGTCCATGAAATAATTTTTATTTTATTTTTATTCATTTTTTTACATCAAGGTGCATTCAAAAGCACTTTAGGCATATTTAAAACCAATATTATTAGTATTAATTATTTTATATTATTATTGTAACTATATTATTAATATTATTAACCATATTTTTCCCTCTTTAAATTAGACTTAAAGACAACAATTCTCAAATATTACATAATATAATATCAAATGAACACATAGTGAGAGAAAGATAAGTAGCATCAATGTACGACCACACAGTACGTTCAGAGTAGAGTACAGTAGGCGTGAATGGGATTATGTACAGTTATTTACTTACAATATGAGGACTACAGTGATAATGAACAGTAGAAAGGTAGTGCGTGTTTTTTTATGTTTAGTGGGGCACAAGAAACTGTTTCCTAATTGTCTAAATATGCTGCCATATCACGGTCAAAACAAGCATGACTGGACATGTTCAGTATTAGAGCACTTTTAGAAGAAACAGTTCTTTCAGATAATTCCCAGTGTGAATAATTGATGTAATTAGATAAAACCATGCCAGAAAATGTGCTGTATGGAAAACAAACGCGGTTTGTGCAAGTACAGAAAGATATTCACAGGTCTTGCCCGTGTTAAAACTGATGCTGCCATTTTTGCCCTATTGTGACATATATATCCGAGTGAAAACGGGTAAAGACTAGAAGGGATACAGTTACGGCCACTGCGCATGCGCACATTTAATATTTATTTAATTTAATAACTGTTTTTGTATTGTAAGGGTAGGTGTAGATATTAATAAAACACAATTTTATAAGTAGCACATTTAATTGAGTTATTTATCCTGAGTTTTGCCGGCTGTATCCCTTCTAGACACAACCAAACGAAACGTCTTCTCGAAGAAGAAAAAATGCAGTCAGTAAACACGTGATCAGAGAAGAGAAGGAATGAGGGGATGCTTTTTCATTTAAAGATTAGGGCACATTTATATATTTCATTTGCACGGATAAACAATTTATAATAAAAACTACAATATTTCATTAAAAACAATCGACCATTTTGATTACACAGTGAAAACAACACAAATGTTGAAGTGTGAGCGAATAATGCGTCTTCTGTCCGGACATAATAGTAATGTTACTTTAAAATACACGGGTAGGAAGCGATAATTCCATTATTTTAATAAAATACACAACATGAAAGGTGCATTTGATTTGTGTAAAGAACATTTTAGTAATAATCTCCGATTTAATTAAAAGTGGCGCGATGTTTATGTTTTAAAATTTTCATGTAACGTTACATTTAATAATATTTCACTGGAGAATCACACACATACTCTGCAGTTTCCTGACTGATAATATGCTACTAATTCCTCCGGAAAGTCAAATGAAAGTCACTTAGCTCCGCGAGTTGTGGTTTACACAACCAAGAGCATCCAGCGTCGTTTGTAACTGCACTTCTCACACTGGCCAGTATATGGCGTTATCCTCCAACGGTTCATTGGCCGTTGAGTCATAAAGGATACGCCCCGTGCCAAATTCTATTGGTCCAAGACATGTCTGTCAAAACCGTTACTATGGTTACCAGGTTAAACGTGTTTGCTTTCCGCTCGTGATTGGTTGTCAGCAAACACAGATTTTTAAAAACAACCCCTTTTTTTATTTGCAAATTTGATTGGCTATGTCGGTTGTCAATCACCGGAGTCTTTCCGTGTCCGGTAGTGGTTGCAAAACAGACAGAGGTGTGCGAAGTAGAAAGGACACTTCGCATATAGACGCTGTGAAGAAGCTAATCTCAACAAGAGTAAGTATTATTGCTGCGACACCGCTGTACTCATTTAAAAATAAAAGCTGGTTAAATGCATGTGGCCATGCCATGTCATCAAAACAATTTTTGACAATTAAATAACATGTTCATTGTGTACTTTGTATGTGTATGTATATAATATATATATATGTATGTACGTAATATATATATATATGTATATGTATATGCATGTATGTATGTAATATATATATATATATATATATACACATACACACATGTATCACAATGTAACACAATGACAGGCAAAATGAATAAATATTATTTGATTTGATTAAAATATAAATATTACATGAAAACTTACACTTTTCCAAAGCAATTAACTGAAATACGTTTAAGTTGAAGCTCTAAAATTACGAACTGAAATAGATAAACTAAATAACAAAAAAGCAAAAAATAATTAAAATGACAAAAGCACATCAAAATTGAAAAGTAAAAAGCTAATTCAAGATTTTAATAAAGTATAATAGCATGTAAATTATGCTAAATGCCTGCTTTGAACTTTTCGGTTATGATATAATGTCTGAAGGTTCGGTGCACTGAAATCTGCTGTGATTTGCAGTGATGTTGGCAGAAGTGCTCCAGGTGTTGAGGGGGGCCAGTAAGGTGGGAGCTGCCTTCGCCAGCATTCAGGGTGAACAGCTCAGACTGATGGCCTGTAATTCGACCTTTGGTGCAGGGGTCAAAGCTGCAACGGAGGCGGTCGAGGGTGTGATGGGCACTGGAGGCGTGGTTAGTGAAAGCATAAACATTTATCTCTCTGCACATTTATAGATATGAATGAATATAGCAAGAGAAATTACAATGCTAACATGTTATTTTAAATGGGCTTTTTTTTAAGACTCCCAAGACTGACGAGTTCCCTGACATTGAGAAGTGGGAGGAGATGGATCCAGACGAAGCAGCAAAGTGGGCAGTGGGCTCTGAAATGGCCCCAGACATTTCCAGCAAAGATGGATTGAATGAAACATCAGAGACGCCTGTTGGTGCACCCACTGGCACGGTCAAAGGAACTGGTTGGCCTGGTCAAAACACTCGATTTTTGCATGTATCAATGTCTCATCATCATACTAGGTTTGTCCACGACTCTATTGTGGCCAGGTTAAGCCCTGAAGACATTAAAAAGGCGCGGGAGGCAAAGCAGAATAACGCCAAGCCAGTACGACAAAAGGTGAGGTTTTAAATCTTAACATTGGAAATATATGCCGAAATTAATGGCTAAAATAATATTCTTGAAAAATTATTAAACATTATTTAGCGAAAATAAAATATAACTATATATGTAAATATAAAATATAATTATTGCCAAAAATGTATCATTTTGATCTCTAATCAAAAATTGATTGAGATGTTTTGGTAACTAACTGAAATGGTTAATTTGAAGCACCTAAAGCGTTAGTTCACCCAAAAACTGCCCTTCGTTCATCTTCAGAACACAAATTAAGATATTTTTGATGAAATCCTCTATCGCCAGCAGGACAATTAACACTTTCAATGCCACGAAAGCTACTAAAAACATCTGTAAAATAGTTGATGTGAGTACAGGGTTCAACCTTAATATTATAAAGCGACGAGAAAACTTTTTGTGTGGCAAAAAAAACTAAATAATAACTTTCAAGCAATATCAAAACACTGCTTCGAATCTTTTGTTGCGAATCAGTGGTTCGGAGCGCCATAGTCACATGATTTCAGTACACGGGCCTTCGTTATGTCAAAATGATTCGAAATTTCAATAGTTCACATGACTTTGGCAGTTTGATACGAACCACTGATTCGAAACAAAAGATTCGTAAAGCTTCAAAGCAGTGTTTTGAAATCGGCATCACTAGATATTGTTGAAAAGTCATTATTTTGTTGGGGTTTTTTTTGGCGCACAAAAAGTATTCTCGTCACTTTATAAATTAATAACCGGATAACTGAAAATAAAATACTTTAAACCTAAATAGGAATAACATTTTAATGAACTGCACTTATTCAGCATTTATTAGTCTTTGTTAATGTTAATTTCAACATTTACTAATGCATTATTAAAATCTTGTTAACATTAGTTAATGCACTGTGAACTAACATGAACAAACAATGTACAACTGTATTTTCATTAACTAACGTTAACAAAGATTAGTAATTACAATAACAAATGTATTGCTCATGGTTAGTTCTTTTTTAGTTACTACATTAACTAATGTTTAACTAAAGAACCTTACCGAAAAAATGAATAAAAATTACAAAAGCGCATTACAAAATTGAAATAAAAACGAAAGCACCACATTTGGCATTTAACCCAGAGTGTATTGTTTAGCATTAAAAAGTATCTATTTACAGTATATACCTATGTAGATATCTATCTATTGTTTTGATAAATACATTTGTAGACTTTATTGAGCAGTTTTGATTTTGATGCTTCGCAGCTTAGCGAGCGAGCCAGAGAACGGAAGGTTCCAGCGACACGGATTAGTCGACTTGCCAATTTTGGGGGTCAGTGATTTTCATTATTTACACTGCAGACTGTTTGTAATGTACACACACATAATCTCTATATTGCTGTATAATTATTGTCATAATTTTCTATATACAGCTTTACAGAATAAATGTACGGTTGCATTTATCGTTGTTCTTCAAATGTTTGTGGGCAAAGTCCAGTTATTTCAATATGGTTCCCCGCAATTGGGAATCTTGTGTGAGAGCGAAAGATTTCCCCACACGGATTTCGCAATGAGGTTAAATTGGTCCTGTTGACCAACGGAAAGTTACTTGCTTCATATGTCCCTACATTATGGACAATTAAAAATAGAATTTAGAATAGAAAAGGGTTGGATAAATTGTGTTTGCACCTTAATAATGCATTAATTGTCTTATCTATAATAATCCCGCTGCTTTCTTTTGTAGGCTTAGCTGTTGGTCTTGGCATTGGAGCCATCGCCGAAGTGGCAAAACAGTCTTTTGGAGGAAAACGCTCAGGTTCGTACCATGTGGCACTCTTTGTCTCGTTTCTAAAACTGTTATTGGGGTTATTGGGCATGTTAGTCAAATTTTTTGTGTCTTTCACTTTCAGAGATGGGGGCTCTTTTAGACTCTCCCCTCCTGTCCGAGGCCAATGCAGAGAGAATAGTGAACACACTGTGTAAGGTTAGAGGAGCGGCCCTTAAGATTGGACAGATGCTAAGCATTCAGGGTACACAATTTCATTTTATTGTAAAAAAATACTTATTCATATACTTTTTCCATATAAATGATGATGTTAAATATTCCCGTTTCAACCCATTTAACAGCTTGAAACTCTTCCAGATGTTTTCTGTCCTTTGTTGCTCTTCATAAAATATTATTTAGAGCATTAAAACAATGCTTTATTTTGTGATGGTTGGAAATTATCCTCTGTGATGTTTCTAATTGTTATATGTCCTTTATAGATAATAGCTTCATTAGCCCACAACTGCAGAAAATATTTGAGAGGGTTCGACAGAGTGCAGACTTCATGCCAGCCTGGCAAATGCACGTAAGTTACAGTGGTTTCTTCACTGATGCAGTGTTATTTGTTATGGAAAGATCCTTCAGATTTGATGATCTTGTAAAATATTAACCACACAACTATTAAAAACTGCCATGATGTCTTGAAATAATTGAGTTAATGAGCACCATGCTTGAGAGTTTCATTTTACTAACAAGCTGCTTCAATATTCATCAAAAATATTAAGACACCAGCTTGAAATAAAAATAATTTTATATAAGTAAATACATTTTTCATAGCGTTTCAAGTAACGTTTCTGTGTTCAGTGTTATTCTTTATAAAATACTGTTATATTATTTATTCATATTTTGAATTGGTTTTTGTTTTGAATTTTAGTTTGTTTTAGTGATTTTGCTTTTGTCATTTTTATTAAATTATCACATAATTTACTCACCCTCAAGTAGAGCTGCACGATTCTGGATAAAGTGAGAATCACAATTTTTTTTTTTCATGATTCTCCCACGATTCTGAATATACAACAAAACAAAATAACATGTAATTTACTAGAGGTTCAGACAAAATAGGATATTGTGGATACTGTAGTTATTTCTGTGTTATAAATATTTATAGCACAAAATGATCAATGTGTGGTTCAAAACTGCTCTCTGGCAGCACGGACACATATTTGAATGTTCTGGTATGATTTTGTCAAAGGTTTAAAAGATGTGGGCGAATCGGTGTCATCAATAAAATAAGATCGTGCGGGTGCTTGAATCGAGATCGCGATCGTTTTACGATTAATCAGCTCTACCCTCAAGCCATCCAAGGTGTATATGACTTACTTCTTTCAGCAAAACACAATCAGAGTTTATATATCCTCGCTCTTCCAAGCTTTGTAATGGTAGTGAATGGGGCCGAGATTTTGAAGCCCATAAAAGCGCATCCTTCTATTGTAAAAATAATCCATACGGGGTTAATAAAGGCCTCCTGAAGCGAAACGATTTTTGTAACGTTTTTGTAAGCAAAATATCAATCTTATAACATAATAGATTATAATCACTTGCTTCCACTAAAAGCCGTATGCAAATCGAGTTCCGGTGGAAGAGTGACCTCTGACCCGACGTATGATGTGGGATGCGTGAGCTTAGGTGAGAGTAGATGCCTCTCGCGGTTCAGACAAATATGCCTGGGCAACAAACTCAAGTTCCTCTTCTCTTATATCAAAATCCTCCTTTTTTTTAGACTTCTAATTCGTGAGCAGTGTTTTGCTCAATCCTCTGCACGTCCGTGTTAGTCAAGCCAGTGATTTGAATTTCAGTTGGGCTGGTTTTGTTACCCAAACCTGGCAACCCTGATGACCGTTGTTAGTGGTGCTTTTAACCCTCTAATAGTTTCTACCCACTGAAGTTTTTCAGACATTAATTTCACTTTGTGATATCTCACCCATGTGCAGAAAGTACTTGAGGAAGACTTGGGGTCTGGATGGAAGGACAAACTCTCATCATTCGAGGAAAAACCCTTTGCTGCTGCTTCCATCGGTCAAGTGCATCACGGAGTTTTGCTTGATGGGAGGGAAATTGCTATGAAGATACAGGTATTAGACTGAAATTTGTGACTGGATCTTTCAGAAGTCTTTTTGAGGTTTTGCAACATATTGAGGTTATATGTGTAAACAATCGCTTCTTTCTTTTTCTCGTATAGTACCCTGGTGTCGCTGAGAGCATTCATAGTGACATCAACAATCTTATGTCTGTTCTGAGGATGAGTGTTGTGCTGCCTGATGGTGAGCACTGGCAATTGCTTTCATTTTTATATTCAAAAAGCACAAATTTCAGAAGTGGGCACATTGAGGCATTGTGTACACATTGTGTAGGTTTTCAGTAGCTGGTGATTTATTTTAACAGGTCTGTTTGCTGACAGTAGTCTCGAGGTTCTTCAGAGGGAGCTGGCATGGGAGTGTGACTACAAGAGAGAGGCAGAGTGTGCAAAGCGATTCAGGTGTGTATTAAACGCTCCGTTATTATAAATATCTGGATTGTGTACCGTTTGAATGAGCCACAACTACACTACTGTTCAAAAGTTTTGAGTCGGTAATGTTTTTGAAAGAAGTCTCCTATGCTCAACAAAGCTGCATTTATTATAGTTAAAAAATACAGAAAAAATAGTATATTTTTATATATTATGAAATATTATTAAATTTATAAAAAGCTTCCTATTGCATTTTCAGCAGTCTTCTGTGTCACATGGTCCTGTGCTGCTTTAATGTTTTTGTTGAAACTGTGATACTTTTTCTTTCTTCTTCTTTTAGTAGAAAGTTCAAAAGAACAGCATTTATTTAAATTGGAGATATTTTGTAACATTTTAACTCTTTACTGCCATTTTCTGTCAATTTTAATGCACCCTAAATTCATTTAAAAAAAGAAAAAATCTTACCCCAAACTTTTGAAAAAAGTTGGCCTCATATCTCATAAATCTGAGCTGCTCTGTTTAAAAAGATATTACATAAAAAGCACACTTTACACATTGACTGTTTTTCTTGACTCTCACAGGAATTTGCTTGAAGGAAATCCAGTATTCGTGGTCCCTGAGGTCTTCGACGAGCTGTCGGGTCGTCGTGTGATCACCATGGAACTAGTTAATGGAGTTCCTCTGGACCGCTGTGTTGATTTGGATCAGGAGACTAGAAATGAGGTGGGTTAGATAGTTAAACAGAGAGCTTTTGTTTGATTTATTGATTCATTTGCTTCATTTTTTTTGTTGTTGTAGACATTGTAACTTGGCACTAAATGTTTTAATCAAGGATATACCATTTGCATATACTGTTATTAATACTTTGTTACCTAAGAGTTGTAGGTGTGAATAACCTACGATAGTATTTCTCCTGGTTTGGCGATGTTGACATTGGTTATCTTATATGATATCCTATTTTATTTCACTGTGAAAATGAATTTGAGAATAATTCTCGCTCATCTTTATTCTGTAGATCTGTTTTAACATCCTGCAGTTGTGTTTGAGAGAGCTTTTTGAGTTCCGCTTCATGCAGACAGACCCCAATTGGTCCAACTTCTTCTATGATAGTGAACAGAACAAGGTGAGCAAGACACTGACGACAGAGTTGTATAAATGCATTCAGTTGTATTTGCTCATGTATTGTTTCTAATTAACCATTCAGTCCCAAAATTACAGAACACTGTGTAAATATTAGATTCAGCAATTTGTGCGGGTGATGCTAGTGTTAAATTATGCAGCAGTGCTCTTAAATCATCGTCCACACACACACACACACACACACACACACACACACACACACACACACACAACAGCATATTCTGCATTTCTCAAAAATATTAATTTCTGTGCATGTTCTTCAGTCCAGTCATTTTCAGTCAACTCTGAAGATCACTTGTTAGAAATCATGTCAAGATCACGTATGACGCATATACCTTATCTTTCAGAAGTCTGGGGTCAGAATTATTCTATTTTATTTATTTATTTAAAAAAATAATAATTTTATCTTCAAGTTTGCATTAAATTGATCAAAGCTGACAGTAAAGAATATTATACTGTTAGAAAAGATGTTTGTTCTTTTTAACTTTCTATTCATCAGAGAATCCTGAAAAAAAAACAATGTATCACAGTTTCCACAAAAATGTTGATGAAAATAAATGATGATAAATAATAATACATGTTTCTTGAGCAGCAAATCAGCATGTTAGAATGATTTCTGAAGGATCATGTGACACTAAAGAGTAATGATGCTGAAAATTCAGCTTTTAATCACTGCAATAGATTACATTTTAAAATATTGCTATTAAAGGGTTAGTTCACCCAAAAATTTAAATTCTGTCATTTATTGCTCACCCTCATGTCGTTCCAACCCCGTAAGGCCTTCGTTCGTCTTCAGAAAACACAAATTAAGATATTTTGATGAAATCTGAGATGTTTTTTCATCCTCCATTGATGGTAAAGCAATTAACACTTTCAAGGCCCATAAAGGTAGTAAAGACATATTTAAAACAGTCCATGTGACTGAGTGATTAATGACAGAAATTTCATTTTTGGGTGAATTAATCCTTTAAAATATATCAAAATTGTATAAAACAGTTGTTTAAAATGTAATAATATTACAGTTTACATTAAAAATATTAAAAGATGTTCTCGACCCCAATGTTTGTTTTCATTTCCACATTTATTTCTTAATTTCTTAATTGTTTGTCTGTTTGTTTTCTGGGTGTCTACTTCACATTGAAACAGTATATGACTTTGATCATTTGTTCTTCATCATAACAGATATTTCTGTTAGACTTTGGAGCCTGCCGAGATTACCCAGAGTCCTTCACAGATGATTACATAGAGGTACAGATTTTGGGAATATTTTCACACAACATCTTAGGGGGCAGGACTGGAATGGGATGTAGACTTTTGTTATTAATGGAAATTTCTGTTTTTGTCAGCACAGACACATACAGTATGCTAATAAATATGAGAATTATTTAAAAAATTGATTGTGTATGTATGTATATGTGTATACACACACACATTTTTTAATTATTGTCATTCAAGGTGGTTCATGCAGCTTCAATCGGAGACAGGGCAACTGTTCTGCAGAAATCTAAAGACTTGAAGTTCCTTACAGGTTTTGAAGCCAAGGTTTGTGGCTTTATATGATTTATATTACTCATCCCCAATAGTTTTACTGTCTTATGTATTTTCTATCCACATTTTCCTTTATTTCCTCCTAGATTTAAAGCTATTACTAGCTCTAGCTCTATTTCTAGACTGTCCTCTTTAACATAACGTTCTCATTCTCTTCAGGCGTTCGAGGAAGCACACGTGGAGGCAGTGATGATCCTGGGCGAAGCGTTTGCTTCTCCGGAAGCGTTTGACTTTGGCGCTCAGAGTACCACTCAGCGCATCCAGACCCTGATCCCCGTCATGCTTCGACACCGTCTCACTCCTCCTCCAGAGGAGTCTTACTCTCTTCACCGCAAAATGGCTGGCTCCTTCCTCATCTGCTCCAAGCTGAAGGCGCGCATGCCCTGCCGAGATATGTTCCTCGATGTTTACAATGCCTACAAACGTCAACGACAGGAAAGATCCACCTTGGTTTAGAGGTTTATGTGACTATTTAATCACTCGAGAACTTAAACATCTGGCTGTCAGAGGAACATCTTCATTTATATCCATACGTAGAAAGTTCAGTTGTTTCGGTGTGTTTTTTCTTTTATTTGCCTTTGAAACAAAAAAACACACATTCACTGTTAATCAAACAGCAAGGTCAATGTGAATGTTGATGTTCATAGAATGTGTTTAAAGGTCCTTATGATCATTGCCATGATTTTAAAGATATGACATTATAAGCAATGAGTATATAACGATTTTGCTCCAGTGGAGTGAATTACATATCAGAATTTTTCTGATTGATGTAAATCTAGATTGGACAAGATTGATTTGTGACATCATGTTGCATTTTATACCATGTAAGAAAAGTCAATGTGTGTATTTCACTTCTCATCATTAAATGTATATGACATAACTGGTTGTGGAGTTAATATTGCAATACAGTTACAAGAATATGACTGTGAAAACAAATACTATGATACACAAATATGATAATTATCCAGTACTTTGAAGGTGATAAGGGAACAGGACAAGCCCAAATTATAAAGCTGAGGTCACACCTAGATATTCTGCACATTACTAATTTATTTAATTATCTGTACATTGATTCATTCACTAAAAATTAACATGTTTTGCACATAGTAGTACCATTATGGCAAGCCGTTTTGACTTTTATTCATTCTCAGGATATGAACTTGTGATATCAACAATTACATTTTTACTAGTTAAAATGTTAAATCTTGATATCAGGAATTCCACTGTTAACAATGCAAATTTTTGATATCAAGAATTACATTTCCACTAATAACAACTATACTTCTTGATATCTGTAATTGTATTTTCACTAGTGAAATCTCACCATAGGCCTCCATTCAAACTCTATTGTTGATGTCAAGAATTTAATTTCTGATATCAAGAATTCAGTTGTTAATATCAACAATAGAGTTTGAATGGAATATCAGGAATTTGATTTCCACTAGTAATAATGGCAATTTTTGATATCAAGAATTACATTTCCACTAGTAACAACGTTAATTCTCGATATCAACAATTCAATTTCCACTAGTAAAAACTATAATTCTTGATATCAAGAATTGTATTTTCACTAGTGAAATCTCACCATAGGCTGCCATTCAAATTCAATTGTTGATATCAAGAATTTAATTCTTACTAGTTGAAATTCCAGTTTCACATATCAGGAATGCAATCCTTACAAGTAAAAATACAAATTTCTGATATAAACAATTACATTATTACTAGTGCAAATGTCTATTCTTGATATCAACAATTGAATTGCTACTAGTAAAAATGTTCATTTCTGATATTTGAAAATGAATTCCTGATATCAATATCATTTCTGATATCTAAAACGGCTTTCTTACTATTAACAATCACATTCATGATATCAGAAATGAAGTCAACACGGCTTGCCATACTATGGTGAGATTTCACTAGTGAAAATACAATTAGATATATGAAGAAGTATAGTTTTTACTTGTGAAAATGTAATTCTTGATATCAAAAATTGCCATTGTTACTAGTGGAAATCTAATTACTGATATTAAGTATTAACATTTGAACTAATGAAAATGTAATTATTGATATCACAAGTTCACATACTGAGAATGAATAAAAGTGTAAATGGCTTGCCATACTACCATAGTATTCTTTAATATCCTTGGAATAAATGTAAATACAATGTTACATGAATATGCAAATATTCCAGAATCTTTAATGTTTATTATATTACAAATTTATATATTTAAAAAGTAAAACATACATTTGAAAATAAATACATAATGTACGTTTTGGTTTACTTATGTAATATTTGCGAATTTGTTGTTCGTTTTAAGACGGATTCATAAGGCAGTAACTATGCTGAAGCAAAAAAAAAATCTATTTTTGAAAATAAAGAAACGTGAACGTTCAGAAAAGTGTGTTTTGGCCTCTAGATGACGGTATTTAATGCCTGCCGTCTTGATGCTTGAATGTTCCCGTTCAGACTCTTGAACATCAGCGGGAAGAGAAAATTTGCATAAACGCCCGTCTGAGCCAATGAGCTCGTCGAGAGGGCGGGGCTAGCGGGTGGAGTCGCGCGAGGAGCGCAGCCTATGCGCCAGTGACTACTGCCCAGTGAATAATAAACGCAGAGATTATCCAAAATCCGTCCATTTCTCACGGTCGTTTTTACAATTTACGACCATTAGAAGCGCCTCAGCCCACGTGCATCGTCGGTTTCGCGAGAAATTCTAGATCTTAAATTATTCTCCATATTTTCTCTGGATTACACAAAAGGGGGCACGGACACTCATTGTGGTTTTCCTTCTATTCGGTAAGTCTCAAATGCTCTCATTTAACATGCATTATTTATAGTTTTAGGCTATCATCAATTGCATCTGAAGTGATTGCATATCTGGTTTCATCACATCCATCTATGGTAAAACATGCAGATAAAAATAATGGAGTTATTCCCAATGAGTTTTAATGGAATGATGGGGTGAAAAAATAAGACTTGGATAGACAAGAATGTCATCATAAAACGTCATAGATGATAATAGCATGATTCAGTGTAAAATGATGTTATGTCTTTATTATAAAGGCACTAATAATTGTAATGATCAATAATGGCTGGGCCTTACACTGTAAGGAGTTTGTCAGAGCTCTCACTGAAATATGAGTACAGGACTGCAGTGAATGGAGACTATCAATACCAGCAACATTATAATCTGCACAGAGTGATTAAATAATATCCTCTTTATAGTTAATGCAGTCATACTTGAGTGGATTGTTAAGATGATGGTGGTAAATTGAAATTATGTATTTGAAAGTACTTTGGAACACAAAAGAATTTTTTTTTTGCCCAAAGCAAAAGTCAATGAACCACAACCTACTGTTTTTAATGGATTTAATGGATGAACAAAAAATAATAACAACATATTTTAGAATATCTTTACAGAAGAGCAACGTTATAGAAATGGTTTGCCAATTTTTTTTACATGATTTTTATCATCCATTTAACTTTCTACAGTAATTTCTGGCAGCTTGATTCTTTTCATCAATACTGCAGGATCCCGGTTTGATGATACTTTAAACCATTTTTGACCTTTAAAATGACTATATGGTCCACAAAACCAGTCATAAAGGTCAATTTTTTGAAATTGAGATTTATACATCATCTGAAAGCTGATTAAATAAGCTTTCCATTGATGTATGATTTGTTAGGATACAACTAATCGGGAAAATGAGGGTGCAAAAAAATCAAAATGTTGAGAGAATCGCTTTTAAAGTTGTGCAAATGAAGTCCCGATATCCACTCACAAAAATTATTTTTTATATGTATTCACGATAGGACAAAATATCTTAATGGAGCATGATCTTTACTTAATATCCTAATGATTTTTGGCATAAAAGAACATTTTGACCCATACTGTCGGATATTGCCACAAACATACCTGTGCGACTTTGTAATCCAGGATCACATATATTCTAATATAGTCAACTTAATACAGTCTTAATAAGCCGATTTAGTCAAATGAAATACTTCAGTCTTTAAATAGACCTGAACTTTTGGTTGTACTTGCGCTGATCCAAAATTCAAGCCTATGGGCTAGTTTAAGAAGTCTTGTTCAAGAATATGAATCCTTGCATTTTCTATTCATTCCCCAAGGGTACCATCTTTTTGGGCTGGTTTGAAAGAAATTCACACAAAAACTGTACGCAACTTTTCTTTGCTGCACTATTTAATCACTTGTCACACTGACTGTTGGTATTGGACTGCATGTCTATAACAGCTGAATGGGGTTTTTTAACTGTTCAGAGTGGGCACCGTCTGTTCTGCGTGGCTGTGGCGTAAGTCTGCGCCCCATTGTTATCCAGATGGACGAACAAGAGGACGGCGCAGCTGAAACTACAATAGCGTAGGGGCAAAGGGCAATCAGACGGCTGCCAGCTAAGCTGTGGCACTGGAGAAGGATGTCATTTCCTTTGTAATAATAAGGGTGTGACTTCCAAACAATGGACTACAATTCTGCACCATACAGAGAGCAGTTGCCTGAAAAAGCCATTTCCGTTTTTTGCTGAGCCATTCTTCAATTGCAATGGGTGAATTGTGTGCAGGGATTTGTGTCTTTGTGATTTGGTTTATTTATTGTCATGTCTCATAGTTGATGCCACAATGGCTTATCTCATCATGAGGACTTCATAGTGTATAAAATAAAATCTTCTGATCCACATGGTACCTCACAAGTGGCAGCATGCTTTGCTTTGCTCACGTTAAAGACCCTCTGTGGTAAAAATCAGGTTTTTAATGTTGTTTATATGGCTATGTAGTGTTTTTCATATGCTTTAAGACGAACCATGTGCAAATTCTTCAGTCAGCTGAGTATTTTGCTGAGTATTTTCACCTTAAAACTGCAGTGAACCAAAGACATCGCCCCTGTTCTCTATGTAACAAATATGTTGCGACCAATCGACCGAATAGCGTTAGCATATCGCTAACTATGCTGCGAAGCAGGGGAGTCTCAAGAGAAGCCAGGTTATACCAGTATATTTTTCTGTTGATATGAAAAATCGGGTGCATTTAGCAACATAGCGGGTGAATTATATGTTATGACGAACTATAAGTTGTTCAAAGCATTTGATTTCTAGAAGGCAGGCTCAGATGGCAAATGGGAATGGGTTGTGTAACATTAGCATCACATTATTAGCTGTTTGATAACGTAGCCAAGCGAAAGGCTAATCATATAAATTACTGTTATGTCTCCGGCAGTGTAGACAGCATAAAATGCTTTACTATTCTGATTCGTTGACTTGTTGACGGCCCTGTATAATTCTCTCTTCTTCTAAATCAGTTTCTGGTTCCAACATATATGGCTGAATCAAACCAGTATTTTCACTTGCTATTGTGTGGCGTTTACGACAGTTGATCGAGTGGATCAGGTATTCTGAGCTGGTGTGATTGAGTGGAGGCGGAGACTAATTTGCATATTCATGTCTCTGCATATACTAAATGAAGCCAGGGTGTAGAGTTACATGCAACGTATGTATGTATATATATATATATATATATATATATATACAAACAACAGTCCATAAATCCAAAGCAGTAAATCCAACAAGGTAGGCAGCGAACAATCAATAACCGGAACAGACAGGCAGAAAACAAGACGCGGGGATAAATGCTCAGAATTGACAGTGGTAAGCAAATCAAGACTTCGCGGGGAGTGATTTGTGAATGGTGTTTATATGTGGTGTGCGTGATGAGGTGCAGCTGGTGAGGTAATCAGTGAATGGGTACGGGGTTTATGGGAAATGTAGTCCTGTATGAGTGAAAGAGAGTGAGAGTGAGTGAAAAGTATTCCATGGTGAAGTGCCCTCTTGTGGAGATTACGGCACTATATATATATATATATATATATATATATATATATATGTGTGTGTGTGTGTGTGTGTGTGTGTGAGTACATATATATATACACACATATATACACACACACACACACACACACACACATATATATATATATAGTGCTGCTTGAAAGTTTGTGAACCCCTTTAGGTGTACAGAGTTTTCTGTTGTTTTACCTTGATTTTCTTATTTTATCATCACCTGCTTTTTATAAATGAAATGTCAGATGTATGTTGATCAATTGCAATGTTTCTTTAGACGGAATTTTGTGAGTAGCTAAAAAACTACATGAAAGATTGAATTATTGTATGTGCAAAAGTTAGTGAAGGCCCAGCTGTATTGGTAAAGTCAAGTGGGTAACAGATTCAGGTGAAACACATTTGGGGGCTTAATTATTCCGTTAAGCAGACCAATCAAATTAGACGTCCTTATGAAAGTGGTTGGGCAACACTGATTAAAAGAGAGAGGAAACAAAGCAAACCACTGTAGTGCCAAGGAGTCAAACAATGCCAAAAGGAAAGGTGAGATCCGAAGACATCAGGAAGAAGGTGGTGACTGCCCATCAGTTTGGGGAAGGCTATAAGACCATCTCCGAGAGGTTCCAACTCCATCCATTCCCTGTAAGACAAAACATCTTCAAATGAAGGTCATTCATCATGACCACAACTCTGCCTAGAAGTGGACCCCATCAAAACTATCATCAGAAAAATAAAAAATGAGGTAAAGGCCAACCCAGACATCACCTCTAGAGACTTGCCGACCTCTCTAGCAGCATCTGGGGTAAATGTACATGCGTTTACAATCAGACGAAAATTGAACAGACATGACATTTATGGGAGGCTTGCTAAAAAGAAGCCTCTGCTCTCAAAAAAGAACAAAGCTGCCCGTTTCAACTTTGCTAGAGAGCATTTGGACAAACCAGAGGCCTTTTTGGAAGTCCATTCTTTGGACAGATGTGTCCAAAATAGATTTATTTGTTCATAATCACAGCCACGATGTTTGGAGAAAAGCCAACAATGAATTCCATGAAAACAACCTCCATGTTATTCAGGGAAACTTGAATTCTAAGAAATATCAACAAGTTCTTGAAGAGAATCTCCTGCCATCAGTCAGAGAGCTGAAGCTGTGCTGAAAATGGGTGATGCAACAAGAAAACGACCCAAAGCATTCAAGCAAATCCAACAAAGACAGAAGGTTCACACTCTTGATTGGCCTTATCAAAGTCTGGATCTCAGTCCAATTGAAATGTTGTGGCTAGACCTGAAGCGGGTACTACAAGCCAGATGTCCTTCCAACCTCTCTCAACAGGCTGAGTTCTGCAAGGCGGAATAGGCAAAATCCCCAAAGACAGATGTGAGAGACTGGTCAGTGGTTACAGCAGACATTTGGTTGAAGTAACGGCTGCAAAAGGTGGTGCCACAAGCTACTGAATAAAAGGCTTCACATTCTTCTGCACAAGTCCAGTTCCAGTTTTTCCAGTTTTTATGAGATTCCCCCTTTTGCGCAATAAATAAAGACAATATATCCTTTTTTGTTCGTTTGTTTTTGTCCATCATTTGGAAGTCTGCTTCACAAATTGGGTTTTGGATGTACATTTGATTAGTTTATTCTATTTTTTTCATCTCTGGAGAGTTCACAAACTTTCAAGCAGCACTAAAATATATGTATATAAATAATTACTTATTTACATACATTTATAGAACATAAATACAAAAGACTATTAATTTATTAAGATTTGATTTGCAATAAGAGTAAATTATGTAGCTATATGAATATGGTTTGCCAGGAAAAAAAACTTTAACAGGCATAACTTTGGAAAAAATTACTCTCCCAGTTTCCTCCTGGATTTTTGTGGAAAGTCCTGGAGTCATTCAAAGTAATCACATCAAATGTGCATGGCATTCAGCTGTGAAAATCAAAGTAGTTTAGCTCAGTTTCTGAGGTCGACCTTTACACGCCATGCACAAGTTTGAGCGCTTACTTGTAGACCTTACATTTTTCTCTGCATTAAGAATATCATAGCACATCCACTAGTACATGACTTTACATTATGTATGACCACGCTTAAATGGACTTTACAGTGAGATCTCAACTGGCAGAGTGAGGAAGCTCTTTCCCTTCCCAGCACTCATAATGGGTAATTTAGTGATGCTTGGCAATGTGTCAGGATTCTGCAAAGGAATCTGTTTAGGATCAAAATGTTTCTATTGAATTAAAGACTGTAACATGTACTGTAGATCTAGACTTGAAGACTCCATTTTAGTTTGGTCATTTCTGAAGTTCACTAAAGGCTGTCCCACACTAAAAGATTTTAAAACTTATCAGATTTACATAATGTGAGAGAACAGAAGTGACAGTCTACAGAGTCCGTGTGCATTTATCCTCAGGTTTCCCCTTTACACAACAGCATTTCTGATCATAAATATTCAGCATGTTGGATATTTACGACATACTTCCGAGCAGATTCAATCACTCTTCACACACCTTACACTGCAGGAATATTTGGCAAGAGATTCTGTAGAACCATCAAGATAATCGGGACTTTACCAAGGATTGTTGTAAGGGGAGAATTGCCCCTTTGCAAAGACCCGCCCCCTTTAGTTACTGTTTCTATGTCCGACAAGTCATGCGCTCTCACGCCACACATCATGTTCTCACGGAGTGAAAAATAAATCCTGGAGCAAAGAGGTGTCGACAGACAAGACAGAGCAGGTTACTTTTGATATGAAACTGTTTCATATTTAAAATATTGTAATTTTTTAAAGAAGTTTAAACAAAAAATAGCGTATAGTGTCTCTTTAATGTGTCGTGACAGATCGCTGTAGATCCTTCAACGGCTCGTGAACCGATCATCTCTTCATACTAGTTCATTTATAGCATTAAATAAACATGGATGAACATCAGAAGGAATGTTGTTTCGAGCACGGAAAGATACGAATACACACAATTCCCCTGACTGCTTTGTCGGACAAAATGGCAAATTCGGGGTTATGATTGGTCAGATCGCCTGTCAATCAAACCATCCATGCCAGCAAAGGGTCACTTGGGTCCAAAATCAGCCTCATTATCTTGCAGTGTGTGGGTACCTTTAGTGAAATTTTGTCAAATTAAATTATTCAGCCAAAACAGCAAACAAAATATATTTTTGGTTTTGGAGTGGCAAAATCATTAACCGAAACTGTGACGTTTCAGTAGCGCTTCTCCAATGACACGTCTTCACGTCATCACGTGAATTAACCACAAGAGGCAACCATGTCAGATGTGGCCGCTATAATCTGGAATGTAATCTTCATTTTGATCAACCATTATTGATTCTTAAATCCCAAGATGGATAGTCTGTCCTGTTTTCTGTTTAATGCTCAAAGAAAACTTCACTTAGCAATACTTATAGTACACCTCCTAGTCCTATCCAATAACTGCAAACTTAAACTTTGTGTTTGTAACTCTCGATGTCAATCAGAGTCTCAGCTTTCAAATTCTGTCAGTTTTATCATGAAATTCAAAGAGTAAATGTTGATTTGTTGCTCTTTATGTGGCATGACAGATATGTGGGACCTGAAGTAGCATCTCAAAATCAAAGGTAGAGAGTTTGTTCACTTTACATACATAGTAGTTTTCATATTGCAAAAAAATGATTAGTAAATGACGATGGGAATCTCAAACTTACAGGCTTACTGAACACAGTTAGAGCAGCTTGTTTCAGTCATAAACAGAACTACTTGCTCATGCTCTATGTTCTCGTTGTCTTGTACTCTTGTAAAGCATCCGCAGCAGTCTGTGTGCTTACGTAAGAGAAAGAGAGTGAGAGGGCGAGAGCAACAGGGATGGAGAAACAGGAGATGGATAATCATAGTAGCGTCTCTGTGCCTCAGAGAGCTCCCCTGTGTGGCACAACTTCAAAGTCAGCGACACCACAATTACAAAATGAAATGAAATTCCCCACTGATTGCGGTGGTGAGGCACTCTTCATATATGAAGTAGCATCTCCTCTCTGATGCCTTTGTTCTTTTTAGCATTCACATCCGAAAGCCTGAAACACTGCTTGATGTTAAAGCTGTTACACTTTAATTTTATCCAAAGCAATTAGAAGATAAAGGCAAAGCAAATTTCACGTTCTACTACGGTACAGATTCTTGCTGTTAACTCTGATGTGCGTTCGCACTTGTCATGTTTGGCTCGATTAAAACGAGCCCTGGTGCGATTGCTCAGTTAGTGCGGTTCGTTTGAACGTATGTGAACGCTGCCATCCGAACCCTGGTGCGCACCAAACTAGTGGACCGAGGCCGCTAAAAAGATGGGTCTCGGTCCGCTTCCAAACGAACTCTGGTGCGGTTCGATTGATATATGAACGCAACACGGACCAAAGACAAGTAAACAAACCAAAAACAGGACAAGTCAGCTGATTTGACGTCAAGGAAAGATCGTGTGTCTCCAAAATGAGTCGAGGGCAAACGTGGACCAAAGAGGAGGTAAAGTGCCTCATCAATGTTTGTTTCTGCAAACAACGGAAGAAATCCTGCTGCTGTTTTGAATGTTTTGAACATTTTATGAGCTCTTCGTGAGTTGTCAGCTGGTAAAAATAAAGCATATGTACATGCATGAAATGATGGCGTTTAATCCAGCACACAGCATTGTTTTGAATGTTCGGTAAGCAAGCTACGTCGTGAAATATACGTCATAAAAGCCGACCAATCAGGTTGTGACCGTATCCCTATGCCTTCGGTTCGGTAACTTAAAAATGCCAGTGTAAACATTAAGCGGACCAGGACTGTATGTTTTGTTTTTGTTTTTTGGTCTGGACCAAACCAACCAAACTAACCAAACTACAAGTGTGAACGCACTCTTAGACAATCAAATTTGAATCTGAATTAAAAAATTATATGATCATTCAGTTACAGCTATTTTTATGTCTGATGGTTGACAAGTGCTCTCAAAAAGTCTATATAATATGATTTAATATGTTTTTTGGGTTTTTTTTTTTGCACATGGGCAATTCTTCTAATCGATCGACACTATTTTATGATTCTATTACATATACATATTTGGCCCCAGCTGGACCTTTGTCAACAGCATCAGTATTTGTCAATATTTAACACCGTCAGGTGAAGGTATTTTTTTCATTTTGAAAGAAATGTCTTATTCTTTTTTCAATTTGTTGTGTAAAATAAATCAAAATCAAAAAATCAATGGAACTACATGATATTATGTTTCATTTACCTATGAACATTGGTGATAAATGTTTAATATTAAAAGGAGGGAGGAGAACTAAGGAATTTAGGAACTGGATCATTCATATTAGTGTGAAAACAGAATACTTATTTAATTTAATAACACACTTTTGTGTCGTTCTACACCCGTAAGACCTTCGTTCATCTTTAGAACACAAATTAAGATATTTTTGATGAAATCCAATGGCTTAGTGAGGATATTGTTGAATAATCGTTATTTTGTTTTTTTTGTGCACAAAAAGTATTCTCGTCGCTTTTCTGTTTTAAATATGTTTTTAAGTAGCTTTCTGGACATCTGATAGTGTTAATTATCTTGCTGCGATAGAGGATTTCATCAAAAATATCTTAATTTGTGTTCTGAAGATGAACGAAGAACTTACGGGTGTAGAACGACATGAGAGTGAGTAATTAATGACATAGTTTTCATTTTTGGGTGAACAAAACCTTTAAAACCAATGTTACGTGACTGAATACTTCACACTTTTTTGGATGGATTAAATTAAATTAGCATGCTTTTTAGTGTGACTAACACAGTTGACAAAATTTATTTTATTTATTAAAAAATATTTTCATCAAATACGAGCAAAATCTCTTTTACTCCGATTAGTGTGAACTTGTGAATAACTGATTTTTCATGATTTATACTACAAAGTAAATTTTCTATAATTTGTCATTTCTGCATTCTAAATAGTGCACTCAAAAACTTCTTTAGATATCGATCATCTTATGGATTTGCTTTGGGATCCAAGAGGGACTGGAATCAATTTGTGGACAGAACCTTGCACAAAAACAGCCCTGTCCTCTATTGTTTGGATAAACTGATAGTCACTCTCTGAGTCATTGTCGATTCTTGTAGACGTCTCTGTACACTGAGCTGGAATAGGAAAGTGTTCTAGTATCAAAAATACACACAGCAGATTTAAGAAACCACAGAAAAAGACCTTGATTGCCAAGAGATTTAGACTTCACTTTGGACTTTCCACAAATACTCTTCTGAAAAGGTTAAAAGTATCACATGTCTGTGACTGGGGTAAAGGTGGGCGGGGTTTGTAATTACTCTGACTCATGCCTAATGCTAACATAGACAAACGATGGAGGGTGTGGAAGCTTTTCCATCTCTGCCTATCCTGACATTCCCCCGTTTCCAGTCATGTTCTTTCCAAACATCTGTCAGATGCCTTCAGCTGTTGAGCAGATGTTGTAGATCCTCTCATCTGTAACCGAGAATCCCGCTGGAATGAGGCGGAGGAGGAAGAGTTGGAGGAAACAAACAACTACCCAGACACTTTTACTTTTTGCAGTGTATTTAGGCCAAATATGAAAATAGAAATGAGAATGATGGTCCATGGAGCACGGATGGCTCCAGTAATGCTGAGCGATTGACGTTTTTGCAGTTTATCAAAGTGCAGGAACCCAATGGGATCAAAATCAGAGACCATCTCCTTGATGAAATCTGATTCAAGTGGTCATGGTGTACAGTTGGAGATCTCGTCTGACCACGTGCGATCGGTTAACACGAGACAGATGTTGAGGTGAAGTTGGATTTGTTGCCGCTTTGGATCGATTTTAATAACCTTTCATGTGTCACCAATTCCATTCCCACAAATAGTTGACCAAAGTGGCAGGACGGAGTTTATGGAAAGTTTGATTCTATGTAAACACGGAACTTGTAAACTTTTTCTCAGAGAAGAATTTTGTAGTCTGACAGAGCGACTGCAAAGCTGTGAAGAGCCTGAATGTCTAAAAATTCTATAAAACATCTACATTACAAAATAAATATATTTACATTTTATTCATTTGGCAGAAGCTTTTATCGAAAGCGACTTACAAGGGAGAAGTTGCCCTTGGTGGGGACCAATTAGGGGTTATGTGCCTTGCTCAAGGGCATCTTAGTATGGTTCATGCCAGCATGGGAATCGAACCAGCAATCTTCAGGTTACAAGTTTGGCTCCCTCACCATTAGGCCACGACTACTCCACATAACAGAAAAATGCTATTTGTTCCATAATAGAAACATTGCACAGTTGGAGAATGTTCTTCCATGGTTTGAAAAAAACCACATCTGTCTCTCCTGTTTTCTGTTTAGCCTCCTGCCCTCGATCAATACTTCTTGTGCGGAGCCCAGCTCATCTATTATTGCAGCACTTGCTCGCTATCTTGGAGTAGTGGTTTCACTCGCTTTCTCTTTTTCATCAGTTTGAGTGAGGCTAGAAAATTCATATATTCAATTCACAAGGAATTTTCTGAAAAAGAAGGCCTGCCTATGAGTGCAGTGCTCTCATTTGGGAGCTTAGAAATATATGAAATATGTTTATCACTTTTTTTGTAATGTCTAATGTGGTTTTTATGAGGAAAGTTTATGTTCAGTATTGTAAAAAAGAAGCTGAATTGTGCTATGACAAAGTGGATGCTATGACAAACTTTTTTCACCAGTTAGTTACAGCAGTTATTTATATATTTTTTCACACACACACACATTTTTTTAAATGCATAGAGCATTTAATTATAATTATTTTATTATTGTTATGATTATATCAAGCTGCATGATTTGAGGAGAAAAGTGGCTTTTTTGATAAATTGTGAATGCAATTTAAAATTGAATGCCATCCATTCATCCATCCATCCATGAGTCCATCCATTAGTCCATCCATCCATACATTCATCCATCCATCCATGAGTCCATCATCCATCCATCCATCAGTCCATCCATCCATCCATCCATCCATCAGTCCAACCATCTATCCATCCATCCATCAGTCCATCCATCCACCCATCCATCCACTCCTCCATCCATCCATCCATCCGTCCATCAGTTCATCCATCCATCTATCCATCCACTCCTCCATCCATCCATCCATCCGTCCATCAGTTCATCCATCCATCTATCCATCCATCAGTCCATCCATCCACCCCATCCATCCATCCATCCATCCATCCATCCATCAATCCATCCATCCATCAGTTCATCCATCCATCTATCCATCCATCAGTCCATCCATCCACCCATCCATCCACCCCTCCATCCATCCATCCATCCATCAGTCCATCCACCCATCCATCCACCCATCCATCCATCCACTTATCCATCCATCAGTCTATCCATCCATCCATCCACTCATCCATCCATCAGTCCATCCATCCATCCATCCACCCATCCATCCATCCACTTATCCATCCATCAGTCTATCCATCCATCCATCCATGAGTCCATCCATCAGTCCATCCATCCATCCATCCACCCTTCCATCCATCCATCTATCCATCCATCAGTCCATCAGCCATCCATCCATCCATCAGTCCATCCATCAGTCCATCCATCAGTCCATCCATCTTTCCATCCAGGTTTGCTGTTTGTTTGTAGGGCTGCACAATTTAGCCCAAAATTTAGTGATTATCTAAAAGTGACTATGAAAAATGATTATTTTTCAATGATTAAATAATTGTTGTTACTACTACTAATATATAAAAATATTAAACAAAATAAGAAATTATACTATTGTAATATTTTACTGTCAAATAGATGAAAACAAGTATCTAAGAAAAAGTATATAATAATAATAATATCCTTTGCGGTTTTATTGCAATTTAATCGTGCAGCCCTAATATCCATCACTCCCATCTTTTGGTTGACAACAGATATGACAATAGATCTGATTAGTTGACTTCTAACCCCAACCAGGATACAAACCTGTGCTTTCTGGGTTTCCAGGCTATATTCTAAACCACCACTAATGTTGGCCTGTTGGCTAGAAAGGTAAGAAGCACATTTCACAAGCTCTTTTTCAAAAACAATAGGTGTATATGCATTATGAGAAATGTATGATAAGTCCAGTATTCTAGCTTACACTAGTTTAAGCTGTTTTTTTTCCAGCAGGGTATTCAGAATTTACAAACTGATTTGCTTTGCATGCTGCACAACAAAACACACCACACCCATGCATTGGAAAAGACAGATGATAGAACACTGAGCAGTTCTTCAGTGAGGATAAAGGTGAGTCTAGCCAAGCTGGGAAGATTTTCATATAGGATCTGATTTCAAGTTGGAAAGAATATGTGAAGCTTGTTGAACTTGAACTTGTTGCTTTAGCTAAACTTTGTCTGCTAGTCTGCATTCATTAGCCTGTATGCTAGCAGTTTTTCTGTGTAGGTGCCAGGGTGGGGGCAAATTATAATTTTTACAAGTATTATGTAGTCTTAACTTTATTTATTTATTTATTTTTACTTATCGTGTTTGTGTAGGTGGTCATGCTAATGAGTGAAGCATGATGTAAACTTCAAATATGTTTAAAGCTGATTCATTTTAAATATAAATAAGCCTTAAACATATAGAACACATGGAAGTTTTCAGTGATTAAAAAGTCTTTTTGATGGAAAGTTTTGTGTGTTTGAGCTTCCTGTTTAGTACCAGCCTCCAAGTGAAAAGTCTTGAGTACCATTGAGTACCAATATGAATATTCTTAGTAGCTTCTTTTTTCGGTTCGTTCATATCATAGTTGTAACTATTCACAGCATGTAGCGTAATAAGAGCTCTACTGGAACTGTTTTTGAAAAATATGTGAATAGCGAATATTCCTGTCCATGGTTCTCTGCTGTTTTATTGGACCACAGTGTCTTCCTTCTGTGAATGGCCACTTTAGCTTCCATTATGGGATTCTCATAGATCATAAGATGACCTCTGCAGACTTTCAATGGTTAAGTGAGATGTGTCTATAATAGAGCAAAGACTTTCCTGAAAATAAATGGCCTTTGTGAGCATAGCCAGATGTTTACGAGCAGGCTTGATGGATGCTGGGATCAATAGTTCACTTTGTAAATGTTTTAACAGCTATTAATGTTAAAATAAGAGAATCATTTCTAGGTAATACAGTGACACACATTATGGATTTAAGGCAGATGGTCTCAGAGAAACTTTTGTGTTTTGTGAATTTTTTTGTTTCAGAATCGGACTGACAATTTCTCAATGTCCATTGGAAATTCTTTTGGATTTATTGGTATTGATTGATACCAGTAAAGCAGTAATATTGTTATAATAATGTACTATTGTTAATAAAGTATTATTACTGTAAAAAAAATTATATATTTCAAAATGAAATTTAATTCTGTGACGGTAAAGCTACATTTTCAGCAGCCGTTACTCCAGTCTCCAGTGTCACGTGATCCTTCAAATAACAGTAATTTTACATAATGCTCAAAAGAAAAGAGCATTATCCATTTGACAAGCTGTGTTTTGAAATACAAGGCGGACTGACCGCCTTTGCTATTCAGCCAGTCAGACACTATCAATGCTGGTAATCTCAAAATGATCCATCGGTTTGGCACCCCAACCACCACAACTTTAGGCCCCGTTTACACCTGGTGTTTTAATCCGTCTCTTTTGTCCACTTTCGACCACTTCTGTCCTGTTTTCTTCAAGGGGAGAGTCTATGGGCGGGTACATTTCTGGGTTTTTTCAGATCTTTCGATTTAATGGACAAAATAAGCTTGCGAAATTACGCGGAGACGACGGAAAAACACGTTGAGAGCAGCAGCTTTTGTTTCTACTGCAAGACCACGGCGAACGCAGTGAGTGTGTGTTAGAAAGCAGGAATGGTGAGAGAACATTGTGCTTGGCACATTTTCGTCTTCAAACCAAACTTGGGTCTTCAGCCAACAGTTTAAATCCCATTTGGCTAGCGTGCTTAATAATGTTTACACGTTAGGTCAGTAGACGGGAGTCTTTAGTTTAGATTGAACACATTCGCCCACATGAACATCTACACTACGAAAGCAAATGTGTTTTCGACCACCTCTGGAAGTGGTCGAAAGTGGAAAACACCTGTATTTAGTGTAATCCACTTGTGATCTGATCAATAAAACGGATCTTAATACCAGGTGTAAACAGGGTCTGAATGCTTTGGAGTCCAGAGCTGTTTAATGTGAAGCACATTTGTAAACCATTTTAGAAACAGCAGTCACTTAGATGTGAGCCGTTTAAGGGTCCTAAGATTTGGACACTGTGCGGACACCCTCCCCCCAAACTCACTGAAACCCCCTAACTCCTCCCTTATACAGCTGGCTGTGTTTGGTCAGGGAGCGGAGCAGGACGGGGGGAGGGGGTCAGTGGAAGCACAGCTGGTCTGACCTCCCTTCAACCAGCTGCCGTAACAAAGGACCCCTGTCAGGCTTCTAGAAAGGTGGCCCGTCTACCCATCTTTTTTTTCTCTGTCCCATTTCTCTTCTGCCACTCTCCCTCCCCCACTCCGAATCTATTGTATCCCTGTAGATCTGTCCCAGCTGTTAGAATCTTTTTATGTTCCTTTCTTTTGGCGTGACCTCCCTTCCACTGAATTAACCCCGCTTCCATATGCATTTACGACATGAACGCATACACGCTTTTGCAAAACTGTTAGCACAACTTTTAAGGGGTCCTGATCTTGAAGGCTCACCATGGCTGCATTTATTCGATCAAAATACAGTGAAATATTATTATGTTTTAAAAGAACTATTTTCTATTTTAATATATCTTAAAATGCAATTTATTCCTGTGATGCAAAGCTGAATTTTCAGCATCATTACTCCAGTCTTCAGTGTCACATGACCCTTCAGAAATCATTCTAATATGCTGATTTGCTGCTCAAGAAACATTTATTATCAATGTTGAGAACAGTTGCTTAATTAATTAATTAATAGCAGCATTTATTTGAAATAGATATCTTTTGGCGCATATATACAGTGAATGTCTTTACTGTCACTGTTGATCAATTTAATGCATTCTTGCTGTAAATAAAAACTGAATGCACACTCAATTTAACAGAGCAATGATGTACATAGTATGCAAAATTTTTTTCAAGGCTGACAGAACGGGGTCCGACAGAATGCTGAAGCTGAATCTTTTTGGCCAGATACCTTGAGGGTGGGCCTTGTGTCGGCTTGATGCCACCAAGTACCCGTCCCATTCCCTTTTGTTCCAAGCTGCGCGTGCCTAGCAATTCACAGCAATTGTGTTGGTAGCAGGGAGGCCGGGCTGTGTCCCTTTGTAGCCCAGCCATTGTTCCTGACACACGCTCGTGTTTGACAGACGCACGTGCTGACAATGGCCGCGCGGCATACCTCTGCTAATTATTTGCTGGGGCCCGCTGAAAGATGAGACGCGGTGACCATCTGTGATCTGTGCTTTTAATCCCTGTAAGCGCACCCGTCCGGCCTCGTCAAATCCCTGCCACTGTTGGGCCACACCTTTAAAATCTTCAGTTTTCTTGGTCTGTCTCTTCTGGGGAAAGTTTTTTTTTTTTTTTTAAACAAAAAAATAAAAACCTAGACCTAGAAGAATCCAGACTGAATATGTTGGCTTGAGGATCTCACATATGTCTCCTCTTGACTTTGAAATTCTGGCCAATAAGCTGATAATTATTGTCATGCTATGCCTGATAACTGTTAAAGGGTTAGTTCACCCAAAAATGAAATTTCTGTCATTCTGTCATCGTTCCAAACCCGTAAGACCTTCTTTCAGCTTCGGAAATCCAAGAGGTTTTTTTATCCTTCGTAAAAAAGCAATGCAATTACTGTCATTCAAGGTAGAGAAGAGATTGCTGAATAATGTCTTTATGTTTGTATTGTTTTTGCACACAAAAAGTATTCTCGTCGCTTCATAACATTAAGGTTGAACCACTGCCGTCACGTTGATTTTTAACTAATCAACGTCTACAAATTTTTTGGACCTTGAATGATGGTGCTTACATTGCTCTCTGTTGGATTTTATCAAAAATGTCTTAATTTGTAAGAAGTTGAATGAAGGTCTAACGGGTTTGGAACGACATTAGGGTGAGTAATTAATGACAGAAATTACATTTTTGGGTGAACAAACCTTTTAAATGGACAATTATTAACATTACCATTTTGTGTAAATAAATAAACACAAAGTAAGCTAGCTTACCCAACCTCCCTTCAGAGCAACTCCAAAGCCATGCTTCCTCCAAAACACAAAAGAGATTGCGTTTACTACCTCGTCAGGGGTTGCCATCTCGTGATTGCAGTTACGTCATGGCGTGTGAACGCGGCATAAGCTCATTGTTTTGGTTCAGGCGGAACCGTAAAAGGTGGCTGCTCTTTTGTATGCGGTGCTCGCGACTGACGTCTGTCTAACTCTGTAAAGCATGAAATGCGCTGAGGGTGTGTGATGTCTGCGCGAGGAGGTATAAAAATACATGCGTTTACAGGCAAGCAGGACATTGTGTCATTGATTGGACGAACGTTTTATGGTCCTACGTCTTCCACAGACAATATTAGACCACTTAAACTGTGATGTGTTGAGACTTTAAAACTGTTTCTGGAACAAATCACCGACCCTGCCTTTAAGTGAGAGTTTGATTAGGGCAATCTAAGGTAATCGGAATTTAAAATGGAAAAAATGTGCAATTCAAGTGTTCACATGCTTAATTATTGCTATTGATGGGATTGTTTGCGGTCTACACCACCACTTTTAAAATTCGATCAAAATTTAATTCGGATCGAATGAGGTGTTCGCATGAAGGCTTTTCAGTCCGGTTGATTGAGCCATCAATAGATTATTTGGGTGCATGTAAACGTAGCTAATATGCAACTAGTTTCTCATCAAATTCTAATTTACTAATACTAAGTAATTTTTAAAAAATGTTATGCGATTTTCTTCTGCTTCAATAGAAATATTCCACTCTTCATGATTTTTATCAAGTGGGGAAAGTTAACAGGAAGCATCTCGGCCTGGCTTGAATGAGTTTTTGTTAAGTCAGAGCCCCCCTTTCTCTCGCAAGGCTTTGTTTCCTAACAACCAGACAAAACACTCATGGAAAGGTGCGCTTCCACGGCTTAAGTGACTTTCACTGACTGGCTGAGAGATGGAGATAACGGTTGTTTCGTTCTAGCATGGAACACTAACTTAATTCTGTCTGCTTTGCTGTTCTTGCCTTTTTAGTTTGAATCAATACATTGTATCTGCCTAGTGAAGGTCATCCAATGCACTGGGTGAAGTGCGCAGACTATAGCTAAGGCACTAAAGCACAATCATTGCAGTCCATAAATAGCAGCCGTCTGTTATTCTGGAGTATTGATGGACACCGAAGGTTTTCAAACAGGTATTTCTGGAATATTTTCGATTTAAGTGCTTTATTTTGAGATAATGTTTTTGTAGCATGACCTGATAGCATAATGGTTTCCACTCCTCAGTGCAGACAACAGCAAAGTGGCTGACTTGCATTGTTGATGTCTTTTAAAAAAAAAAAAAATCCCCCCCAAACCTCTTGGTTGCACACCACAACAGGGTCAGACAAGTGCACAAGTGCATGCCTTTGTTTTCTCTGGGAAATAGAACGGCAGCATGCAGATGTCAACTGATTTGGAGTGTTTCAAATAGTCTCTGAAAACAAAAATAAAAATGCAAGTCATGCCATTTACGAGTTGAACGCACATGAATGCCACAGCAATGTCGTAATTACGAGTGGGAAACTCTTTCTTTTATATCGTGCATTCTTAAAATTATATGACAACCATTGTCAGGAACCAGGGTTGTCTGTGATGGTGCGTTTTTTTTAGTTCCACTCTTGCAGTGACGTCCTAAGTTCGGCCCATGACCACAGGCAGCTGTCCCACACCATTAGCATAACAAAGTTGTCCACTTCTGCTCCCTGTGTTGGATGCCACTAGCTGTCAAGAAGGAACCATGTGGCATGTCCCAGCCCTGCTGTGGGCCATCTGTGGGCCTGTCCTCCTTTTCACTCACTATTCCTGACTCACTCTTACCAGTGTGGTGGAAACCTCCTTGTAACACACTTGAGTCATCTCCCCATTCGGCTGCAGTCTAATAATTGTGGGTATTCAATTAAAACCGGTTTTTGTGTCTATCCAATGTATGGACGTGGTGGGAGGTCCTGTCACGCTGACATTTGTCAGTCACCGACCTTTTTCTTGCTTTCCCACTGTGATCTATTTATTTTCTGTCTTGAGTGTACTGTGAACTGTGCACCCAGCGGCATTTAATTAAAATGTTCAGATAATGTAGCCTTTGTGGGGGAGAATTGAATAAAAACAAAGTGCTGGCATGTCAGTGAGCACTGTTGTTATTAACTCTGACCTATTTTACATTTTTTACAGTGTAATTAAAATAATTAAATGCAACTAATGTATAAAAGTAACGACTGGCTCCACCTCTGAAACTTTGGCCCTCTTTACGCATGGTATTAAGATGCGTTTTTGGATTATACGAGGGAGACTCCGTTAACTGGTGTTGTAATCCGAATCTTTTTTCCGTTTCTGTCCAGATTTCTTTCTGATTTTGATTTTGAAAGCAGAAGCATTTTAAAGCAGGCGTCTATCGCTCACATGTGTATCTATATAAGTGCTTGGTGAAGAGCATCATTGATGTCTATTTACAACATGCTTTTGAAGCGTTGATCATTGTAACCAATCACAGATTGATATATTGAGTGCGTGAACACACTGGCCAATCGGAGGGGTTTACGAATCTGCTCAACAGCACGATAAAATGTGTCACATTTTTAAAATTTCAGTACCGACTTGGTACCGAATTTGAACTACTATAATGGATGAAATAAGTTCATGCCTGGAGATGACAGAAAAACATACGGAGAGCAGCAGCTTTCTTTCCTGCTCTGATAAAAGCAAGACCGCTCTATGAGTGTGTGTTAGAAATCAGGAATGGTGAGAGAACATTGTGCTTGGTACATTTTTTGTCTACAAACCAAACATTAAAGTTTAAATCCCGTATATTTAGCGTATTTCCAATAATGTTTACGCGTAAGGTCAGTAGGTGGAGTTGTTAGTGGCTGTTTGAACACATTCGACCACATGAGCATCTACACTACGAAAGCAATCCGGTCGAATGTGTTTTCGACTACCTCTGGAAGTGGTTGAAAGCTCAAAACTTTTTACACCCTGTTTACACCTGTACACTTGTCACCAAAACGCATCTTAATAGCAGGTGTAAACAGGGTCTTTGGCCACAATGGGCTATTAAATAATAATAACAAATTGAATTAGTTAAGAATTACATTGACTCCATTCTTTTTGTAATTGCTACTTTTTAGGATCCACTCAAATACTGTTGGATAAAGTTTTTTCTTGTTGAATATGGTGTTTCACTCTGAAATATGTCACATTACGGAAGTAAATTGCGTTGCAAATGCTAATAAATATCGTTTTTAAATAATTAACTTTATTGAGTAACCAGAATAAATAAAGAAAAAATTCACCTTGGAGTGTTTCAAAAACACTCCCAGTCATTTGGCAAAAAGATTCCTTGTATAAATATTAGCATTAGGTATGCGACTTCTTTCTCCTGACACTTCTGCGTAGTTAAACTGTGAATTTTCCCCACCATGTGCCAGGAAGTAGTGTCAAGACAACAATTATTCAAAATGTGTTTGCAGTCGCGCTTCATTTCCATGCTTCATTTCTCCCATAGCCACTTCCTTCCATCAGGCTTTGGTACTCACCCGATACACCCCTTGTAGGAGTGGTTGCCATGGGAGCTGGTTGCCATGCAGCCGAAGGAGTTGGTGATTGGGGGGTGTTGATGTAGATTGGAGTGAGGTATGACGAACAGTGAGGATTCTTAGCGTGACGGACCTCTGGGTGTGATTGCGCTCTGGGTCTCTTGTCAGATCCAACAGGGACCGCAATCATGCCTGTAGCGAAAATAAGAACGAGGGAGGCAAACATGCAGAGGGAAAGAGGAGAGGGCAGGAGGAAACCGCATTAGAGATAATAAGTTGTTTGAGACCAAGATTTAGTAATCGAATGCAGTGGAGATAGAGGGAGCAAACAATTGCTACTGGTGCCTCTTTGGGCCTCGCTGGAGGCCCTCGCCTCCTTGATATCAGTGATACTGCGTCAGATGGGCGGCTTTTTATGCCTTGAGGCTTTGAGAACAAGCAGACAAGGCCAGTGTGTTCACATAAGCCTGGGGCTCCCCTCCATGGTGATGGGACTGAATGCATGGCAGATGAGGGAAGTCGTAGCCTGGCCCTGTGTTGAGATTTTTGGAAGTAAACTGCTGGTTACATGCACTCATTTACCCAAATATTAACGTTCATGTTTTACTCACCATTCTTTCGTTCCGGACCCTTAAAACCCAAGTTTTCTAAAGAGACAAGATCGCTTAATTTAGGCTTTTATTCACAGAAACATTGATCAGCGCTCATACATAGAGCGCATCAAATATGGTAAACGCAAACTCTAACAAATTTGCTTGGCGTGCGAGAACCAGTGTGACACAAACGCGTTTGGGTTTTGTTCTCGCGCACTAAGCAAGTTCGTTTGAACTTCTGTTTTCAGAGTTTGACGTGCTCTATGTATGTGCTTTTATCAAAGTTTAAAAACGCCTAAATTTAATCTCTTTATCATATGTATGAATCGATCATGTCAAGACCGCTCGATTCATGTGGATTACTTTTAAATTGATAGTTCACCCAAAAAGAAAACTTTGTTCCAAACCTGAATGAATTTCTTTCTTCTCCTGATAACAAAGGAAGATATTTTGAAGGATGTCGGTTTGTTTGTTTGTTTGTTTGGTTACCCTCAAAATATCTTCTTTTGTGTTCAGCAGAATATTTGACAGAATTTTTATTTTTAGGTGAACTGTCCCTTTAAGATGTCTTTATGAGCTTTTTTAAGCATGAACATTTTGAGAGTTTCAAAATCTCTCCGGTTTTATTTAACATTTCTTAATTTGTATTACGAAGATGATCGGAAGTCTTATAGCTTATAGGGTTAGTAATTGATGACAGAATTTTAATTTTTGGGTGAACATATTTCATTTTCATGTCACATTTCATTATTAGTGATTAGTGTAGCACTTTTCGCTATTACATTTTGATGAAAGTTTACACCGATTTTATTCCTTTGAAATAATGTGCGGTGATGATTTGCATACAACATGACCAGGAACGTGATACGAAACTAAAAAGGGGTCAGTTTTAATTTTAAAAGTAGATTGCATTATTGTAAGAAACAAAAATTGCAATACATTGATAAGTAAAATTACAAATTACAAAGAATTAATTCACTCTAAGTGATTGGCAGTGGTACATATGCAGCTCTACTGACAGATTATCATGTATCCTCTCACAGCTCAGTAAAGATACGCAGGCCTTTGTCATATTGCCGCTCAGTGCAGGTAGAGGGCAATGTGCCACTGAATCATTGTGACTGTGCCGTTTATGCGGCCCATACAGTCGAACTACATAAATCTGACCCCGCTTTCACTGACCCTCTAGAGAGGAGGACACATTGATTGACTCTTATTTAGCAGACTGGCAACTGAAAGCATGTTTGCCTCAACTGGAGACCTGTTTATATTCATATGAGGTCTAAATAGCATGTATAATTTCATATCAGAGATGATTGGATATACATGTCTACTCACAAATAGCACGGTAATATGTATTAATGTGTCAGTCCATCTAAATTGGAGAGTTTCCTAACTCCAAGAGTTTCCATTTGGTGTTTGTGGTGTGCATTCACAAAAATGCGAAAAGTGGGATTTGTTATTTAAAATACTTTAGCAAGACTTCGCTCAAGACCCCTCTGTTTATTGCCTATACAAAATGCTGGACATGATTAGTCTGGTTAAATGTCCATGTGAACACATTGATCCTGCCCTGCTGGTGGACTCTCATCTGGGTCATGAGAATTTAGGACAAGTTCAATCAACAGAGCGTGATCAATTTAGCACCAGAGGGAAGCTCCACCAGTCGGACCGGCCAAGAGACTCCCCTGTTTCAGCCTAGAAAAGCTGCAGCCACATTATTTGATAGATAAGTTATGATATTATACAGTCAGCACAAGGCAGCTGAAGTTAAAGGAATAGTGACGCTGCCTTCAAGTCCTGCGAAATTTCCACAGACGATTTTGTAAGTCGTAATGATGTGTGTTTAAGTGATTTTGGACATATTGAGCAATTTCATATGAACTTCCTGATGAAAATGTTGGAAAGTAAGCACTAATGTTCTTTCGAAATGTGGCATGGCTCAACCAATGGTGTGAGTTTAAGGCGGGACCTACTGTGAGAGTGTTTGGGAAACCTGTTTGAAAACAATTTCGGTTCGCAGAAATTACACATTGCACCTTTAAACATGACCTACAATTTACTTCACGATACCCAGAAAAATCCATTGGTGATTGTAATATTGTGGTGCCTTTCATGCACACGTAAACTAATAAATATATAAATATATGCTATATATCCATAGGTTTCCCAAACTGGGCGAACAGCAGGAACTTTTTGAGTTGAAAAAGTTAATAATTAAATAAATTTCAAATTTATTTTAAAAATACTAACCCTAACACTATATATATATATATATATATATATATATATATATATATTTAATATACATATATATTTGGCTGACAAAAAAAAATGTGTTAAATTTTATAGAATATAAATACTGAATAAATAATATATCTAGTTATCTCAAATTCATTATAAATGTTACCTAAGAAAAATACCAAATAAAATGCGGTATGTCTTTAAATTTTGGAAGGCATTTCGTTACATAAGCATTTCGTGTCTTGAGCAGTATCCAGCGCACTGATGTCATTCTTCATAACTATAGCATTAATAGGCTTATATGTGCACGTACTGTTCCCTGTCCTCAGCAACTAATCTATCAGAATAACAAAACTATGTCTTTTTTACATAAGCTATTTTATGAGTACAAATGGTGCCTAGGAGAGAACAGAGTACAGCTGAAGAACATAGCAAGAGTACAAACACAACAACACAGACTGGCACTGCAGATGGGCGACTGAAAGTGTGTCATCACCATCTCCAGTCTAATCACCTCCGCCCGCGCTCCTCCTCTGTTTCTCTCTCCCCTCCCCTCCCTGTCTCTCTATCTTTCGCTCTCCATCCTCCCCTCGCCGTCTATGTTGTGGAAAGACAAAAAGTTGATTTGTTCCTCAGAGGCTGCAGCTCTGCACATCCAGCCAAATTCGCATGTTTCCCTGCGTCAGCGCGTGTTTCTGCAGGCGAGGACACATATGGTGATGAGACTGAGCACATGTGTTATTGTCGCCTCCTCCAAGTTAATCTCTGAAGAGGAGGTGTGGTTGCTTCCTCCTTCTCTTGGAAGCCAATACTGAATATTCAACAGCATTTCGCCTCGAGCTTTTCACCGAACGTCAGTTTTGACTGTGAAACATCCTCCGGTGGTTGGATTTTGATACTTTACCTGGCTTTGGTTTTCTGCCGTTTGTCTAAAATGAGTTTCAGCAGTGACATGGATGAGACTGAAGATGGGAGGTGAGTTTTTTTTTTTTTTTTTTCTATTTAAAGATGAAGAATGAGCCTCACGGGAATAGGGTTGTGGATGTTTTGCTTCATGCTGTGAAATTTGAATTTATTAAAAAAAATTCCCATAGGCCCTAAAGCCAGTGCATCTTACAGATTAGTAACCAAGCTTATTCTGAAGGCTTGCGTTTGGCTAATACTCTTACAGGAAGTAACTGCATGAGCCTCCATATGGCTCAGATTAATAGATAAATTGATATTCCAACTGAACAGATTAGCTGAAACTTATCTGTCTGTTTATTATTAGGTTTATTTGTTGTTGTCGCCCTTTGTGTTTATCAAGTGGAATGTAGGTTGGTTGTGATGAGCCGAAAACAAATTAACGACTGATGATTATGTCTGGTGTTCCTCTCCTGGAAGGGCATCATTACAGAGAATGCGGTGGACTCTGATGTCTCTACCTATCAGTTTCTCTTACTGGTGGCCTTAAAGGGCCACAGTTACACATATTATGCGCCGAAGGCAAAATAGGTCGCTATAATTGTGTATGAGGAATCATTTGCACTAAAACAATCCCAAATATTCCCCCCCGTAGCCCATCAAACAGATTAAAAGCTAGTAAGCAAAACAACTGTAATAAAGTAAGACATATTTTCAGAGAAAATATCTTGAATTGTAGTAAATTTATTCGATTTTCTTGGAATTTTTACATGATCTTTTGATGGAATAACATTCATGCCAAAATTGTGACACTTCAAGAAAAAAATAAAAAAGTTCCAGTAAAAACAATAAAAGCAAGATATATTCTCTGATAGTCTTCTAATACAGTTTTCCTTTCTAGGTTAATTTATTTTGCCCAATGGGTGTTTATATAACAAAAAATTATATATATATAAATATATATATATATATTTATATAATAAAAGGATATCTGTAGTGTATGTTTCTTTGACTCGAATGTCATTCCATGACCAAAAAAGAGGTTGATCCGGGATCATGTCCTGATTGATGATGCTCACCTATGATTTTGCCTAGTAAACATGTTCCTGGATCAGCATCTTTTGTTGGTCCTAGAACAAACATAGTCCTAACCCTGACTAATTAACTAACAGTAAGGAAATAATAGGTTGATAAGTATGTTGTTCAAGTCCCAAACCCCGCCCTAAGCCTAACCCTACAATCTGATTGGTTGATGGGAATGTTGCTTCAGAACAAACAATATTGACCCAGGAACACATACCAGTAAGTGACTTGGTCGACCTTCGTGAGTGTTTATGTTGTGGGGGAAAAAACACTTCATTAATTGACGAGTCAGCCATCATGACTAATCAATAGTCCAAGTTTATTCAGGTGATGGATCAGCTGGACTAAGCTAGTTTAAAATATATTTTATGAACATTCTAAATGGTCAGAAATGCTTTAAAAAACCAAGGTGTTCAATTTTATCTCAAGGTTGAGTTATTCTTTAAGAGCATCATACATGCTTGTCTGGACATTGCACCAGTACATTATCTTCATCTCTTAGAAGCTTCTGGATGTCGATCTACCCACTGTATGTTGGGTAATCTATGAGAGACTGTGTACTTGGTTGCCATTTTGTTGAAAAAGGAACCTCAGAGCTATTTTCAATGTCCTGCCCTTCACCCAAAAATAAACCAATCAATAATTCAAGTGAAGACTCATGAAGACCTTTAGCCATTCTTTCCTTAGAGTACGGGCCTGTCTGCACATTCAATAAAAGCTCGTGTGTCATTTATTTGGATTTTAAAATACTTTTTCTTATCGCAGCTCAATGACAACTATGTACACCATTCACAGGTTGATTTCACTGTTACGTCAGGTTCACATACTCCATTTGCGTTTTCTGTGCCCTTCTGTATGTCAACTTCTGGCTTAACCAACAGCATTACATTGGGGTGTGACAACATTTTTGGCTTACAAATGGGTGAATCCCTTGGGAAACTTTCTATTTGCAATTCCTCCAAATCACACACTGCAAGTATTTTCTAAATGCATGTTATTGGTCTTATTGTGAACGATTCATCAATTCTGTTTTTTTTTAATTAAATTAATTTTGACTGTAATTTTTTGTCATAACTACATTTTCTCTTGAAAGGACAGAGTTCTCTCTAATTCTCCAATCATGTAAGCTCAAAGTTTCCTTCGGTTTTGATGCATGCAGCCAAAAGCATGTCCTTTTATATGTAAAATTCCTGGCTCTTCCAAGCTTTATAATAGCAGTGAATGGTACCTTAGATTTTGAAGCCCAAAAAAGTGCATCCATCCATCATAAAAGTAATCCATACGGCTCTGGGGAGTTAAGAAAGGCTTTCTGAAGTGAAACGATGCGTTTTTTAAAGAAAAATATCTATATTTATAACTCGACGTGTGACGGTAGCTTAAGCTTTGGTGAGAACTGATGAAAGCAGAAGCACTGAGGATGGAGTGAAACAAAACTCCGGTCACGAATTAGAACGAGAAGTTTTAAAGAAAAATGTCGGAGGATTTCAATATAAGAGGAGCTTCGTCATACGTCAGGTCAGAGGTCACCCTTCCATCGAAACTCGACTCTCCCATTGAATGCAATGACGGCTGTTACTGGAAGCTAATATGGATATTTTTCTTACCAAAACACGTCGCTTTGCTTCAGAAGACCTTTATTAATCCCTGGAGCTGTATGGATTTTTTTTTTATGATGGATGTACTTTTTCAGCCTGGATATTTTTTTAATATAACTCTGACTGTGTTTGGCTGAAATAAGAAAGTCATATACGCCTAAAGGTGGCTTGAGGGTGAGTAAATCATAGGATCATTTTCATTTTTGGTAGCCTTAACCCTTTAAGTAAGGCTGCTTATATCCAAAGGAGAGTTTGATCTTTTCTTAACCATGTACTGCTAATAAGAAGCTACCCATCCCTAAAATAAACGGCACAGCAAGGGAAACATCCTTGCCAAATAATAATCATGCCTCTCAAGTGAAAATCCTCTCAAGCCTCTTGAGGGAAAATTTGGTTTGGGAAAAGCCTCAGAAGCGCTTGTCGGTTAGGCAGGATGTCAACTGAGCGCATAAGACTCGTCTTGCTGATAGCAGTCTCTGATTCAGCTGTCTCGCTGCATTAGAGCCCGCGGCTGTCTAACTCTTTAAAATCAACTTGCACACAGACATGCATTTTATAGGAGGATTGTTTTACTAGGACATTGGTTTAGTTTGCCTGCTGAGAACATTCAGCGGCTTATGTCAGTGTATTGCGATCGAATACTCCTACGCGATTGAATCGACAGCATGTACTGCAAACCTGAATGACCTACATATTCACACTGGCTGTGAGTGTGAAATGGTCACTGTGTCAGTGTCTTTCGGAGTTGATGATATTAGCACAAGCCAGTTCCTCTTTGGATAAACATTTGGTCTGACCCCCCCCCCCCCCCACCCCACCACCCCCCCACCCCCTCCGTCATCTGCAAACACGATTACTCGCGTCTGCATGTGACGTGTGTGGGTGTCATGTTTATGTGTGTGAGTGTAACCTCAATCTGAGCAGGTGTGATATGGTGTGGCTTCTTTAGATGAGCTGCGGCAGATGGCCAGAGAAAGAGTTGTCTTTGCTCCTTGGGTCAGATAATATTTGCAAACAGGGTTTATAAGGTCCTAAAACTGGGTCACTTGTGTTCAGCTCTGTGTTTGTTCTTCTTAAGTATGTGTACAACTGGGGTTTTATTTAATGAATTATTTGATGAAATATGACCTAACTTGTATGACATAACTTAATGCTGAATTATGTGACCAAAAATACAGTAAATACTGTGAAAGATTATTACAAAATAACTGTTTTCTATGTTAATATATTTAAAATGTCATTTATTCCTGTGAATTTTCAGCATCATTATCCCAATCTTCAGTGTCACATTTCCCTTAAATCATTTTAATATTCAGAATTTATTCAGAATCATATCTAATAGCATTCTTGTGCTCGAGATGCATTTCTTATTATTATCAATGTTGAAAACAGTTGTGCTGCTTAATATTTTTGTGGAAAACTGCTGGGATATATTTTTTTAGGTTTCTTTGATGACCGGAAAGTTCAAAAGAACAGCATTTTTTTGAAATAGAAATTTGCAATGGACATTATAAATGTCACTTTTTATCAAATTAATCTGTTTTAGCTGAATAAAAATATTCATAAAAAAATACTGACGTATTGATGTATGTTGAATTTAGTGATGCATGATATATTGGCAATATATGGGTTACGATATGAGAGATCTTTTTATTTATTTATTGTACCGTCAATATTAGATGCTGTATATAATTGCGCATTGTTATTTCGCTTTACATGTATGTCATGAAACTTTAAAAATACCAATGATTTAATAATTTATTTAAATAGTTTAATATTCAGTAAGTTTTCATATGTACGTTATAATATTGTGACACCTAAATTTTCATTTAAATTATTTTTTTAAAGTGCATTATTGTTAATTTATTTAGACAGATCAGTATAAAATTTTAATATTGGTTATTTATCAGTTATCGGCCATAATAATGAAATAATTATAGATTTATTGTATTTGACCCATAATTGACCCTTCGCAAAGACCCGCCCCCTTTAGTTCATGTTGCTATGTCCGACAAGCCATGCGCTCTCACGCCACATATCATGTTCTCACGAAGTGAAAAATACATCGTGGAGCAAAGAGGACACTGACAACACGTCGACAGACAAGACAGAGCAGGTTACTTTTGATATGAAACAGATTCATATTTAAAATATTGTAATTTTTAAAGAAGTTTAAACAATAAATAGCGTATAGTGTCTCTTTAATGTGTCGTGACAGATCGCTGTAGCTCCTTCAAGCGCCTCGTGAACCGATCATCTCTTCATACTAGTTCATTTATAGCATCAAATAAACATGAATGAACATCAGAAGGAATGTTGTTTTGAGCACGGAAAGACGTGAGTACACACAATTTTTCAAGTTCAAGTTCACCAACATTAATCTACTAACTCCCCTGACTGCTTTGTCAGACAAAATGGCGGATTCGGGGTTATGATTGGTCAGATCGCCTGTCAATCAAACTGCCGGCGAAGGGTCTATTGTTTTGTCCTGCTTGTTAACCTTACGGCATTTTTTCTTCCATTGAACATAAATAAGAGTCACATTCGACTCCAAGTATTGGGTTAAACATCCAAACGCAGCTTTATTGACGGTAATCCAGAATCATAATTCATATAACAGGCATAGAGTAAAACCCACAGGGCAAACAATAGATAATAACAGAATCCAAGACATATAGAACTAGCAGTCAGAAATGAAGTTGTAACACATACAAGACTTCGCAAAGAGTAAGAGAAAACACTGGGCTTATATAGGCAGGCTTAACAAGGTAATGAGACACAGGTGGAAGCAATCAGAACATGATTAGTCCAGGCAATGGGTTATGGGAAATGTAGTTCATGGTGAGAGAAAGCAGATGGAAGGAGTGCCCTCTGGTGGCTATGATAGGCACTCTGACTGGCAGATATTTTGAGGAATATCTGAGCTTCTGTTTTCCATACAATGAAAGCACATTGTGATCAGGGGCTTTTAAACTCAATTTTTAAAAAGCGCAATTAAAAAATGACTTTGACAGACCCCTATCACCATTCCTTTTCATTGAGCAGCATGAATATTCTTCTTTTGTGTTCCACAGATGTTTGAAACAGAGTTTGAAACATAAGAGGATAAGTAAATAATGAGGACAGAATAAAAGATTAGAGTTTTCAATTGTAGGTGAACGATCCCGTTAATCCCAGCTGAAATAAATTGTGACTGACTATTCTCCAACCTATCCTCTCAATGCCAGTTAAGAACCCTGAGCATAGCCTACCGTAAGAGACTAGAGTGCCATGCTACAATTACTCCCCTTTCAAAAGCGTCCAAAAAGCCTCCATTACACTGTCCACCCACAGTGTCTCTGAAATGAGCGCAGGCAGCTGCTGCAGTTCGATTCCTTGCACTGAGAGCATTGATTTTAGCAATAATGAGACAAAAGCTATATCTGCTCATCCGCCTCCATACTCTAGTGAGAGTCATACTGCAGCATTTGCCTCCTCAGTTTCTCAGTACAGTTTTGAGACGGTACAGGTGAGCTTAATGTGGTCTTTTGTAGATTTTGAGACTCTTGCTCTAGGAGCCCTTTTTGATTCGATATTTACATGTGATGCTATAGGGCTCGTGCTCACTGAAGCGTCCAAAGTGGGTTTTTAGCCCCTTCACTGCACTGTCATTTTCTCTGCTATTTACACTGTTTCTTTCTCTCAACCCATTCGGAAGAGTTCACCCAGAAATGAGATTCCATTCATTATTCTCATGCAAGTTTCAAAAAGAACACATAATTTGTTTGTCCTGTTTACTAAGATATTTGCTTGGATCTGATTGGGTAGTATACGGTCCGTCCGTCACACATGAGAGAAGTGTTCTGCCCAAATGTTCTTTGTATGAAGTCTTGAATGTGTTGTTTTGGTTTAGTCTTGGTTCACTCTACCCACTTTGCTCCAGCTGGTTTTCATTTGGTGATGAAATCATTTCCATGGAATGGCTTGGGTGGCTCTTATGGCTGTTGTGTGACTTTCACATGCATGTTGTGGAAATTTCCCTGGCGAGTCTCATAAGAACATCTCAAGAACAAATTGTTTTCTTTGCTAACGAGGGTTGTTACAGTAAAATATTAGTAGGAAATACCAAATCTAGTGGAATTTCATAATTGATGGAAACCAATTTTCATACCACAGCACAAACTAATATGCTATTGAACCGTCTTTTATTTAAATGTTACATAATCACATAAACATCACCCAAAAATGATCATTTACTCACCCTCATGTTGTTCCAAACAAGTGTGAGTTTTTCTTCTGTTGAACACGAACCGTCAACTGTCTGGTTACCAACATTCTTGTTTTGTGTTCAGCAGAACAAAGAAATTCATACAGTAATTACAACATTTTCATTTTGGGGTGAACTATGCCTTTAATAAATTGAAATGAAATATAATTCATTTTCATTTAAGCATTGCTCAAGGTTTTTAAGTAGTTATTTTTCAATCACACACATTTTGAATAGACATTCATTAAATTTTGTTTATTGTATTTATCGATACTGAACTTTTTAATTGTGCATTTAGATCAAATTTGTCAACATCTAATGCTTACCTAAAGTTAATCTTTAAAAACACTAATAATGCTGTTAAATCTTTACATTTCACGAATATCTACTTTTTTGTGCAGATTATGATCTCACTTATGCATTTAAAAGGATTGATTTTAGTTTTTATTTTTGTATATTGGAATAATTGACTATAATGTTGTTACTGTTAACTAAATGAATTAAAATGATTTTCATATAATTGAAATAAAATAAAATATAAATATTAGATGGAAAACTTAACCTAAACAATACCTAAAAATGCTACTTGGCAGCTAACTAAAATAAGTTGAGGCACTACAATGACTAAAAACTGATAGAAAAAAAAATAAAGATAAAAAAAAATGTCACAAGCACTTTAAAATAATAAATTAAAACTGAAAATTTAAAAATAAAATCTAATTCAAAATATTAATTACTATTATAGTAAATATATTATGTCTTATATATATATATATATATATATATATATATAATATATATATATATATATATATATATATTTTAGTATAATTTATAGTGTATATATATATATATATATATATATATATATATATATATATATATATATATATGTATATATACTGTAAATTATATTAAAATAACTGGTTATTGGCCATAAGATAAAAATATTCTGCATTTGCCAAAATTTTAATTTTGGTGTCTCAGTATTTCTTACAAACCTATTTGACATATGCTGTTTTTCAGTGGTCCATATTTCTTCTTTTTTTTAGATTTCTACTATTATTATATAATAAAACGTGTCTCAAGACCCGTTGCACTTCATCCAGCTGTTTTTGAACACCAATACATCTATTGTGACACACGTGTCAGGTGAACCTCAAGCTGGCTTAATAGCAGTTAATCACCTAGTTGTCCAGGCAACTGATTTAAATGATGCATCAAAAACTAAATTTGTCAGGACGTTTGTGACTGGCACCACAGTGTGAGCAACACACATTAGATCTGTGACCTCAATAAGATTCATTGAGGGTGTTTAGCACTTGTCCCCCTCCCTTTCTACATCTCAAGCTCCTTCTTTCTTCTCCTTATAAAGTCTCTTCTCTTTCTCTCTCATTGGCTTTTGGCCTGGTCTCGATCTCCGAAAGTCTTCTCCTCCCTCTCTGCTGTTCTGTAGCTTTGGCAGCCTTTCAGCCATTAGATCAGTCCTGAAAGTGGAGCAGAATCTCGGAAGCTCCTCCCTTTCCTCTTCATGCAAAAGCATTGACTGATCTTGATCAAGAACCCCCAAACATTCATACCCTCCTGCTGGGAATGTACTGATGTTACTGTAATGTCTTGCTGCCTCATTAAAAATGCCATGTGGTTTATTCAGCTGCCCGTTCCGGCCTCACTACCCAGACAAGCGGCAGGTGCCAGTCCTGCGTATCCCATCTGACCCCTGCGCGATCTGTCAAGCTCAGCAACAGGCGCGTGCCAGAGCTGAGTAAAGCCTCCAGAGACCTAGACGCCTGGGCTATTTAAAAAAACACACTCATATGTGTTCTCTTTAATATGTGGGTGTGTTTTGGGTGTAGGCATGTGGGCTTCGGGCCAGGCGTGTGTAGTGATACTTCCGCCGTTCCATGTCTGCCACCTGTTACCCGTAACGCTTCATGGCTTTGGGAAACGTGTGCATTTGGGATCTGACGTGAAGCTATAAAAGCAAAAGTGGTTGTGTGTGGCGTGTGGTTCACATTGAAGAACGCATTACAGCAGTTTTGTGTGAAGTTTAAAGCTTTTCAAGGAGAAGATATGCCAAGCCTTGAGAAAAGATGGTAATGATAACACAGATGTCTCTAAAAACGTGTCTTTTTTGTGATATATAAGAGTTGATATGTAAACATTTATATGAAAAAGGAAAGTCTTGACAGATTCAGCCTAAAGTTATGGATGCTTGTTTCCGCCACTAAATAAAAAATGTAAAAAGGTAATTGCGACTTTTTATCTCACAATTGCAAGATTTAAATTCACAATTGCATCTTATAAAGTCACAATTGCGAGATATAAATTGCTAGTTTTATCACAATTCTGACTTTATTACTCGTAATTCTTACTTTTTTCTCACAATGACTTTTATAACAAGTTTATATTTCACAATTCTGACTTTTTGTCTCAAATTGTTTATAACTCACAATTCTGATGTATATAACGCAATTCTTATAACTTTAACTTTGCAAAATTCATAACTGTCTTTTTGAGGCATATTTAAATAGGTATATTTAGCTGAATATGGGTTGTTGTTATTATTAACTAATTCTAAGGCTATTAAAAAGTATTTTATTCATAAAAATACATTTTCGTGGTAAAAATGTAACCTATGTAAAAAATTAAACTAAAATGAGTAAGTGCATAAAAATTTACTAAAAATTTACATAACTGAAAAAAAGCAAAAATGTTAATAATAATATGTTAGTAAGTTTTACAGTCTCAGCATTTACCCTTTTTGTAAAAGAGCAGCTAGGACATTTTTCAAAATATCATCTTTTTGTTTCACTGGAGAATGAAAGTCTTATGAGTTTGGAATGACGCGAGGGTGCGTAAGATAACAGAATTTTCATTATTTTGCAACCTTCTTTGATGTCTTGTTTGATGTCTTAGTACGTGTACTACTGTACATACTCCTCAATGGAATTATTATGACGCGCATGCATAACGAGGACTAAACAGCTTCAAATATTTGCAGAGAATACTTCAGAGCGGCCTGACTTTGTGGTGTTGTGCATCAGAATTTGAAATTACCAATGCAAATTAAGGGTAGAATGAATGACCTAATTATGTTGCATAAATAGGGCTCTTGAGAGCAAAGCGATTGTTTTTTAAGACAGGGGTGAATACATTCTCTGCAATATCTGTTTAATCCAATGATATTCATTCAATGAAAAATACCAAGACATATGAAATGAATATTGGTGGCATTTTTGTGAAATCCAAATCAGTGTGATTATATCCTACCTGTCCAGCATGACTGGAAATATTGCATCTGTATGATATGTCAACATTCAGGGTGTCCTGACTTAACAGTTGGAAGATGAGGTGATATGTTCTCCTGCTAACGCGTCTTCTTTCTTGTCCTCAGCAACAGAGAGTTTGAGAGCGTGGAGATGAATAAGCTGCGTCAGAGCCTGCGCAGGAAGAAGCCCACCTACGTGCCGGAGGCCAGCCGACCGCACCAATGGCAAGCAGATGAAGAGGCTGTACGAAAGGGCAAATGCAACTTTCCAGTCCGGGTAAGTTGAGAAGTCAACTGGCTTTTTAAATCCATGTTCATATTATTTTAAATGAACCACAAAATGTTGATGGCAGGGCTTCCGAATTCATCTAGAGTGTTGTTAACAGACTTCTTGTTTAATCATTTATAATATGATCTACAAGTTCTGTCACGGCATTCAAATTTACGTCAGACTTTTTGATTAGAAGATTACAAAGACAAACATTGAAATATACGGACACAGATTAATCAGATAATCCATTTAGAGTTAGTTTAGTAAAGGCTCAGCTTACTGTATTCATAAGGTATTATTCACCCAAAAAATCTTTGAAAGTTTGTGAATCTGAATTTTTTTTTTTTCAAGGTCCTGTGTTATTTGTCAACACTTTGTGGCCTATGCATACTAGCTTTGAGTTACGCTCATTTACGTGTTACGTTACGCGTTTGTGAAATTGCAAGCACGCTAAACCTGACAAGAAGCGAAAATAGGCTACTTTCCCATAGTCTGGAGTGAAATCATAGACGTCACGTGTCTGTCGCGATCTTTCCTGGCGTGTGGCAGAGCGCACGAACCGATCATCTCTTCCACTTTACTAGTTACAACATGAATGAACCTCTGAAGGTTTGAAAGATAAAGGTTTGTTGAAAGATAAAAAAGAAAAACTCATTAATCAGCTACAAAAATGAACTTAGAGAGGAGCATTTTGTTAAATATATGCTAGGCTATTGCATGTCCTTAACATGTGTTGAAAGTATATTTGAGCAAATATGTTTTAGGACAGCCGCCATTTAAACGTTTATATAACCTAAAAACGAGTACAAACATAATTATGTCATTAAAAATATATTATAACGTTATTAAAAAAAAAACGTCTTAATGGGTAATGTATATGTAAGTAGCTTACAAATCTAATTTTAACCTTAAATAATAAAATGATGTACCAACTGTTGCTCCCTGTATAGTTTACAGCATTAGTTAAGGGATATTTTTTCTTTGAGGAAATTTGCCCTGTACTTTACATTATAGGCCCCAAATTAATCAATATTGAATCGAAGCTAATCAAATTAAAATCAAGCTCCTAAATCGAATTTTAATCCAATTGAGCCTTTGATTGACAGGTGATCTGACCAATCATAACACAGAATCCACCATTTTATCCGCAGTCAGGGGAGTCAGTAGATTAACGTCGGTGAACTTGAACTTGATAAATTGTGTGTATTCGCGTCTTTTCACGCTTGAAACAACATTCTTCTGATGTCCATTCATGTTTATTTGATGCTCTAAATGAACTTGTATGAAGAGATGATCGGTTCACGAGGAGCTACAGCGATCTGTCACGACACATTAAAGAGACACTATACGCTATTAATTGTTTAAACTTCTTTAAAAAATTACAATATTTTAAATAGAAACTGTTTCATATCAACAGTAACCTGCCCTGTCTCGTTTGTCGACTCTGTCAGTGTCAATGTATTTTTCACTTCGTGAGAACATGATGTGTGGCACGAGAGCGCATGCCTTGCGTAGCAACAGTAACTAAAGGGGGCGGGTCTTTGCGAATGGTTAAATTGTGAAATTAAGTCCTTCAATTTGAGGGTATCGGACCTGGAACGTCCTTGAAAAGTCCTTGAATTTGGAGTTAACCAAGGTGTGGGAACCCTGAATGAGACTATCGCTGATGCGCACATCGCGTTATTGAGGCTAAAACGATATATTGTGCAGCCCTATAAAAATAAAATAAAAATAACCTGCTAAACATGGAAGTATTATGCCTTCATTTAAAACACTTCTCCTCGTATAAAACCGGTAAAACAGGTATAATGGGAATGCCCAGATATAGATTGACCCTCGCAGTGTCTGGCTGACGGCCAAAGGTTTTTGAGCTTTGAGGAAAAAACAGACTTGAACTTAAAGGGTGAAACAATCAAACCCCCACACAATAAAAACCAACAAGCTGATGGCTGGAATTGGATGTTAAGGAGTAGAGTATTACAATACAATTCACTATCATTCATTTAAAATAAATTAAATGGTAATTATGTGAGTATTGTAATGTGTTGCAGTACATCCACAACCCTATTTCAGTGTGAAAATACATTGCGAGATCTAATCATGACCTCAGAATGTGGCTAGTATTGAAAACAAATGATCATTTCTGTATGGCTTTTCTCGCTAAATACTGAAATATGTGATTAATGTAATTAATTAATCAGCTTATTATGTCGTTATTTTGATTAAAAGTGCTTGACATTCTTATTTTGAAATAGAAAAGAGGCGCTTTCAAGGCTAAAGAAGGATTGTGTCATTAAGTAAAGTGGAGGATATATTGCAGTGGATCTTGCATAATTAAATTCAGCCTAATTTTACTCTCCAGCCTGAGGCATCAAGAATCTCGGAGAGACTGAGATGTAATCCTGTAATGGCCTCTGTCCTCATGGCCACCGTAATCACATAACCCTAACTGGATGACTATTAATTGTGTACGGGTGAGGACATTTTGATTGGTTTAGGCTGGACAAAATCTCACTTTAGAGTTCCCGCAAATATATCCTCTGCTGTGTTTTCGAACGGGCTCCTCATTGAAATCTACACTAGCTCTGTTTGGACAGGACTAGTTTTCCCTGTAGAGGTTGAGTAAATTTGTGTTCCTGTCTGTTTTGATCACGTAACCGCTGCAGAAAATGACGAGAGTAGTGATTTCATTTTCACAACGCATATCATGTCATTCAGAGAACTAATGGTGTGGTGGAAGAAAAATAGAAAATATGGATTTCATCATTCCCTCTCTCTCTCTCTCTCTCTCTCTCTCTCTCATTTCGTCCCTTTTCTCTGCATTTCTTTCTCTTTCTGCAGTACCTCGGTCTGGTGGAGGTAGAGGAGTCCAGAGGGATGCATGTGTGCGAAGAAGCAGTGAAAAAACTGAAAGTGGTGAGTACAGTAATGCTTTCCATTCTCACCCAATAAAACATACGCTTGCTATATATATTAATAATATATATTAAAAATGGATGAAATTTATGGAAAACATAAATTAATTTGTTGAAATTAATGTTGATATATATTTCAACATTCAACATTAATTTCAACATTAATTAATGTTGAAATATATATTCAATAAGTTAAATATTCAATAATTGATAATCAGTTATTGAATATTAATCAATAATCAATATTGAATATTAATCAATAATCTTAATTTAATATATATATATATATTATGTTTTCCATAAATTTCATAAATTTGTAATTTCCTGATATTTTCTCCTTTATCTTTGAATAAAAATCACAGGAAAAGTCATAGAAATGAACTGTATAAAATTTCTGTATAAAGTGACAGTAGCCTGCTTTCATTACAGATTTGCACAAAACTTTTCTAGATATTTTCTAAATATCGATAAAATACTATTGCGAAATCACTGTGTTTCCATTAACCGGTGTTATGCGACTAAAACATCTTTTTTTTTTCCCTCTTGTGATAAGTCATTCCAAAAATAGCTTTACGTACAGCCATTATTTTTAATCAAAGGAGACGTACGCGTGTTATCCGAGCGTTTATGACAAGGAAGCCCCTTATCGTTTGGAGCGGCCACGTTTGAGGTGTTTCTGGGTGTTTCTCTCTCCTATCTGCTTCAAAGTCTTGATAAATTCAATTGGCATTTCTTTGTTGCTTAGACACCAAAAGTCCCATAATAATTTGATCTTTTATGAGTTTAATGAAGAACTCTAGTCTTCTGTCCGACTTTTACATACGGCAGGTGACCTGTAAATGCAAAAAAACTGCAAAATATTCCTTTTTCTAATTCTAGTTTTGCGATATATGGGAGATTTTCTGAAATTGACGTCTTTCCATTGAGCGTTTTTTCAATTCGCAATTACAGTTTGCGCAACTTTAAGGGTATTGGAAACGCGGCTAGGCAAACTGAATAATACGTAACCAGCACAAAACAAACCATAGATATGATGATGATGATGATGATGATGATTATTTCCCACCTTTTGGAACAGTTTTTGTTAGATCATGCCTTAAAATGCAGTCAAGGCCAGTTGCTCGCTAAGTAAAAAGCTTAATTTTTTGTCAATTCATTTTGAAAAGTAATTGAACATTGTTATAGCGAATATAAATTATCGTAATCGCTTTGAAATTAATATAGTGCCATCACTATAATTATTTTTAATGATTTTAATCTTAAAATGATCTAGAACTTCATTTTATTATTAAGAAATGACTGGAATTAAAATTCATATAAATCAAAAAGTGTGGAAAATTTCTATGTAGTGACCATATAGGCTGCATAAACAGCACAAAACAAACCAGACATAAAACTAAGGCTTAACATTGATCCCCGGCACACCTATTCATATGCATTTGTAAAATCCACTTGTCCTGCTTTTCCTCGTTGTGTCCAGACGGCTCTTTGAGACTCAGAGGACTGAGGATTTAATGTACTGAAAGTCTACAGAATCTCATTTGTTTTAAAAAATCAATCTTTATAGAGCGTGGCTGCTCTGTCAATGACTGTTGTCTTCAGTATTGCTTCTCTGCCTGTTGTCATATCCTGACCCTGTAATATCTGTATGTATAATGTATTTTTGTTTGTAAAACAATTGTTTTTCATAATTATACTTTTTTCACCCACAAGAGCAGTGTGTATGACACTGACTGTGTGTGTGGCCGTGTCTCTGGGGCCCCTCCATCTGTTCATATATACGCTCTGCTCTTTCATCCCCATGTTGGTAGTTCCCGCTGTGTCTGTCTACACAGTCACTTCATTTATTTTCTCGTCTTCCCAAACCCCCAAATCCTTCATTTCGTTCTGCTCTGAACTTGTGCTTGCTCCTAATTCTTCCAGTCTCCAGCTAGTGTAATGTTCTGCTGTCTCAGCATATTTGGACAGTGACTTTTGGGCTGTTTGTAACATCAGCTGGATTCCCTCAGTTCTTCTTGATTTATCCGCATACTTCACTTTTACTCATTCCTACAGTGTTTTTTCCTCTGTAAATTCATTCCACGGTGCTGTAACCTTCGCTCTCTCAGACAGACATGCACTCACAACAGATTCAATGAAAGATTGAAACCCTGTTCTAAAACCCAGAGAGCTGCCTTACAGCCTTCTGATGTGTACTTTCAGCCTACATGCGATCCAGCCTTGCTTCATGAGTTTGACCTAAAGAAGGTACCTCAGGATCAAGGACCCCAAAATATGAATATATACATATATAAATATATATATATATATATATATATATATATATATATATTATATATATATATATATATCCCGCAGCCGTGACTTATTCACGATACAGCACAGCCTCTTGTACCTTACTGCTTATGTAATATAGTTTATATTAGTTTAATCATTCGGCAGCTCTTACATATATATGTATATATATATGTATATATGTATGTGTGTATATATATATATAAAATACTGTAAATAAAGTTTGGAGTCTGTATAGTGAAACAATAATTGTCACTCAGAAATTTCTAGTAAATTTCACCAAAATTACAAAGAGACCACATGAAACACATTGAATTAAACATGCATTTTTTGACTGGATAGAATTTTCTTGCTATACTATAATCTTTTTTATATAAATATTCTAAAAATATCTTTTTACAATGCTTTTAAAAGAAGTAATTTATGCTCCACAAGGGTGAATTTATTTGAACAAAAATACAGTAAAAATAGAATTATTGTGAAATAGCATTACAGTTTAAATGTCTCTTTTCTATTTTAATATATTATAAATTATATATTTTTTGAATTATACTCATTCTAATATGCTGATTTGGTGCTGAAGAAACATTTCTTATCAATGTTGAAAATGGTTTAGCTGCTTAATATTTTTGTGGAAAGTGTTTCCTTTCAGGATTCTTTGATAAGAATAGAAAGTTCAGCATTTATCTAGCATTTATTGTATTTTCCCTTGCATAAATGTTCTTATTTGCCAAATTTGATGTTATCTCACCTTATCCAGTCTTGTTCCTGAAAATCACTGCATTGCATCACAGGTCTGCATGTTGTCGGCATCTCTCTAATACACTGTATGAAAAATAGAGCTGACAATAGAAATATGTCATGGACAAAAATTCTTGTGCTAGAATGCTTTATGCAGATCAAATCAAAACCTCTGCAGTAGCACTAATATCCAGTTGTGTCTAAATGCTAATATTGTTTCAATATTTCTTCTCAGAGTGGGAAAAAAACTGTCAAGGCTGTGCTTTGGGTGTCAGCTGACGGCCTGAGAGTAGTGGATGACAAAACCAAGGTATGTGCATATAGACCTTTTGTTGTGCATCCATGGAAAGCCATTAATCAAGGGTAAAAAAAAAAAAAAGTCTTTGATGCTCCAAAAAGCTCCCAAGCCATCAATTAGCCGAGTCCATCAACGAGAGAGTAGGTCTGTAGGAACCACAAAATATGCAGAGGAAGCTGGCCGACCTCCAAAAGACCCGTCACATGACCATCCTGCTTCATGAGACATCACTTAGACTGTCTTAGACACAAGAAGACTTTTGAGGCCAAGGGTTCCCGTGTCTCTCACGCTTGGGGTTTTCTTTTGAAAGTTAGAGGATTAATGTAACATCCTTCCCTCACACAAAACCCGGAAAGTTAACCAGAAAAGGTCAAAGGCCTCACATAATGAGTTTTCAGCTCACATAGTAGAAGGCGGAAGGCCACAAAGCTTTCTTTTTTGTTTCTCGTAAGGGCCTCGGTCTCAAACGTCCATTCACTATGCCCTTCTGGTAATCCTGCCATATGCATATGAGTCAGCACTGCCACCTAATCCTTCCTGCCGCTGTCACACGCCACCTGTGCGTCCTGTCCCTCTTCTCCTCTCTCGTGTTAGACTTCACTTTTGGGCTGTGCGAGTAATCGAATTTTAGTTCTGATTTTGCCTTCCAACATTTCTGGCGTAAGATTCGTTCCTTTAGATCACTTTTGCCCCCCTTAAAAGTCCAAACTTAATGTCCAAGTCAGTCTGTGAAAAAATACAGTCATTCTTGATATTAAAGAGTTATTAAAGGCATATTATCAAAGGCCCGTTCACACCAAGAACGATAATTATAACAATAACATTAAAGATAATCGTTCTGAATTTAAGAGAATAGCAGTCCACAACACATTAATGGCACAGATGAACGATAACGTTGGAATCACTTTCAAAACGATTCTCTCCAGCTGATGAATGATAAAAAGATTGACAGCCAATCAGAATACACGTGGCAGACAACATAAATGAAGCACATGCTTATAATGAACAGAACTCTTGTGGATGCTAATACAGTTATCGATATTGTTATCTTCATAGTTGTCGTTTTTGGTGTGAACGGGCCTTAAGCTGAGAAAGAAAACTCAAACTCTTCCCCAGGTGAGTTTCTGTACGTGCGCTTCGAGACGGAAGCGAATCACGAACAAGCAAAGTATACCTTGGACTTCGGGTGTGTGCCTAAAAGGTCAGATGTGTGTCAGTATTGGATCCATGTGTTAGGTCTTAAAGTGACAGCAGCCTAATATTCCTACTGCTGTCTGTCATTAATGTTAATCAAACAACAAAACAACTGCTCATGACTGAATGACTTGTGTAGCTTTAATAAGAATCTTGAAGAATCGTCTTTTTTATTGGATTTGTCCTATCGTTTGTATTTTTATTTACAGTATTAATGATTTGTCTCTACTATCTAAAATTGTTATATAACAACCCTATTTCTAGCAAATAATATACTTGATATATTCTGCTATTGTAAAAAAAAAAAAAAAAAAAAAAAAAAACTCACATTCACCCGTTCGCACGGGTCCTTGAAATCCTTGAAAGTTTGTGAATCTGAAAAAAAAAATGTCAAGGACTTGGAAAGTTTTTGAAAATAATCATAGATACTTGAAAGTGCTTTTATTTTGTGCGAGAAGTTTTCTGTAAAAAATCCCATATTGTTCCCTCCAGTCCACTAATGTGTTATTTCGCCAACACTTCGTGGCCTATGCATACTAGCTTGCTTGATTTACGTTAGTTACGCGCATTTACGCGTTACGTTAAGCGTTTCCCGCGTGAGGTACTTTCTGTTGTATATTGCCATGACGTTCACACAGGCGCGAAACTACTACGAATTGCTTTGCTTGTTAAGATCATGTAAACCCATGAGGCAAGAGCATATTCATATACCTTAAAACTTCAGGTTACATGAGCCTAAGCTCTTATCAATGAAATCCATGCAAAAATACAGTATACTGAATATTCTTCAGTTTTATGCATAACAGAAATACAACAAATAGAATATGAAAACTGTAACAATGTATCTTGCAAGGTCACATGATGTCCCCACATTAAGTCCTTGAAGTTGAGGACCTGGAAAGTCCTTTCAAAGGATTTGAAGTTCACCAAGGTGTGGGAAAGCTGATAAGATTTTTGACATTTCTCCCACTCCTAATCATGTTAAATGACCGTGATTAGAATATTGAGCAAAATAATCAGAATTAGCAGCCCTACTTCACTTGTTAATTTTCCTTATAGTGAAAGGGTTATTGATTACAAGATCAGACTGTCTTATTCCTGGCAACAGAGATGACTTGGCAGCAATCATGCACCCGTAAAGTTCTTCCCGTCCACTGTAAACCCCCCCACCGGACACATTCATCCATGACGAATAAGCTTTCAGAGTTCTAATCGGGTTCCCTTAGTCAGTAATTGGCTAACAATGAATGGGCCCCTCACCTCGACCCAGTCCTCCTCTGCTTCACTGACCCCTCACCTACCACTTCTACACTGTTCAGCTCATGTATTATGTATTTAATGTGGCCCCCTAACAAGGAAACACTAGCCACTGTTACAGTGGGAGGTCCAGGCTACACAAAAAGCTTTAGTCATGATAGAACAATCAAAAGGACAAAAACGGTACACTGTGGTTGGGTCAGGGACAAATAAGAATAAGTAAGGGAGGCTCATTCAAATAATATTTTAAACTTAAATCACAATCTCATTACCATCAATATTGACTTGGTGTATTCAAACCATGCATGCATTTTATGGAAGAACAGTGTTTTGGTCGTGCTTCAGCTCTGTGTGGATGAATATGGTTATCCTACTGCTCATAAAACATTCAGTAAGTCATATAACCAGTTTAGTTACCCATTAACAGACAAATAAATTCCAGCAACAACCATAATGAAAGGAGCCTTCACAATAGATGATGCTTTACAATGAACTCACCATCTCTGTGTCGTTTGTACATTTCAAATCCCTCATTTCTCACCATCTCATAAAAACCAAGCCAATGTTGATTCTTGTTTTATTGCGAGCTCTGTCGTGTTCTCTTTTTTCAGCAGACTCTCCTCTATTCTGCGTTTGTTTAAAACGGGAGGTTGGAGATTTAGCGGCTCCATGTCAACCTTTCTTGCTCGTTGTGACAACTAACCTGTGCCGCTCCCACACCATACATGCGACACTCACGAACGAGTGACGTATGAACGCAGTTTCTCGCGAAAACCATCCCAACAGGTCTGAAATATAAACATTTATAATAGGCTTACTATAGTGAATCAGGGTAAGACAAAAACACAATTTGGAAGAAGAATTTAGGCAGCTGAAAATGTAAGGCGCTATTCTGAAAACGCTCAGCTGGGGGCGCTTGAGAGCGATTTAAAGGCGCAGTGTTTTTTTTGTTTTTTTTTTCAGTTGTTTTAGTTGCTATAGGAACCAGGAACTTTCCCCAGGAACTACGGATTTTGGGCGGGTACTCGGTGTGTTTCGACTGCAAGAACCATCAGTCCGGTAGTAGTTTTTCAAAGTTTAGGAACATTCGGGGATGGGACTTTGACTCCACGCAGAATTTTATTTCAACCACCGTTTTTGAACATCAGTTGCGGTGCGTGCAGTAAAAGTTGTTTGCTATTCAATTCGACAATGGAGTTTAAAAAAAACAACAACTGATTGACCGACGATGAGGTTGAGGCTTTACTAAGCTTATACGTCATGTTCAGTCCTACTCACTAGATTAATTTGCCTAATTTTTACGGAACTGTAGACCGCGATGGAAACGTAGACAGCAACAGGTGTGGAGGAAAAAAAGTTCTAGGGTAATTTCAATGGAAACGCGGCATACGATATTGAATATCCGAGGAAGCAATGTGTTACTAGTATCTGATTTCACAGATTTATCAATAATTACTGAACATAAAAATGCAATAATACCAGCAACATTAACTTCTCCTCCATTGTTGTTCAGTCAATGTACAAGTAGGTCGTTGTGGTATTTATCCCACCCAATGGAACTATGGGTAAAGAGTGAAGTGACGACTTACCCATAAGTTGAACATTCTTCAACTCTTGGCGGCCAGAAAAATACGACAACACCCTTCCATGCTTATCTTCCAACCACTAGTAATCCCTGGAGGTATATCAGAGCTGAGTTGAAGCTGCTTCCACGAGCTCCTCAACTGCAGACAAATACATTTAACCTCAACAGCTAAAGATGATCCATATGGGCAAACAAACTAATGAAATATCATTATAGTGTAATCTAAATGCAGTCATGGTAAGGATCAGATGTAAAAAAAAAAAACCCCAAAAAAACAATTGTACCTACTAACATTTGGAAAACACAATCCTTTTCATGAATCCGAACATTTACGGCAGGATGGCCTTACAAAGGTTTACTCAAAAATTAGTTCTGCTTGTGTTTCATGCATTGTTTGTGTAGTTATTATATGAACAATGCTAATATGAAACCCAATACAATGATATTTTTGTATTAAATATTGATGGAATGGAACTGGGCATTGACATACCGGACTTTCAAAATACTTTGTTTGTATATTTATTTAAAATGCCACAAACGACAACCAATCTGTCCCTTTTGATTTTCTCTGTAGGACCTCATTGTTGACCAGACCATTGAGAAAGTGTCCTTCTGCGCACCTGACCGTAATTACGATAAGGCGTTCTCCTACATTTGCCGTGACGGTACGACTCGGCGCTGGATGTGCCACTGCTTCATGGCCCTGAAGGACTCGGTGAGGAGAACCCAGCGGGGATTAATTCTTCAGCCTGTGTTCCCTGCAAAGTGGGATTAAGATGGGGATTATGGCAGTGTTATCTCAAGCGGAATAACCGCTTAGAGACTGTTATCTGCACTTGGGGCACAGAGAAAAACACATTAAGGACTAGAATGGAATGGAATTTTGATTAGGATCCCAATACCATTCTAGACAGAAACAAACTTTGGTGACCACTTGATGTTTTTGTCCATCCCATAATAGCAATAACAAAACTGGATATGTAAACACAGACTAACCTAGTTGTGCTGAACCTCTGTAAAATATCATTTTCCCAGGCAGTACTTTCATTCTACAGTAAAAATATATAAACAATCTTTAAAACATGATAATACTTTAAAAGGATATGTTTTTATTTTAAATATTTTTTTATAGTTCTTTTCTTACCTCATTGGCTAATAGTTTTTTCTTGTTTTAAGCATAAGTCTCCAAATATGGGAAAAATTAGATTAATTTAAGATGTCGTCAGACATCAGATATACAGTGTGTGAATATATATATACTGTTTCAAGTATTAAATACCTTTAAATATATATATGTAGTTTTTTATTACAAATTTTATTTTTATTATAAAATATTTTTATCTTGAATTTGTCTTAGCTTTTCAAAATATTTTAACTGGAAAACAAGACAAAAACATTTGAAAATACTTTTTTAAGTGTTTTAAGTGTATATTTTTTATCATTATTATTTTTATAATAAGTGTGTTCATATGGGGAAAAAATTTGCTTAATTTAAGAAATACTGTCAGAATTTTTAAATATCTTTAAAGTATGTATTTATATTGTTTTATTAAACATTATTTCTATATTATATATAAGTTTTATCTTAAATTTATCTTAGCTAAGCAAGATATTTTTTCTTGAGCAACAAAAAATCTTTAAAAAAATATATATATTTTTGGTGCTGCCACAATGCTAATGCAACATCATCCACAATATTAGGGTGAACGTTTGAGTCATGCGGTTGGATGCGCCTTTGCTGCTTGCCTTGAGCGGAAGCAACGCAGAGAGAAGGAGTGCGGGGTCACGGCTTCCTTTGATGCAAGCCGCACCTCGTTCGTGAGGGAAGGCTCCTTCCGCATCTCCTCTGGACAGCAAAGTGACCGGGAGGACATCATGAAACAGCTGCAGGACAAAAAGAAAGGTGAGTCTCATTTCCGTTACTCTCCAACACCAAAGGCTTTCTTTGTACAAACGACTCTGATTAGTGCTTCTACCTCTCTGCAGAAGCCTGTGGCGTTTCTGCAATGCCACCCGGAAATGCTTCACCTCCAGAGGGGGCGGGTTCACCAGGGGAGAGGGCGGAGCCAGGCGGGCCTCACGCCATCCCGCGCCGACACGCCCCTATCGAGCAGCTGGTGCGGCAGGGCTCTTTCCGAGGCTTCCCTCAACTTAGTCAGAAGAACTCGCCTTTCAAACGGCAGCTCTCCCTACGCTTGAATGATCTCCCATCGACCCTGCAGCGCAAGACGGACTTCCAGACCAAGAACCCAGGTCAGTTGTTTTTGTGTACTCAAGCTGTGGAGGCGTAATGTTGACCCAGTGCCGTTTACCCAGATGATCGCCCTAACTTTATGTGCGCTCTGCATCATCAACTAGAGGACTTTAACATGTAAAATGTATCTCATGCAGAGCCTGCATACAAATATGTACAAAAGCACATCTCAGAAAACTCTACTTCCATTGATTGTTCTCATAAATTCATTTGAGGCCATAAACTGCTGCATTTACCTGTTATTTAAATGAGGGAACCTTTCATTGGTGTTTTGCACAGAATTATGCTGATCTCTAGCATAATCTCCTAGGCTAAAATCTAAAAGGGGAATTATGGGTCATGTTCTTAACGATGCCATATCTGTGCAATTATTTCTTATATCGTGGATCCAGGCTTTTGTAGCAAGCAAAATCCCATAAACTGCATGCATGGCCCACCGAAATGAGCCACACGTGTGTGATTGAGCTCCCCTATTGGTTTTTGTCAGTTCCAGAGATGGATCTGTCAGTGGCCGGAGAGGCAGACAGCATAAATGCTCTGTGCAGCCAAATCAACAGCTCTTTCACCAAACCATCTGAGGACCTGTGTGCCAAAGCCACCAGCAACTGCTTGCCAGTTTGCAGCGCTCCGCCTGCCATCCCACCTCCACCTGCTCCCCTGCAAGGTATCACAGACTGCATAATCCAACACAAACATGTTGATATAATGTGAAGAAGGGTTTAAAAAACACTTGATATTATCAATCTGAATACACTGACAGTATCGGATGAGAACAAAACTTGAGCTGAATAATGACAGTATTGTCTTCTTATAGCTCAGTTACTGTAAACGCGTTTCATATTGATGCATTTTTCACTATTAATGAATTGAATCAACATCGAATGAACTCAAACGGAATAACATCGACACTGTTTTCTTCTGAAGAGCTGATTTGAATTCGTTTGATGAATTGAACTAAATAATACTGTTGTCTTTCGTAGATTGTGCTTTAACAGCAGAATTTGCGTTTGTCTTATATTTCTGTTTCTGTATCACTGTGCCTCCATTATTTTCCTGTTAATTACTGTGAAGCTGTCCCAATAGCGAGACGTTAGGTGCACTCTATATTTATTGCCTTTTCTCCCTATCACATATTTTAGTAATCATTATAAATTAGGAATCATCGAAAAGCTTAAATACTTAAAATTCATTCTGTGAAAATCATTTTGAAACTGGACATTGTGTCTTCCACCCCCAAGTGTGCGATCTCATGTTTCTAAGTCAAATCTTTTTCTAATCTTGACAAAATGCATATGTTTTGCGATAGAAGTGATAGTGTGACGGAAATGGTCTCATTTCATCGAAACTTTCTATGGACGTGAGTGTCACCATATTAGCTATTTTTGGTATAGCACCCAAACAAAATCTCTCAATTTTTGTGATATCAACTTCAAATTTGGAACACAACTTGCTTAGACATACGGCTGCAGTTTTGTTGTCCAAATGATTTTTTTTAAAAACACATTTTGTATAAACGCGATGCGACAGAAGACAATAGAACCCGTTATAATCAGTGACGTCGCGGCGCAACGTGACCGGACAAATCCCCAACAGTGACCTGATGCATCATTTTATTTATTCACTTTTTTAATTTATTATTTATGTATTTCATTACAGTTACATTTTAAATGGGTGGTAATCAGATTACAGTTACATCTGAGAAGTATTTTAGATTACCAAAGTGATTACTTTGAATTTTAATGTCATTTAAACAGCAATTGGTGATTCTCTGACTCTGACAGTCTGAAAAAGCAGAGTTAAGTTTCATCAACATTTTGACACTTTTAAGAGGGATCAAAATTTTTTTTTTTTTTTATTTAGTAATGTCCTGAACGAGACAAAATGACTGAATTTATAAAAAAAATTGGCCAACTCTTAACTTAACTGTCCCATCATTACTGGACGATCCACGACTGTTTTCATGTTTTGTGAGTCATTTTATAATTCACTCGTCATTGCAACTTTTTCTCACAATTAGTTTTTTCCCCTCACAGTTGTGAGTTTGCATTTCACAATTCTGACTTCTTTTTCTCAGAATTGTAAGATTTAAACTCACAATTGCAAGTTATAAAGTCAGAATTGGGAGATATGAACTTGCAATACTGACTTTTTCTTTTAAATTGTGAATTTAGTATGTGACTTTATATCTCGTAATTATGACTTTTCTCAATATTGCGAGTTTATATATCATAATTTTTACTTTTCTCAATATTTTCAGTTTATATATCATAATTTTGACATCTCAATATTGTGAGTTTATTTCTCAAAATTTTGACTTTTCTCAATATTGTGAGTTTATATCTCATAATTCTGACTTTATAACTCACAATTGCAACTTTATATCACGCAATTCTGAGGGGAAAAAAATCAGAATTGTGAGATAAAAACTTGCAACTACCTTTTTTGTGTTTGTTCCACACTTATTAGTATTCCAAAGTATTCTAAAGTATTTAGATTAAGTTACTAAACTTGAGTAATGTAACGAAATGACTTTTTAAAGCATGTATTTTGTAATCTGTTGTGAAATACATTTTAAAAGTAACTTACCCTAACATTCTTACCCCTCCTGTTGTTTCCCAGCTACAAGCTCATGGGTTCAAACAGAGCCTGCTGTCCAGTCTCCTCCTCCCGTGCCTCACGGCGGCCACAAAAGAACGCCATCTGAAGCAGAGCGCTGGCTGGAGGAAGTGGCTAAAGCGGTGAAAGCCCAGCAGCAGACTCCACCTACTCTGCCACCACCACCCAGTCAGCAACCTCCACCCGTGCCCACCATTCCCATCGCACCTGGTTCCCTCCCCACCTCGATGCAGCCGTTCCCAATGGCCTTTGACGTCACTCCCGCACCTGTTGGCATGTACGCCCAACAGCCCCTTCAACCGACTTTTGTACCCATGCAGCCATACATGCCCACTCTGGCCAACAGCATGACCTATCCCAATGCCAGTGTGCCCGTGGTGGGCATCACACCGTCGCAAATGGTTGCTAATGTATTCTGCACTGCGGCCAGTACAGGAGGTGGAGTGGCGTTAGGAGTCGGGATGGGGCCTAAGACAGGTACGCTTGGCGGTGGCCATAATTCGGCTTTCCCCACCCTGCCCGGAGGTTTCCCAACCACTACATTCGCCTCTCCTCCAACCGTCAACGGTCACCCGCACAACTCCTTTCCATCAACGACCGCGACCACTAGTGTTACTCAAAACGGTAGTGCCGTAAAAAGCGGTAGCAGTTGGCCGATGGAGGGTCTGAATCCGAATCCTACAAGTGGTTCCCAGGAAGCAGAGCATTTTGAGGCGAAGTGGGCCGCTCTGGAGTCCAAATCGCAACCGAAGGCGCAAAACCCTTTTTCGAATGACTTACAAAAGACTTTTGAGATTGAACTATAATTGTAAGGAGAGTCTGAAAGTCTGGAACTGTTTCATAACTCATTCCCCTTCCCCTTTTTTGGTCTCCTAAAGGGTTTTCTTATGCTTCTGGTCTGTTTAAGGGCATTGGTTGTTGTAAAAGATCATCCGATTGCATTTTGTGTCATTTTGAGAGTCAGACTTAAGATTTGGGGAACGGAAAGACAGTCAGAATGGTTCGGCACCTTAAAAGAGAAACCTGCACATTACTTTCACCAGTAATGACCCTTGCTTGGAAAATGAATAATTTTACCTAAAGGAAATACTGAAATTAGGGGATGGTCAGAAGCTATTTATTGTTTTTATTTGATTATAATGGTTATTTTTAATCAGATTTGAATTATTCTTGGGTTTCCCTTATTTATTTTTATTGATCAGGGAGAAAAATTACAAGTGGAATGAATTGGCTACTTGAGAAGTGACTCACCAAATAATAGATTTAAAAATAATTTGAGCGGCAGGATCTTGAAGAACTTTGAGTTTACTTTGTGATGTAAATAGCATGCTTTCAATTTACTTTTATTTATTGCCCTTTCTGTGGCCGTTTATTTTCATTCATTTCAAATGAATCAGTCGTGAACCATTGAAGCATCCGCTCCGAACCAAGTGGATACCAACAGACACATTCCAACCCTGATTATACTATTGACACCCATAATGCAATGTAAAACTAGACCAAAATGCCCGTGTAGTGACCTTGACCTTTGCTAATTGACCTTTTGTGGAACATCTAGATCAACATTTCTGAGGGTTTATTTTTATAATATGTTCAAATTTGGTCATCAATAACATTAACTTCAATGGGTTCATGGGGTGTCTCGGCTATTAAGAATGTATTTCAAAAACTTTATGACCATTCTAGGGCATTAAAATGACAAAACTGGTTAGAATGGGTTGTGAAGAGCAACTGTATTAGAAAATATTGGAAAGTGGTTGAAGATGGAGGTTAGAGTGTTTGTTTTTGCAAGCAATGGAATGACTACACAGACTCTAAAAGGGACAGAGTCATATGCATGCTTGAAATATCCCATATTACAGTATGTTAAAACATTGAATATGCATATTAGTCTTGCCTTTCGTTTCTTATCACCACTGTTTCACTCTCGCTGGTCTAAGAAAGGGAATAATTGTCTTTAATTGCAGGTGAATACGCACTCTACACAATAGGATCTCATGCAGTTATTCTAAAAACCAATCCTTCTCATTCGTGAGGTTCATATTAACGTTGTGCGTTCAGGCACATTTATCATTTAATGGGGTCATATGATGCTATTTTAAAAGTATATTATTTTGTTTATTGGGTGTAATGGAATAGGTTAACATGATTTACTGATTGGTGATTTTTACAAATTGTTAATTATTGCAGTTCCTCCATTCCCAGTCCCTCCTTCCGAAACACCCAGAGATATCTGATTGGCCAGCTGACCCAGTGCGTTGTGATTGGTCAAAAACCTCAAGCGTGTGTCGGAAATTTAACACGCAAGGCTTCAAAAGCAGTTCGAGCCCAAGTAAGATTCTGAAAATGTAGATGATCGAGCAGAGGACCGGAACCGGTTTAGCAAGCATGACTTCAAGTGCATACTTCAAATTTGCCGCCGTTGAACAAGCTAGCTTTGGGTTTGTTTTGCTCAGGAACGGCGTTATAGATAAATCTTAACCACTGATTCCGATTTGAATCGATTTTCTTGAGGCCAAACAAAGGGAATTTGTTTTCGCATCCAAACACACGATGTGGTTACAACACTACTGAAGACTTTCTTTCTTTGCCTTTGGAGAGGCATTATGGTAATATGTCACATCGTGAAACAACATCTGGCCTTCGATTCGATAGGCGGGAGACTTTGAAACTTTGCAGATCTTACATGCACAAACCAATACATTACACTCTAAATGCATCATTTAACCCCTTTAATAATGATCGATGTTTGTATTTTAAGTTTCATCAGAGTGTACGATTAAGATGTTGAACGATCTTTCTGGAGTGTGTTGAGCCTACAAGGCTCAAAGCTAGATGATCAAAGTCAGACTGCACACTGTGCTCGGTGAGGTGAACTCCAGACACTCTTCCTGTGGAGATTTAATAGCAGTGGACATTCAAGGCAGGCACAATGTTTTTAACTCCTGTTTCAAAAAGGCCATTTTGACCGTAATGTGATATAAATTGACCTCCTGGTTTTCTTATCAATTGTTTAGTACAGGGTCAAGCAGGTCTATTGTGGCACAATGAATCTAAAAATAGTCCTTTTTCCAAAGACAATGCATTTGTAATTTGACCAAGCGATATGTTGTATGGCGTTAAATGGATGAATTCATTATACTCAGTTGCCCTGGTCTTTTTGTCCACTCTCTCCCCTTTACAAAATCTAGGTTTTTCAAAACCAGGGAACTAAATTACCTCATAAAGTTGATTGTAAACTTTAGTGTAGTGATAACAAACCAGTGGAGTTTATTTTTATTCTTTATTTACAGAATTTTGTATTTAAACCTACATATTTCTATTGTAATTACATTGTATAAAAGATAAATAAATAATATAATATAAACAATGGTACTTTTGTTGGTGGCTTGATTCATGTACATCATACATGCATACGAAGAATTTATATATATATATATATATATATATATATATATACACACACATACATATTTCAGCAGTGGCATATAACAGTCATTCCTACTATGGCAGCTTAAATTTTATATATAATATATATATTTTTCAATTCTAGTCTTTTAAAAAAAAAAGGCATCTGAAATAATAAACTAAGTGCAATGTAGTGTTGTCAAAAATATCGATTTTTCCACGGAATAGACGGCCTACACGATACCAGCTGCGTTTTTTCATGCTCTCTTCTCTCCGACAGTGGATTGACACACAAACCCGCCTCCCCTCACTCACTTCATTTTCTCCGGATGACTATTGTTGGTGTTACAGGCCTTGAATTTCACCCTGGGATTGCTCATTTTGTGCACATTTGTATTCATTCCTTGAGATTTTGTGCTCGCACGCAAACTGCGCACACATAAAACCGCCTCTCAGTACTAAATTTAGTTCTTTTCTCGCTGCTTATTGTGCTTGAACAGTAAAACACACACAAAATAATGTCACAATGCCATAAATACAGTTGGTTATGTCTTAAGACTTAAAGGGATAGTTCACCTGAAAATGAAAATTATCCCATAGTTTATTCATCCTCAAGCCATCCTAGTTGTATATGACTTTCTATTTTCAGTCAAACACAATCGGAGTTACATTAAAGATATCCTGGCTCGTCTAAGCTTTATAATGGGAGTGAATGAAGGATGAGATTTTGAAGTCCAAAATAGTGTATCCATCGATCATAAAATGTACTCCTAGGGGTTAATAAAGTCCTTCTGAAGTCAATTGATGTGTTTTGTGTATTACAAATATACTTATTTAAAACTTTATAAAGTAAAAATAACGAGCTTCCAGCACAACAGCCATTCGACTTGCATTCAAAAAGCGTTAACTTCCGCAACTGTAGTACACAACTTGAACGCGTTTGTCGCTTAAACGCGATTCTTATCAATTGCGCAGCTTGTCAATGAAGTATGGCTCCAGATGCTAATCCATCTGAAAGCACTGCGAGTTTGAGAGAGCAACATCTAACATCTTTTGAGCATTGATTAACATCTTGTCCAACAAAAGACAACGTTTGATCACGTTTGTGCTCCAAACTCACTTCATAACAACAGTTGAGCATCTTTCTGTGAGATGATGAGGCTTCTTACGCAGAATAAGGCAGTTGTGTGTTTATTAGTCATATTTAATTGCTTCAATCTTCTGTTTATTCAGCTACAGCGATATGACGTGTTATCTTCTTCTGCTGCAGGGCATATTTTGAGTTTCTGCGCAAGAGCCCCTTCTGGCTTTCAGATGGAGAAGCATTTACTACTGTTCACAGAGCTGTACAGCTCTGACAAGCTGCGCGTTAAATAATCGCAGCCTTTGCCAAATCGCGATAAATTGTTACAGCCTTACATGGCGTTCTACGTGTTATGTACGTGTTATGTAACATCTACGTGTTATGAGGTCTGACAACACTGCATATTTTTTGTTATTTTGACCAGTTGTTGCTTTCGGCAAATAAATGCTCTAAATTACAATATTTTTATTTGGAATTTTGGAAAAATGTTGTCAGTAGTTTATAGAATAAAACAAAAATGTTGATTTTACCCAAACAGATAGCTATAAATGGTAAGCCCAGAGAAACTGATAATTTTGCAGTGGTCTCTTAATTTTTTCCAGAGCTGTATATGATGACGTACACAAAGTCATATACACCAAGGATGGCTTGAGGGTGAGTAAATTATGGGGTAGTTTTCAGTTTTTGGGTGAACTATCACTTTAAGTGAAAGTAAACATTTGTGAAAGAAAACAAATGTGTAACAGTATAATGGATCTGTGCATCTGGTCTTAATGTGACAGCAGCCTAATATACCTGCTGCCAAATTATGAGATGATATTTTTCCCCATGCTATCAATGTCAAAATTGTGGCCGGTGAATATGCTGAGTGGCTAGTAACTTTGGAAAACCACTAGCCACAGTGACTGGTGAGCAAAATATTTAAATGATCATTCAATATCATTTAAATTTACTTCAGGCTTATTATTATTTTATTTTCAGCACAATGGCAAAAAAATGAACACATTTCTATGGAAATATGCAGAATTAATCTCCATCACCACATTAACGTCTTTGGTATGGTTCGTCTGGGGCTATGAAACAAAACAGAAAATATTGATGTGCAGCTCCATTATTTCCCTATACTGGTTATGTATGGTTCCTTTTGTTCACAACAATCTAATAGAGACCCTTGAAAAGATTTATGAATGGACTTTTTGAAATTAAAAAGTCACAGACCATCAACCGCTATTAGTGCCTCTTTGTGTGTCAGTAGAAGCTGAAGATCAGAATTGTTAAATGGACCCAAGCAAGGCGCCATGTCTTCCCCGGGGAAGCGTGAGAAAATGAGAGAATGCTTTCCGCGGTGGAGACTCTCCTCTTATTGTCCTGCACCCACAGAGTGACTGTGTGGATGAGGGGGAAAACGGGACAGTGCAGGATAAGTTGCCATGGATACAGAAGCAAAACAGCCATTAATAATCATCCAAAAAGAGCCACAGTAAGCAGAAAAACACTGGGCCCCGGATATAAATTAAACTGGCAAAGGCTTCCAGTATAAGAGAGGTCTCTGGTGAGTATACAATATTCTACATTGATGCATCCACAGCAGTTTGTGTGTGTGTGTGTGTGTGTACTTGTATTCCTTACATTGTGGGGACCAAACAACGTAAATAAAACCAGTAAATCTTGACATTGTGGGGACGTTTTGTCGGTCCCCATGAGGAAACAAGCTTATAAATCATACAGAATTATCTTTTTTGAAAATCTAAAATAGCAGAATGTTTTCTGTGATGGGTAGGTTTAGGAGTAGGGGTAGAGTAGGGGGACAGAATGTACAGTTTGTACAGTATAAAAACCATTACGCCTATGGAATGTCCCCATAAAACATGAAAACGTGTGTGTGTGTGTGTGAGTGTGTTTCATTGTATAAACAGGCTATTTGCCATGCATATGTGAATTCACATAAAACAATGGCCAAGATTAAGTTTCAACCAAAAAAACAAAAACAAAAACAAACAAAAAAAACAGGGCAGTTCCAGTTGACATAATAATGTGTGAAATGGGGATTAAGAAATTACAATAATGCTGTCTGCTGAACTGGCACGTGGTGCTTGTTTTTCAGCCGGACTGGAGCTCACGGTCCAGGCATGTGCATCTGCTGGAGGAGATAAACACAAAGTGCATGACAGCGTCCTGCAGTGGACTAATCTGTCCATGCAAATGATGCTATGCATTTTAAAAGACTGACAAGCTTATAGTGAAATATGTAATGATTCAGACCTCAATGGCATAAAACAGCATAAAGAGGCAACAATTAGAATTTAGTGGAGACTGGGCTATAGCTGTCCGAAAGTGCTTTTTCTCAGCAATTAAAAAATTCCAATTGCACAAATGTCTCCCTTAGGAGTAATTTTGTATGTTAATTTCAATCAATATATTCCTGAATAGCCTATATAAATGGTGGAAATAATTTGCCAAAACAAGTCACTAAAGTGAAACAATCCCCATTTTCCCCTGTGAAGTCGTGAGGTCAAAATACATTAAAAATCTTGCCGACCCAAAACGTTTTAACAGTAGTGTATATTTATTACAAGCATCAGATGGGCTACAATTGACCCATCACCAGCAGTTTGATTGACAGGCGATCTAACCAATCATAACCCCGAATCAGCCATTTTGTCTGGCAAAGCAGTCAGGGGAGTTAGTAGATTAACGTTGGTGAACTTGAACTTGATAAATTGTGTGTACTCACGTCTTTCCGTACTTGAAACAACATTCCTTCTGATGTTCATTCATGTTTATTCGATGCTATAAATGAACTAGTATGAAGAGATGATCGGTTCACGAGGAGCTACAGCGATCTGTCACGACACATTAAAGAGACACTACACGCTATTTATTGTTTAAACTTCTTTAAAAATTACAATATTATAAACATGAAATGTTTCATATCAAAAGTTACCTGCTCTGTCTTGTCTGTTGACGTGTTGTCAGTGTCTGTTTGATGTGACAACATGATGTGTGGCGTGAGAGCACATGACCTGTTGGACATAGCAACAGTAACTAAAAGGGGCGGGTCTTTGTGAAGGGTCAATTGTGAAACCAGTAAAGATCGAATCAAAAATAAAAATATATATATATTGGATTTTCCTAAAATGAAGGTTTAGGAAAGAAAAAACCATCTGGGATGTGAAATGTGTTATAAGCAGTGCATTACATAATTTCTTGTCCACTTAAAGTGATAAATCACCCAAAAAATCTGTCATCACTTACTCACCCAAACCTGTATGAGTTTCTCTCTTCTGCAGGATATATTCTGAAGAATTTCAGTAACCAAACAGTAGCTGGTTCCCATTGACGTCCATAGAAAGGGAAAAAAGTATCATCAAAGTCAATCAACTGTTCAGTTTCCCATACTCTTCAAAATTTCTTCATTCGTGTTCAGCAGAAGAAATAAATTCATACAAGTTTGGAACAACTTCAGTCTATCCCTTTAAGATTTTCATTAAATTATTTGATGATTAGATCTTTGTGCGTAATCTTTCTCTTCCTGTACAAAAACAATTTATATTATAAAAGACCCATGGATTAAACAGTGGAGTCAGGTAATAAAGGGATATTTTGATCCTTTTGTCCTTAAAGGAACCAGCTGAATTGCAGTTTTTTAGGGCAATGCATTGAATGAGTGAGGCGAGTTGTCATGTTCAGTCCCTTTTTATTTAGCAGACTTTTGATACCCCTTCCGTTTTGTTGTATATGAATCAATGTTATAAATATAATAAAAATGTGCAAGATCCTAGAATGTGTGAAATCCTGAATAGGTGTCACAGTGGGCCTCGTTTTGGGAATGGTGTTGCTTCCCACTGCTGGTTACAGTGTGGTAGTGCAACTGATTGGGGCCATGGTGAGCTGTTTTATATTTTAAATGTTCATGTTCAGTTTTGATTTTAGTTTGTGTTTTAGTGATTGTTATGTGCTTTTAACAATTTAATTATTCTTTATTTCTATATCTGTTTTTTTTTTTATTCAATTTTGGAAAATGATTTCTATTATTCCATAGTTTTACAATAGTTTGCATAACGTGTAGAGACGTTTAATTGTAAGAACAATTAAATTGTCCGATTAACAGAAGTGGAGTTTCAAATCAAAATCAACCAGTTGCCGTGTGAATGGACAATATAATCATTTCAGTGATTTCACAGGTTTTATGTACATTTAATTCAGTGTCATTAAATTTGTTTTAACATTTATTATGATTATCAATGTTGAAAACAGTTTGCTGCTTAATATCTTCGGAGAAAATTGATAAACTATTTAAAAGTTTGGGGAAAGATTAAAAAAAACTTTTTATAAATACTTTTATTCAGTTGCATGAAATTGACTAGAAGTGACAGTTAGGACATTTTATTAAGAGACTTCTTCCAAAATATTAAAATATCTTATAATCCCAGTAGTTTATATATTGGCATTTTATCAGCCCTGATCTCTACCAGTACCAGCAAATGAAAAGCCTATGTATTTTTTTTATCACTAAAATGAATGAGTAATACCATGACTATTTAGTATTTTTGCACATTTGATACCTGACCCCTTCACTGCTTGTATGTGATGTTTTTAATGATACTCACACAAGTGCTGACATAATCAGTAAACCCATTTCCTGTAGATGTGATGAAGCCGGCTGTATGCCAGACAGTAATGTTATAAATGGAGGAAATGTGAGTATAACCTCCATGATTTAAATCAGATTTTGAGTCCGTTTCATCTATTTAAGGCCCTTGAGCAGGAAATCTAGACCTCTACCTCCAGATGACCTCGCATTTGTTCACTTACAGCGCCACAGCCTATAATTTTCCATAGATCTCTGTTATCTTGTGAATCAAGAGGACAGGCTGTTTTCAAATAGCTTTAATGTTCTGAGTAGAAGCCTGAAAAACAGTACCGGCCAATCAAGACAAAGATTGCAGGATTGTCAGATGCAGGTGGAGTAATATGCAAGTAAAACCATTGCTTTGGTTATACCCCTTCATGGAAGACTACAATGTTCTATTCCAGATAAAAGTACAAAAAGTAGAAGCAGAATTGTAAAACAAACAAACAAAAAATATCATAGTTAAGAAATTCCACATGCATTCTCTCAGTTCAAATATGAATAAAGTGCATAATATAAGCCATTTTACTGTACACGGTAGAACGAGTAATCCTGCTGTGATGCTCAACGTTAGCGTTTAGTTTAAGTCTGCATTAAAACCCTTAAATGCATACCTCGGGTCTTTAGTGACCCGGGACGTCATTCGCTACCGTCCTCCTCATTCAATTTTTTAAAGTTAGACATCAACCTTCGTAGTATTCCTCAATCAATTCATTGTAAACAATATAACAAGAATTTTTTTTTTTAATTATAAACGAATGCCTGTTGTCCCATTCATTTTATTTTGTGTAAAAATTGTATAGGGTCGCTACCGCCCTGAGGTTTGTAAGTATATTCTTTTTCTGCACAATAATTGAATCTTTGATGACTGAATAAGTACAATTCACTTTTATTCCACAAGGTGGCAATGTCTGATACACATTTTTTTTTTTTTTTCATCATTTAGCAGACGCTTTTATCCAAAGCGACTTACAAGGGGAGCAATTAGGGGTCAGGTGTCTTGCTCAAGGGCACCTTAGTCATGGTATCGAAGGTGGAGAGAGTGCTGTTCATTCACAATCCCCACCTTCAATTCCTGCCGGTGTGGGAATCGAACCAGCAACCTTCAGATTACAAGCCCGACTCCCTCACCACTAGACCACGACTACCCCATGACGTGATGTTTCACTCATAGTTACCGCAGGCAGGAAACAAAAGAATAGGAAGTATCATCAGCAAAACTTGATATGGCTCAGCGATCAAAATATTGATTTTACGGATATTGAGAATATGTTTGAGATCGTGAATATGATACAGATTCTGAATGTAATGAGCTCTGACGATGATGATGGGATTACATTTACTCATTTGGCTTACAAGGGGAGCAATTAGGGGTTAGGTGTGGGAATCGAACCAACAACCTTCAGGTTACAAGCCAGACTCCCTCACCATTAAGCCACGACTACCCTATAAAACATCTACTCAACTAAACCTTTCCAAGCGCCAAAAGGTAACAAAATGTACTTTATTTTATTCTTCTGTAATTGTAATATCGGGAGCATTGTATATTATCACGAATGGAAGAGATCCATCTGTGACCTGAATAATGACTGGCGAAACATTTATGCATTTAAGGGTTAAATGTCATACACAGCCACATTGTGAAATCCTCCTGTTATGCCACTACTGTTTATATGCAAGATTGTTGTCGAGATCTAATAGGCACCACAAATGCTGCTGAATAATTCCTTTTTCATTATATATGTACAGTTTGCATCGTATGTATTAGATAATATGGCTTTCAACTAACCAAAGTTGATAGTAAAGATTAGATAAAGTGCAGTCGTCAGAAAAATTAGCAGTAAAGAACTATATTGATAAAAAAGTAATGATGAGATGTGAGTTCACAGGATTCATCACATGATAAACTGAATTGTCTTAACTGGAATGTGAATTCTAGGCTCAATTGTTCTACTTCTGTTGCTCTGATCCTGGAATAAAGTATAAAACTGCCAATAAAAGGTAAGGCTGATATCTCATATTCAAACGCTTCTTTATTAGTGTGAAACATCTGCTACGAATATCAAATGATATATGTACTGCTCTCTGTCTTTTAATCAGTTATCTTATCTTTGGGATAGAAATGTAGAGATGTTTAACAAATTATTTACAGAAATGCACTTTTAGAAGGTGATTTATTTTCAGTGCCAGCACTATAGTCAATAGCTAGAGTCTATCAAAATCCATTAAAAGTTCTATTTTCTCTTCTTTTTCATTTCTGCAGCGAATCTCACAAAAAGTGTGAAGAAAGTTCTGGGTTGTTTATTCAATCCCACAATCAAAATAAAAAAATGCATTACTTTAAGATAACGAATTCAATTTTGGGACCACCTTTTTCTTTTTTGCATGGTAAGATATATATTTATTATTTTCATGACCATCAAGCACATTTCTTGTCAGTAATTATATAGATTAGGGCTGACGATTTAACTAGATTAATCAATTACGGTAAAAAAAAAAAGTGAAACCAATGATTCAGTGGACCATTCGTGAAAGATTTGTTGAACTTGAAGCCCCGCTACACACTGATCGGAGTATGATATCAAAGTGCATCAAGAGCGATTCAAAAGCACACTCTGATCTCTATTCGCTCTCGCGGTACTTTACAACTTTAACGTCATACATGTCATCGGCCTGTGTTCAAGAAGCCCTCTGTTGAGTTAAATTAAATATTTCTTTCTGAAGCTATTTGATGCATTACAATAATGATTTCAAATGATCTTTTGGGGGTAATTTCTCAGGCAAAATTGATTAGATTAATTAGTCGCCACATCATTAATTAATCAGATTAAAAATGTTAAATCGCTTAACAGCCCTAATTATATATATAAACACTTTTATGTATTACAGTAATGAATAAAATATGCTTAATTGTCATATAATGAAGTTTGATAGATCTACAAATTATTTTCATTATGCAACTTTATTTCTTCATTTTCTATTTTGATTTTGAGATTAAATAGAACCCACTCTATATTTCTGCAGCTAATGCTTTGAAGAGCCTGAGTGTTTGTCTATGCAACTGCAGCGAGTTTCATATTTCCCCCATCCGTGACTACACCGTCTAAGGCTTGAAAACCGCCTGCAACCTGGTTCTGAGTGCTAAGAAATACCAGCTGTATTAGCGGCGCTACACAGCCACAGCAAGGTCACAGGGAATCCCTGCGGTCAGCACAGCCATTACACACTCGCACTGGGTGGTCCCAGCCACGAGAGGGCACGGGTCTGGTCTTACTGGAGCAGTTCCCACACACTCCCTGCCCACATGCCCTGCAGTGGTGCTTGGACATGCTGGGGATGAAGGGTTTAGCACAGCAGTGGCACTGGGTGATCTCATGGTCCGGGATCCAATAGTCTGGTCTCGCAACCCCCTTTACGAAACCTGCATTTATGGATGAGAGGTGCAAAAAAATTGTCATTAGTCTCCTCACACACACACAACAATGCATAAGCAATAAATTAAGACACTTAATGTGTACCGGTAACACTCACAGAGAGGGTAGTCCACCGCGGTGGAGACCATATCGAGAGTGGACTGAGCTACTTCCGTCACTCTGCGGGCAACTAGTGTCCGGGTTTCCGTATTGGCCACTGCAAGGGAGAGAATGTATTGTCTCAGCTCAGCAAAGCAGTAAACATCCCACACGGAGGCCATTAAAAACTGTTTTGGAAAATGCAACCCTGGGAGGTATTCTCTACAGACTGCACGATGCATTACATAAGACAAATAAGCACGGAGAATTGGTCAAGCTGAAAAAATACAAACAAAACCTCAATTTATAATTGCAAAATAAATGGCAAACAATAGCATAATTTTGTACTAAATAAGAGTACCAAATCCCACATTTGAAATGGTTTACTCTGTGTTTAGAATAAAACAGCTAGTTTTAGGACAATGATATTACTGTAGTCTTGGGTAAATAGATGAATACACTACTGTTCAAATGTTTAGGGTAGGAAATGAATACTTTTATTCATTAAGGACACATTAAATTGATCAAAAGTGACAGTAAAAATATTTACAATGTTACAAAAGATAAATACTAAATGCTGTTTTGAACTTTCTATTCATCAAAGAAACCTGAAAAAATGTTTTACACAAAAAATATTCATAAGCACAACACAGATGTTTTCAACATTGACAATAAAAAGATGTGTATTTTTGATCAGAAAATCAGGATCACGTGACACTAATGATGCTGAAAATTCAGCTTTGCATCACAGGAATTAATTACATTTTTTAAATGGAAAACAAATATTTTAATTTCTAATAATATTTCACAATATTACTCTCTTTACAGTATTTTTGATCAAATAAAAGCAGCCTTTGTGAGCATGAGAGATTTCGTTCCAAAAAAAAGAATAAAAAAAAAAACATTACCGACCCCAAACTTTTGAAGTGTAGAGCAAAGTGTGAGAATTACTCACTGCACATTTAAAAGGGAACAATGTCCTCACCCTGTCCAGTGTGCTGGGGTCCTCCCTGCCGATAACATTCATCACACACTCGTACAGGGGTGACACCCCAGCCCCTCTCTGGAACCGGCATGCTGTGAGTGGAGCAGGCCTGACAGAAACCCTCGCCACATGCCCGACAGTGGTGCTTCCTCTCCGCCTCTTCAAACGCTCTCTTACAACCATGACATTCCTGAACAGACCGACATGAGGTTTGTTTGTTTTTACATAATAAAATTAGTTTGATGTTTTCTTTCACATGCTATAAGTGTATTCTGACTTTCTTTTTCGTATATCCCTATAGGGTACATCGACTTACAATGACTTCAGTGTTGGGTTTCCAGTAGGGCGGAGCCACCTGATCTGTGAGCCAGGCAGTGACAGCTTTGGTTGGGCCTGAGCTATATTCTGACACTGACTGGATTATGTAATTCACTCCATCCAAAACCCGCTGAGCAGCATTCTGATGGTCTGTCTGGAAGGCATCGGTCTACAAGCATAAAAACAACATTAACCACTGTGAGCATCAATGGAGTTGGCATGTGGATGGGAACATACAGATATGACTCACCCCCTGCCAGACATGCTTGACCTCTGGCCGTACCACACTGCTCTCTGGATCCTGGTTGCCCATCCAGTATTGTCTACTCCGGTATATGATGCCACAGCTGGCACACTCTAAAACATAGCTGTAGATCAAGACTAGGGTTTAGAGCAGAGACGAGGACCTGCTTCGGAGGTTAGTTTCAGTAGAAAAAAAAAATCTCACTCACCCTGACCACGCATACTTGGCCAGACCAAGCCATTGGTTATCTGTAGAGGCAGATGTTTTGGGTACGACCATCACTTCCCTTCCGCTCTCATAGCACCTCTGTAGCAGAAATGGTTTATCACAGTTTTCGATCATTTTTTTGCTTCAAATTGAGAATTTAACAGATTAATCTGAAACCTCAATTAACAAAGTAAGTGGCGAATCCAGTTAAATCTAGGCACTATTTTTTATAGGTACACTCTATAACTTTTTTTGTTCAAAATTAACAAAATTGAAATAATGAATCAATACATCATCAATCATTCTTCTTCCAAAATGTGTTTTTGTTTTACCCTGATTCACTATGGTATGCCTAATATAAATGTTTATATTTTAGACCTGACGGGATGGTCCATGCGGGAAATTGCATCTCTCTCATATTAACAGATATGATGAGACACGCACAGGCGGGTGACAAATGGACTACTTTGACGTTTGATAGGGTCATAGGTTAGTGAAAGGTTGACATGGAGCTGCTAAATCTCCAACCTGTTTTAAAAAGCACCAAACAGAGGAGAGTCTGCTTTTTTAACTGCTAGAGGGCCGAAAGTTACATAGCGTACCTTTAATCAGTGTTCATTTTAATTCAATTTAGTGTGATTTATTTACAAGGAAAAAACATTTGTAATATGAAAGTGTTTGCAGCATAGCTGTGGTACATAGAATGAGAAATAAGGTAGTGCAAATGGAGAAAATAAGTAATATTAATAAATAAAGTATCAACGGTACAGCAAAATAAAAAACAAACAAACAATTATAAAATAAAACAAAAAAAAAATCTAAAGAAAAACAGAAAATAAAGACAAAGCAAAAACTAAAAACAACACAATAAAAAGGAATTTAAATAAAAACAAACATAAAACTAAATTAAATAAAACAAAAAGCTAAATAAAATATTATGAAATAAAACAGAACAAAAAAATAAACCAGCTATCTTAGCCTTCACTTTACCTTACAGATGAGAACTTTATTGTTGTATTGGTGAGCATACTGACACAATCCATCCGCCACGTGAGGGACAGCGTCTTTCTGGTGGTTCATGCCATTTTTACACCGAACACTAAAGCCGTGGGATTTCGGAGAAGTTAGATATGATTTGCTAATGGTTCTTCAACAGTACTGCTCTATTAAGTCACACACACACGAGCAAACACACTAAAAATTGTTGCAAGATCTAATTACATTCAAGTGCACTGACAACTTTTTGTGTTTTTTGTGCGACTCATTTCCATATATTAGTTTTACATGCAGATCCTCGTTCTTTCTAACTGTGAATCATCAAATTATGAAGCGGCTCAGTGTTGAGGCAATGAAATTAGAGTCTGATGTGTGACAATGCAGAAACATCCTCGATTTACTATGCATCAAACGCATTAAAGGGACAGTTCTCTGCAAAAACGAAAATTGTCATCATTTACTCACCCTCAAGTTGTTTCTAACCTGTATGAATTTTTCAGTTGAACACAAAAGAAGATATTTTGAAGAATATGGGTAACAAACAGGTGATGGGCCCAGTTTACTTGCATAGAATTTTTTTCTCCATTCTATGGAAGTCTATGGGGACCGTCAACTGTTTGATTACCGACATTTTTCAAAATATCTTCTTTTGTGTTCAAATGAAGAAACAAATTCATACATGTTTGAAAGAACTTGAAGGAGAGTCCAGAATTTTTGGGTTAACTATCACTTTTAAACACAATGTGCAAAAAAAGAACAAAACAAATCAAATCAATTTAATCTATCGCTCTGAGCATAAAGCCTGTGTGGACTTACTTGCAGCTGAGACAGACTGATGGGCAAGTGAAATATTCATCAGGAAAGAATGAGCATATGCTGATTTTGTCATCTGAGATCTCGCCACAGAACCTGTCGCTCAAGGCCTGAGAGAGAGCAGAGCAGTGAGGTCCAGTGAAGCGCAGATTCAGAAACATGCCCAGTGGACAAAGGTGAACACATACAGCACATGCATACACTGACCCCAAAAAGGACTTTAGGACACTTACGCCATACTTACAGCAAGTACATTTGCATTCAAAAGTTTGGGGTTGGCAAGATGTTATTGAAATAAGTATCTTCAAAATCTCCCTAAAGCTGCTTACAGTAATATTGTAAAATATTATTACAAAATAAAACAACTGTTTTCCATTGTAATATATTTTAAAATGTCAGGCATTCCTGTGATGTGAAGCTGAATTTTCAGCATCATTACTCCAGTCTTCAAGTCAAGTCAAGTCATCTTTATTTATATAGCGCTTTTTACAATGCAAATTGTGGCAAAGCAGCTTTACATTAATAAGAAAATGGTGTCATTGTGCAGCTTATTCTATATATTATTGATTCATTCCGTTGCAAATATCAATAGTTATTAGTCTAGTTAATTTAGGTATAGCAGCACTGCAGAAAACAGTGACGTAATCGTCCGGCTCGGCTCAGTTCACATATAACGGCGCCAATGCAGGCATATCAAAAACACTGCTGAATATCAAGCAAGTGTCCCCAACTTAAGCAAGCCAAAGGCAACAGCGGCAAGGAACCAAAACTCCAACAAATGGAGAAAAAAAACCTCGGGAGAAACCAGGCTTAGTCGGGGGGCCAGTTCTCCTCTGGCCAACAATGAACACTTGTCCGATACCCAGGCAGAGTTACGGGTCATTAAACCGATTTGGAATCGCAACAGTCATAATATTTAATCCAGTTCCATCTAGTTTAAGATCTTTTTGATCACGCCGGTATGGGACGGTTTGTTGGGATATGTGCCACTGGCTGATGAGTCGGTAAGGTCTTAATAAAGGATGAGCCAGTTAACACAGTCTCCGCCGACACCACAGGGCCACATCGCTGCCGCACACAGGCACAGGTTCCCCGTCCGACCCGGACACGGCCCAGATCCAGCCAATCACGTTAATTGGTAAACCTCGGGATAAGCAGAGAGACAAAAAATTAGCGTAGACGCCATTCTTCTTCTGATGTACCGAGTACATCTGGTGTTATAGGAAGTGTTCCCGGTTCCGGCTGACCTGATCTATGCAGCCTAACAATCCTTTAACGGATATGAAGACAAAAGTTTATAGTGCGTCATGTGTATGCCAGGTTGAATAGATGCGTTTTTAGTCTAGATTTAAACTGACAGAGTGTGTCTGCTTCCCGAACAATGCTAGGAAGATTGTTCCAGAGTTTAGGTGCCAAATAGGAAAAGGATCTACCGCCTGCGGTTGATTTTGATATTCTAGGGATTAACAGTCACATGATCCTTCAGAAATAATTCTAATATGCTGATACGACGCTCAAGAACCATTTATGATAATCAATGCTAAAAAAACAAATGTTCTGCTTAATATTTTTGTGGAAACATTCAGGATTATTTAGCATTTATTTAACAATAGAAATATTTTGTAACATTACAAATGTCTTTACTTTCACTTTTGATTAATTTAATGCATCCTTGCTGAATAAACATGAATTTCTTTCCAAAAAAACAAAAACAAAAAAAACTTATGAATGTGACTATATGTATATTTAAAGGGACAGTGGTGCATTTTTGGAACTTGTACCTGGTCACCCTTCACTTTCATAGTATGGAAATTCCCATTCCTTTAAATGCATGAATTTGATTGCATTAGATACATAATAGATTCAACCAAATATCAAATCTTAAGTGTCTAAATTCTTTTTGAGGCCACTTTACACAGACATACATGAAGAAATGCATGAAGATCTACCTGCAACGCACTGAACACGATGGCAGGCTGGCGCGGGGCTCGCTGAGACGTGTTGTTCACTTGCTGATTGACTATCTGCAGTAACTGCGAGTAGTCTGTGGGGGGAGTGATGGTTTGGGTGCCCACATACTGAACGGAGCTGAAGGCGTCTGTGCTCTGGCCCAAGTCATGGAAGCGCTTTTGCAACAGTGTGTCTGCTTGCCCCAGGGCAGAGGCATCTGGATATGAAAACAAACCCATATTTCTCTAGCCTGACACACTTCATCGGAAGACACTAATTCAATAGTTTCAAAATAAAAACATCAAAGCACTATTTACTGGCATTACAGAGCTTTTTTTGTGTTTACATAATATTTTTCATGAATCATGATTTACAGCATGCTGAAAACATGGGGTTTACCCAAGGGCACAACTGTAATTGAGCAGTATTGTGATCTTTGTAACCGTTGACACCTGAGTCACCCTGCCTTGGGATTTACCTGCAATCTGTGTTAGATAACTAGAAGTCGAACCATCAAGTCATTTAAATCACATTTCATCCTCATTCTGATGCTGCAGTGTTTTGACTTTCTTTTGGACAAATGACAAAGAAAAAAAAGGATTTTTATGAATATCAATGTCCTTTGAAAATGTGGCCTAATAAAGTAAGTTTATTGTGCAGTTATCTTTTATAACAAGCAATAAGGCACCTGTAGATACAATATTGTATTATATTTTATATAATATCCTTATCTCTTTGTGTTGGTATCATAAGACTTTAAAAAATACTTATACCATATTACAGAAAAGTTACAATTTAATGATTTGAATTTAAAAATGTCATGTGGTCTAACAATAAGGAAAAGTCAAAAATATTTTCCTTATTCTTTGCATAAATGTGCACATTATTTCATTGTTTTAAAATAAACTTAAGTATATAAATTAATAAGTATATAAATATTTTTATTATTAATTTTAACTTGACAGTCACGGGTTTTTTTCTGTTATGTTGATTGCATATGACTATTAAGCAGTGAAATATTTTTCTAAAAAAAAAAAAATATATATATATATATATATATATATATTTTTTCATTAAAATAAACTCAATCAGAGGTATATTAAAAATCCTGGCTCTTCCAAGCTTTATAATGGTAGTGAATGGAGCTTGAGATTGTGAAGCCCAAAAAAGCTCATCTATCCATCATAAAAGTAATCCATACAGCTCCAGGGGGGTTAATAAAGGCCTTCTGAAGTGAAGCGATACGTTTTTGTAAGAAAAATATCCAACTAGAATCACTGGCTTCCTTAAGTGAGTCGATTACAGCAGAAGAGTGAACTTTGACCTGGCGCCACACTGGATATATTTCTAACAAAAACACATCACTTCACCATTATTAACCCCCGGAGCTGTATAGAAAACTTTTATAATGGATGGATGCGCTTTTTCGGGCTTTAAAATCACAGTTACTATTTACTCCCATAATAAAGCCAGAATATTTTTATTCTCCATTTGTGTTTGACTGAAAGAAGATTCACCTAGGATGGCTTGAGGGTGAGTAAATCATAGGATAATTTTGGGTGAACTAACCCTTTGAGTCTTTTTGTATGCATGCATTGCACTTTTTAATGTATTTTTGATTAAAATAATAATAAATAATAATAATTTGCAACATTTATATAGCGCTTTGATGCGACGGCAGCCATATTGCACCAGAACGCCCACTACACACCAGCTTATTGGAGGAGAAGAGATGGAGTGATTAAGCCAGTCAGTTTATGGGAATCATTAGAGGGCCATGAAGATGGACAGAGTCCAATGGGCAAATGCCAGGATGCCAGGGTAAACTCCTTTTCTTTTAGAAGGACATCCTGGTATTTTTAATGACCACAGAGAGTCAGGACTTCGATTTAGCGTCTCATCTGAAGGACGGTGCTTTTTTTTGACAGTATAGAGTCCCCATCACGATACTGGGGTGTTAGGACCCACACAGACCACAGCGTGAGCGCCCCCTGCTGGCCTCACTAACACCTCTTCCAGCAGCAACCTAGTTTTTCAGGTGGTCTCCCGTCCAGGTACGAATCAGGTTCAGCCCTGCTTAGCTTTAGTGGGCAACCAGTTTTTGGCTACAGGGTGACATGGCTGCTGGTGATAAAAGATAAAATGAGCAAAACAATAGCACTTTGTAATTGGCCCGGCGTATTACTAACTAAAATCTCTCCAAAGATTCATCATTTGATTGCAGAGACAATGAACCAAATTGAAATTCTCATCACTAAGCAAAGAGAAATAAAAGTGGGAATGATGAAACAATTCGGTTTGACTGACAACTTGTGTTTTTCCAGTGGGATTCTCAGCCAGGACTTTTTCAAAGATCCCCCTGGCTATGTGTTTAGGCCCCATGAGGGTGTGCAGACCCAAGTTGAAGCAACAATCCCTTTGCCCCAGGCAAGTCGTACAACAGCCTTTGGCAACAACATGTATCAGAAAAGTGTTGTATTCATACAGATAAACACTTCAGGTCTTGTAAACGTAAAAGTCTGCTTGCTCTGGCTTACCTTGGCCTAGCAGCTGAGTGCGAGAAGTCTCCTGGAAAACTATAACTGCAGGTCCCAGGCTGGAGAGAGGCACGTCCAGCCCGCAGCGGCTAGACAGAGCGCGGAGCTCAGGCGTAAAGTGCTTCAGGTAAGCGGCCGAAGCGCTTCCTAGGAACTGAAACATGTCGTTGTGCAGCCTCTCGGCCCTTGTGCGGTAAACGACCACGTCTGACACGGCCAGAACCTTCAGCAGGAGACGCATCCGGCGGTTCTGCTGACTGGCGGCGCCGAGCAGCCCCTCTGTATCCAGGACGATCAAGTTCAGGTGAGGATCGTAAGCGGCCCATACGCCCACCGTGCACGAGGATGGAGAAGGAGATGTGGCGAATACCTCCTCGCCATCGAAAAGCACGTGATTGAGAGTGTGGGACTTGCCGTCGCCCGTGTTGCCGAAGATGGAAAGCACTTTGACTGCTTGAGCAGCACTGCAGCCCAGCCTCTGCAAAAAACGGCCTTCGTTCTTTACCTGAGAGAGAGAAAAAATATAAGAGGCAGCAACTTCTATCTATCTAATATTACCGGTTTGGCACTATTGGATGAGAACTGAACTGAACTGGATGATGACATGACTGTTTTCCGCAGAGCTTTATAGATGAAATGAGCTAATTTAATAATTGATGATCTTTATGATGGAACGGAATCAACACTGAACTGACTTCAGCTAAACAACGACACTATTTTCTTTTAGAGCTGCTGTTAGGTCGAATTTGCGTCATTTAATCATTTTCCTGTAAGCTGCTTTGAAAAAAACTGGTTTATATAAATAATGATGACTTGACTTTATTATCTAAGAATCTTAAAGGGCCAGTTCGCCCCAAAAACTACAACTGTCATCATGAATGACGACTGAGTCATCCAACCTTTTGTGTTCCAGTGGTTAAAGAAACTCGGATGGGTTTGGAACAACAAAAGAGCAAAGTACGTAATGAAGTTTCATTTTGGGTCTAGCAAACTTACATGCTGATCCCTGGAAAGACTCTAAACTATCCCAAATGGCACAGTCACTATTGGCTCTCTTAAGAGATAGCAATAGATAACAGTTAATTTAATATTTTATTCATATACCATGGTATTAACAATGCACATCAAGAATATAATGGTATTGTTATGTGTCCAAAAACATACACCATGGTCTACAAAACACTATTTTATGTATGTGTACAGTATAAAACAATAACATAACAGCAGTATGCAGCACTGAGATCATTTGAAGTACACATTGTGTATCTCATGGCCCTTGCGAGACACCAGAACTACACAAACCCCATATATAATCGATGAAGATCGATGTGTAAAGATTACATGTCAGTGTTACATGTCCCTAAGTGTTGACAAAAGCCAGCTCTTCCTTGTGATTAAGAAATACTGACAGTATATCTGTATTATTTATATTACACATTTTAGAATTAGACATAAGCATGCTTATGAATTGACAAACACCTGTCAAAGTGTACAAAAACAAAACAAAGACACTACATGTGCCTTTACCTATTAGCTTGATGGCTAACACAGAAGCTAACAAAAACAAACCTGCAAGCTTTCGTTTTCGTCCACCAGGAGAAAACTCCGGCCATTTTCCTTCTGCTCGTCCATCTTTACAGGCCCGAGGCTAATCTCATCCATATCTTTCAGCAGCATTTCAGACATCGTGAACGATTTAAAACCATCCCAACTCCCTGAAAAGCTAGTTAGACTACAACTGTCCCAGAACTACTTGCTTATCTAGCAAACCTGCAGAGGGCGCTGTTGCTGTTCTATCAAGCGTCTTCATCGGGTATTACTGAGCGCTTTCTGACCCCCTCTAGTGGCCATTTTGATGAACTGTCTTTGAGTGCAGAAAACAAGTTTATACTGTAGTCAATAAAAACAAGTCTCCATAAAATAAGCTCTCGCGTGAGATTAGGAAACTATTTGTGTGTGTGTGTGTGTGTGTGTGTGTGTGTGTGTGTGAGTGTGTGAAATTGGTAACAATTGTTGGCGCAAACAGAACATCACTAATGTTTAATTTTAGTTTAGAATAATTTCTTACATTGCAATCATGAATTGAGGATTAGCTAGACCCCAAAACCCCCTTTAAAAAATGCACACAGAAATCCCTTATGAATCAACAGGACTTTTTTTCCCGTTCACAGTCTTTCCATAGAGCTTGCTAAGGTTCATTAAATATTTGTTAGCAGGGATCTATAAATATCACATGTCACAGAATGCCTTCAAAGTGGCGCCATTGCAGTTAACTGGACTGAAGAGCACTTTATAGTCACTTCCATTTCCTTTAGAGGTCAATCTGGCCTTTTGTCACAGTATGTGAATTTGAATGTGCATTTTATAAACATATATTAACTCTATTGTCTCTGTTGTTAATTTACTAACAGTCCCTGAGGAGGAGGATAACATGCTTTATTAAAAATATAAAATAACATCTAAATGAAAATGTAAAATGCAGGAAATTAAAAATATTATTACCTCATGTGTGTTCAAATATAAGACAGATCTGTATATTTATTAAATAAACCTATTGATCGGTGCCTAAATTTGTTGTGATTCTCTCTTATATTTAGTATAAGAACGAGCGATTTCTTTCTGCCATCGCTCCCTAATAATATTTCTCTACGAATCAACAAAGCTGAGAGCAAAATACTGACAGACAGTCCAGCAATCCAACCTTGAATTTACAGTAGATGTTTTGGCTTACCCATACAAAATCAAGGCGGGACTAGTATACAGTTAACCGCGGTGCATTGTGGTATTGGTAGTACACGCGCCGCTGACTCCTGAAGACCGCGTGTGAGTAAAACTACATTTCCCAGCGCTGGTCATCAGCCAGCCGCGCTCCTATTGGCTGGCTGATCCAGCCGCAGCCCCAGAGAATGAATGAAATTGAAATTGCTGCTATATTACATGTACAATACCGGGGATCTGCAGTCTTACATTGTATCATTCTATATCAAAATGGCCACAGTGGTCCAAAATCCTCTGAAATCGTAAGTAAAAATATTTATATTTTAAAGCTTTATGGAATACATGTCATGCAACAAACAGCGTTCGTTCAAATCCACAAATATGCAAACATCTTTAAAAGTATAAAATGCCGGCGAGGTTTAAACTACGAATGCATGTTGAAATGCAATAAATCATAATGCACGCGACGACATTTTGTCATCTGAGCAAATATGGCATGTTATAAAGTGCAGAGTCTCGGGTGTCATTTCTGCATATGCACAGCGATATGGAGGAATGTTGAGAATGTTGACCCCTGGTCAGTATTGATCACTAGGAACTTACAGTTGTTGGTATCGGAATCGGAGAGTTCACTGGTCACCGAGTCTCAAGATAAACGATGACACTTGGACATTTTTGCTTCTGCTTTTGTATAAAATGATGTCAAACAAAATGATACGCTGTCTGTAAGTGGCCGCCTATGTGCAAAACTGCCTGAACTGGAAAATGTTACGATTTATCACACTAAGCATGTTTTGCAATGGTTTTGCATTCACGTACATCAGGCTGAGCAAATCACATGCATCGCGCATATGGATTATTAGCGTTATTTCTGCATGCTTATACGTGGTATTTTAGTGGCGTGTGATATTTGATGTATTTTATGCGAATCAATGCACATTCTGTGAAGTTTCCATTAGATTCCTTTGTGCACACTGACACATTTTTTCGGCGTGCGGCACGCAGACGCCGCACGGGCTCAGTGCCAAAAATTGCTTTACATTCGTCTGCCAGACACGGGGACCTTTCGAATGGGGAGACGCGTTTGTATTTGGCATGAATATGTGACTCTTATGTCTTATAAAGGGGAAATTGCACTTTCCTAACCTGGGAGGTTGCATCTTTAGTAACTACCACGACTGCCTAGCTTGTACCTGCCAACACAAAACGTCTTAACAACGATTTTTTTTTTTTTTTTTTTTTGGTTGCAGTTTGGTAACGTCACGTTGGTAACGTGTTACGTTTGAAAAAATACCAAAACACAACGAGGCCACATTACAAAGCTTGTGGAATGTTATGTGTCTACTTTTTTTTTTAAACTTAAGCACAGCTGCTTAACAGGAGACTGAAGTGAATATTAATATTATGAGCAATATGACTTCAACTTTGTGAATTGAACGATCTCACGAGACAGATTTCTCCCTCGCGCGCAAAAACCGTTAACTGACTAGAGCGGCGCGCGCAGGATTCAGACAGGATGCGAGGTTTTATGAGGTAAGACTATTTCACCTCAGGACAAATAATCCCTCAAAATGTGTAAAAAATAACAAATGAGAGTGAACTAACGATCTGTAATAGCGCTTATTCACATTTACGCGAAAAGCCTTGGCATATAATTCGAATTTAGACAAATACTTATTCAAACGTGTCAAATTAAGTGGGATTTAACATAAGTCCACCATATATACATTAATATAGCTGCTTTCGTCACTATGTATGTTTTTAGTAAAATCTGGAGAGAGAATACACACCTGCCCAGCCTCACGTGACCTTCCTGAATGCAGAGTGGACGCCATTTGCGTAAACAGTGCTAGACGGGCATTAAACGTAAATTTCCTGTCCATACTGTTACTAATACCGTAACTTCCCTTATTATAGTTTATATGAAGTGTGACAATGGACACGTGGTATTTTTTGGACACGTAATTAACCTTAGCGTTTCAAATAAATGATTTAAATCAACATGAACTAACAATGAAACGTACTTCTAAAGCATTTATTAATCATAATATTAATTTCAATACATTATTAAAATCAAAAATAGGACCTGTTAACATTCTATTAGACCTGAGCTAACATGAACTAAGTGTAATACTGTAAATATTGCTCATTGTTAGTTAATGCATTAACCAATGTTAACTAACGGGACCTTACTGTAAAGTGTTACCAGTACATGAATATTGCCATCATTCAGTTCTTCACTCTCTAATACTTTTCTGCGAAGGAATGAAAATTCTGTGGATTTTGTAAATCCACAGTTTTGATTTAGTGACTTGTGTAAGTAACTCATACATGACAAATCCTGCAGTGTCTTACCAGTATCACTTTCCCTGAGCGGTGAACTTTGTTGTTAAATGTGATTTTTATTTTTTATTTTTATGCATATACAAGGTCGGGTGTGTGTCTCGTGCGTTTTTGCATGAGAAACATGAATGAGGGCTGCAATCAGCGTCTGAATTACGGCGATGCTACGCTCTTCAATAACCCTCTTCAAAGAACCCAGTTAAAGAGCTGTACTTCTCGAGCCATGAGGAGATATCAGTTGAGGAGCCAATCTAATTTACATTACTGGCTTTTTATAAATCACTCATTTTAAGATATGGTGATTAAATTATGCCTGTCTTGATTGCTGATTATCTGCTAACTGGCATGCCTTCACCAAAATGATGACATTTCATTGGGAATCTTTGAATCATTGGATTAGTTTCCCACTGTTCTCGTTGTGCATTTCTCATTGTTCAGTCTTTACTGGTCCTCAAATCTCTCTAGTAATTACTTACTGTCTATATTTTCTCCTTTATCTCTCTCTGTGTCTCCTAAAGTGATGGTGCCCTGTCTCTCCCAGTCATTTCACAGGATGCGGAATGCGGACTTCTTGGATAGTTATTCCGCTTTGCCTCACTGATCTGAGAAAAATGAATTCTAGATAATTCTTCACACTGTCGCTCTTAAGCCGAAGACTGTCACCCCGTTCTAGATCCTTCCTCCCCATCCTTATACTCGGGCCCTTTTTAATGTTTGTTTGCATAAGCAGCCGCAATTCTATAAGGGCTTTTCTTTCTTTTTTTTGAGACTGGTGGGCTGTTCTCTTCATTTCACTCACTTTTTTTTTCCCAGAGAGACTCTCTTTGTCTTCAAGAGGAGAGAGAGAGACACAGATAGGTATTTTTAGCTCTATGACCTATTTCTCCGAAGCTACCTAACTCACTGTCAGTCATCACACTGTTGCTCAGGGATCTTATAATGTGCAACTAGCATCTATAGTCTATATGTTGTGAACTAGTCGTGTTGCAGTTGTTTAGAAGCTTAGAGAAGCATGGTGTGCTCAGTTTCACTCATTTTTTGGGGGGGGGTGAGACACCTTGTGGGAAGATCATCAGATGTGGACTGAGGAAGTCCGAGGGAGGGTGTCGCTTGCTGATGATTCAGTCTTGTCAGTGTGAACATCTGAGTCAAGTAGTTTTGAGGATATGAGCTTCGGCTGTGCAAAAATGTCTGGATATTAGAATTCCCATCACATTTAATATAGTTTTTTTGACACAAGATTTTACCTCATGATGGTACTGTATTGATACAGCATAAATCAATATTTTTTGATATTTTTAATAATACATTTAGTCATATTTCACTGGATTATTAAATCTGTGAGTATACAAGAATGCGCTCTCAGCTAGAATCCATACGCTATATAGCAGAGTTTTGGATGGCCGTAAATGAAATCTAGCGAAATATAATATTATTATTCAATTGTGGGCCAGATAGCGAGATTTACCACTGACTAATCTACCAATATTTGGCCATTTTGAGATTATTGACTGATGATCATATCCATGTTGCCAATGAACAGAAATGAAGCCTTTATCTTGCCATTAATCAGTTCCAGATTCTATTGGTGGTTTGATAGTAAAATGTTATTTGATGTTATTTAATTTTCTTGTGAATTTTGAGTACATGCAAAACACAAAACATCCTTATGGCAATTCAAACTATTTTACATTTTGCCGAATTGGTGGTTAATTCATATTAATTCGTATGATCTCACTTGTTTGAATGTATGAATGTTAATTGTATGAAAACGTACAAATGAGATCATGCAAATAAATATGAATTAACCACCGATTCACCAAAATGCTAAATAGTACGAATTGCCATAATGGTGTTTTGGCATTCGTATTATTCATAAGAATTCATACGAAATCGCCACCTTATAAAATAGTGGCCTTTTGGTAAATTCAATTCAATTCAATTCAATTCAAATTTATTTGTATAGCGCTTTTCACAATACACATCGTTTCAAAGCAGCTTTACAGAGAATGGATGTCAACATTACAATTTAAAGAAAGCAGTTAGCAAATAAAATAATTTTTATGCACTGTAAAATAATTTCCTTTCATTAAAGCAAGTTTGTATACATTGCATTTACTATCGTTGAATGGTATATCACTAGACTAGACCCAGATATTAATGTAATATCACTGATTCCCACCCCTTTTTGCTTGCTAGGTTGTTCTTGTTGGTTATTCACATGCTAAAGTCAAAAATGCACACCCTCAAGTCTCTATAATATTCTGGACATTAGATACGGTTGGGGTTCTTCCATCAGTGTAAGTTTATGGCATTTTTTTTCACTCATTTGATCATCTCCCAGGCGAAAACTGTTAGACGTATGACTTCAAAAAGTAATATCACACCTCTCCTCAGCAAGCCACATGGTTTGAAGTATCTTTTTCTTATAAAAAATATTGTTTGAGAATGGCTTCAGCCTTTTTTCGATGGGATGAATCTCAATGATATGTTGAGCTGGTGGTCTGCTGGGTTTACTGCATAACGCAATCATAGTCTGGCCGGAACTGAGATTGCCTATAGGGCAACGCTTTAAACAAATAATGATTGTGCCTAGTACAGCCTCTAGCAGATTATAGTATTACAGTACTCTATATCTAAACATAAAATGTCCCTCAGTCCCTCAAATATGTGGCTTCTACATTGGGAGGTGGACATCTGCATCCATCAGGGTATTAATATCAAATGCATTGACACCTTTGTTCGTTTGTTCACTCATTGAACATAGAACTTGCGTATTCTACATGGGCATCTTCAGGCCGCATGAGACAGTGTGTACTTAGTGCTGAGCGCTAGTGTGTGTGTCAGTATGAATCAGAACATGCATTTGGAGCAGAATAGCAGTGTATGGCATGGACCACTGCTAAATGTGGGTCCATCAGAGGAGATTCATAGCTGTTCTTCTTTTGCCGTTATTAGGTGGATAGATCCTCTCCCAAGATTTCAGATATTATTAAAGTGCAGAGGATCGAAACATTCCTCTCTCTACTGGACAAACTATCCCACTAGCCATTTTCAGTGGAGATGTATACGGATACTTGTTTAAAGGACACCATAGATGGTCCAAGAGGGAAACATAAAGGCTTAAATATGATCTGTGAAGAGCATCACCGAAGAATTGCAAGTTCTACTGTGTATGGTGCTCACAAATCAGTTGATATGTCCCCAAATATTTTTTTTTATGCAGGGCAAATAATGTGATTTATGAGCAATATCATACTCGTAACCGTGCGATAAGGCTGTATATCAGCACGGCTGTGATTCAGCTGTTGGTAATCACAGCGATACATTGTCCTTTTAAAAATTAAGGAGATTTCCCACAGTGATAAAACAACTTCCTTGTTCTGACTCACTCATAAAGAGAGTCTTTGATGCCATCTAATGGCGTAATAATGTAACTTTCACTAATCCTATTGACGGACCCTTTCTCAATACCAAATACAGCATATTATTTATATAAAATAATATTTATTGAAAAACAATATTTAAATGAACAAAAATAGCCAATATAAAAGAAAAATGAACACAAGGAAACAGTCAGTCAAACGTACAAAAGTTACTCTCTAGTACAGGATTAAATATAGCCTAAATATAAAGTTATGAAACTTACTTTTATTCTTAACCCAAAATCGTTTTGCTCTGGAACAAGCAATAGATTAAGACCAAAGATTGCCCATTTGATATGCGCAAATGAATAATATTTTCACCACTATCTATATAAAATCCAGCAGCAAATACCAATAAGCACTGGCTGAGATGACGCTGTTCTCTGCGGGTACCTGAGTGCTGAATGGCCGCTGACTGTCTGGAGCTCGCATCTGAAAAAGCATCAAAACAAATAGTAAAATAGGAACTATGTTTAAGTACGAGTCACATATTTGAGGTCTAAATAACTACATTCTCGCTCTTTCGTGACATAACAACAGTAGTATTTATAAAAAATACGGTGGACTTACTCGACCGCCATGGCAGTCGCCTCAAACGGAGTGAACCGGGACCAGTGCTGATACTGGGAGAATATTGCAAGGATCTCAGCCAATCAGATTCAAGAACCATAAAGAACTGTTTATAAAGTCTAATAATAAGTAATGAGATTTAGCCTGCAGTACAAGTACACCTGTAAGCATCCCTGTCCGTCCTGCAGTCTTTTCAAGCAGTGAAACATGCGGCAGGACATCAGGTCCATGTTACACCACAGGCAACGATTTATGTGAACACACAGCCTGTGCCAGCAAACACAGCGGGGCAATTCAATATAGTAGACAAATGCCTCTGAGGATATATGGTTCTCTACAGCTGCAAAGGATCCTGGGTATTTCATTTGAGCATGGGTGTTTGCGAGCATCACGGTCCACGGTGAACGCAGGTGTCTTTAGCAGACAATCTCTGAAAATTCATTGAGCATCTTCAGTATTAACACTTTTGGCGAGTATGTTTCAAATAGCTCATATGCTTCTGCATACAAATGAGATGTTTTGACACTTTTTAAAACTGAAACTCCTCTCCAAGGTGATACTGATGAATATGGAGCTAATTTCATGCTGCTTTGTGCATCCTTGGGTTTGTGTTTGGTGAACCAGGAGGAATTCTCCACTGATAGTGGTTGAGGGTAAAGTAATAGACATACAGTTTAACACATTTTTCAATGACAATTTCATACGAGCTAGAATCTTTTATGAACTTGCCTAAATACCAACATTTTGCAGCATTTGGTGACATTTTAATGTGAAGCAAGCAACTGTGCTGTTCTGCATGCAAGCGCTCTATGCCATATGCAACCTGTTTTCTAATAAATGTCATTTTCTCTCCCTTATTATTATTTCTTCATCACATGGAGAATTAATACTTGAAATGTTTTTTTTATTTTTTATAATATATTCTGATTGAAAGACTTTTCTTTGCCTACTGTGTATGATGTCCGAATAGATTTCATGCACCCTTGGACACTAAAAAGAAACGGCGGTTTACCGCCGCTGTGAAACTACTGATGTTTTCTTCTGTATTGTGACATACATCCAAGTATTACCAAAGTCCATTTCAGACAAGTAGTTTCTTATGATGAAATAGCATTAAAAATGCTTATTTTTCAGGCTGGAGCAGCCAATGTGTATGCGCATTCCTACTGGCCCTGATGTGCTCACGGCGAAGTTATTTTTTGTATTTTTTGGTAAAACGAAGTTTGGAATACGTGAGCAGGGATATACTGTTATCAAACATCTGACGCCACCCACGCTGCTGAGAGCGGCGTTTAGACTACGTAAAATTGTGATATCTTCCTCTCAGTAGAAAATAAACACGACAAACACGAGAAAACAGCAAGTATTTTTTTTATATAGAAAGCATAAGAAAATAAAAAAATTCGAAAGGCTTCAGTGACGCGAGGACTTTACCAACAGGTGATTGGCTCTTTTATTTAAAAGGCGGGACTTATTCTGCCACATTGAGCGTTGCACTTTCTCATATTCATTCTCAGAAAAGAAAAAAATGTCAGACTTGGTTCTATCCATCAGTTGTTGACTGGATTTTGAGATGAGTGAATTGTACTCCAAAATGAATGCCAGCTTGTAGTTGATTTTGGAGTGGCAGGGATTAAGTGGACAAAATTATTGGAGGACAAAATTATCTGGCATACGTCACCAGAGAGAAGTGTGACAGTTTTTGATCAAGCAAGGCCATTTTGATTAAAAATTACCGGGTCAAAAAAAAATTAAACGCATATGCATAAATCATTCAAAATAAGATCTAGCAAATTAGATGCATTTCTGGAGAATTTTCATTTCATGTCGAATTTAATGGGATCAAAATACGGCCACAAAAGTCATTTGCATTATACAGCCCTTTTTCTTGACAAAAAAAAAAAAAGTGTTTCAAAATTACTACTTGGCTAGTGACAGAACAGACTCCAAAGCTCAGTTCATACAACAGACACAGCAACTTCAATTTATAATGGTATTACTACTCGTATTGTTTCATATGGTTCTTTTGCCTTAGTATACTGGCTATCCACTGTCTGACATAATCAGCATGTATTTTCTTTTAAGTCAATAAGATACATAAATGTTTATGTAACATTTGGCCTCTCTTAATGCAGGGCTGAGTTTTGACTGTGCATCTGTTAATGTGCTGCAGTTCTTCCAGTCCTCAATAAGCTAGTCTGGAGGAAATGCAGCAGCACATCTGTAGAGGGAGAGAGGCAGATGAAGAAAGAAATGAGATAAATCATTTGACTGGGTAGTGTAGTGAAAAAGAGGAGGGAGGGGTAGTGGGGCGGATGACGAAAAGGGAGAGGTGCTCGAGGAGGTTGCCATTGCAAAGTGTAATCTACAGTACTGATGGGGGATGGGCGTGCCAATATCCTCTCTTAACAGTCCTAAGCTCATGAAAACTGTGGGCCACATCAACATATTAGTCAGCCTCCACCATCAGTGGCACCAGCCACAGCAATTCAGCATGCTTACAAGTCCTTTAACACCCACATGTGATGCTAAGATCCACTTATAATGAAGTACCATAGTATTCTTTGAAGTATCCCGGACTGCTGGTATGAATATGGTAATCAGTCCATGGTATTACCATCTGATATCGTGGTACAGCTGCAGCATTTTTTGGTGTGTAGAGTTTAGGCTTATGTAAAGATTATCTGGCACATTCCATGAATAATGCACACTGTATGGCATTTTAAAAAGCATTAAAGGCCCAAATCTCTTGCGCTTTTTATTTATTTATTTTGTGAGAGCTATTTGATAAGTTAAAAATACTTATCGTGAAAGAACAACATATTTCTCTTCATCTGATTCTTTATCTTTTAATGACCACCTTAACTAAATCCAACAATTAAACATTAAATAAAAATGGTACAATTGTGACATAAACTTTTGAGCTGATATTCATGACTTTTTTCTTGTTATGAAAAATATTTCTATCTTTCTCATTTACACAAATTGTATGTTAACCATGTTATGTTATTTTATGAAAAAAATATGGTTACACTTAATTTAGTGTCATTGTTACATGTAGTTACTGTAGTAATAACTGTAAATTATGCATAATTATAACCTAATCATAACCCTATAGTAAGTACATGTTGTTTATTATTATTACACAGTACTTACATTTTCTGACGGTACAGCTCCTCCTTTCACTGTTATAAATATTTATCTTCAATATTTAGTCAAAGTAAAATGCTTCAAGAGTTTAAGGCACTATGTTGTGCCGCTACATTCTTCAAAATATTAAGAAACATATTATTAAGATATTGTTTGTAATGAAAATAATGACCCTGGAACATAAAAATTATTATCACATATTTTTTTTTCAGTCTATAAATGAATATTGCATATATTAGTTTTCTGGTTACTAAATTAAAATTAGTTTACTGTGGTTAATTTTTATGAGCATTTGTTTGTTTGCATTCAATCATTTGGGAGTCTCTGTAATTCAACACGAGTTTGGTATTTTACTGACACAGTGCAGCCTCTAGAGGGAGCTCTCTGTTACTTTTCAAAAGAACAAGTGTTAATTGAGACTAATTGGCACTGTAGGGAGTTTTCTGGTAGTGTAGTGAGTATAATGAGGAATACACCAGTAAGTTTCAAGACAAATTTGGACAACATCTCTCTTTACCTCCTCGCTGCTTTAAATTAAATAGGCTACAGAAGAAGAGCTAATTTTGGAGGTTGTTCTATTTTTGAGGGTCATAGTTGAGCTTTGCACAGGAGTGACAGTGTGGATGCTCGAAGCTATGCACTCCTCTCCAATCATTTCTTTTTTTTTTTTTATTTCTCTTTTGGTTTGGAGAAAAGGCAGCATGCTCTTGAGGTTCTTGTTTTCCTTTGTTTAGCAAGCGTGTGTATGTGTATGTGTGTGTGTGTGTGTGTGTGTGTGTGTCAGCCTGGCTTTCTTTGGGTAAATTGTAAGTGGTTATTACATGGATGCATTCATATCATATCAAGCATGCGTTATCAATTCAGAACACATGTTATTGCAGGATTTGACATGTTGGCAATTCTGTTTAAAGGCTTTAGCTGCAAAGAAGGGACTCTTTAAGTGTGCAGCAGCTACCAAAAATAGCTTTAAGAGAGTAGATTATAATTTGGAGGCTTTCTTTCATTAGCCTTTGCTTTGATATATACTGCCAATATAGCAACACTGTGCACCAAACTCAAATGTAATGAAAATTCAAGAGTAATTGCCTCACATGTATCTGATTAGATTTGTGCTCCATTTGTCACTGATGCTGACAAATTGAAGTCTGGCCCAAAAGGTTTTGTCCAAATTCTCCTTCACAATAACGTAGTCACTCGCTTCTATTAACTTTCCCCACCAGTGTTTTTTTTTTTTTTTAAATAATTGTTCTTTAAAAAGGCCAACCAGAGGCAGCATTTTTGATATTTTTCACAAAACATTTTTGTTCTATGAATATCTGAACAATATATGCAATAAATAAAAGAAAGAACAGAGACGCTGCTTTTAAACAAACAAACAAACAACAAAGCATTTTATTCTAGCCTTATGCCTTCCTTTTTTTTATCATCACTTGGATGTGGGTAAGTTTCATTTAAAGGGGACTTATAATGCCCCTTTCACAAGATGTAATATAAGTCTCTGGTGTCTCCAGAATGTGTCTGGGAAATTTCAGCTCAAAATACCCTAGAGATCATTTATTATAGCTTGTCATATTTGCCACTATTTGGGTGTGAGCAAAAAACACACCGCTTTTGTGTGTCCCTCTAAATGCAAATGAGCTGCTGCTCCCGACCCCCTTTCCAGAAGAGCCGCCCGCTTTAACAATTCATGCTTCAGTTGCTCAACACTCAACAAAGCTGGAGAATCTCACGCAGCCAACTTGACGATTGTCAGTAACGTGTTCAACCTTATATTGTTCAAACCGGAATCGGACACTGATGGAGAGACTCAGGAAGAAGTTACAACTTGAACATTTCTGAGTGGTTAGTGGATATTTTATGTAGTGGCTGTGGAGTTGATTCAACTCATCGACTAGCATGTTCCATCATGTAAATCTTTTGTGCAAATCCAGCGTTGAATTGACCCTCATTAGTGAAGCAGTCCGGTGTAAAATGACGGCATCAACAACACTCTACTCTACTACAACAACTCTTCCTCTTCTCTAAAGCAGCCCAACATGGCCTCTCCCCCTTTGCTCGCGCGTTCTTCGGGGCAGGACTTATGTAAATTTTGAGGTTTGTGATGTCACCAACCAGGGAAGAAGATGTTTGTTGTCCCATACCAGCCATTTGTTGTAGTGCTTAAACAGCGAATTTTTTAAAAGAAAATTTTTTTGAGCATCGCAACTTTGCAGATGTTGTTTACACTCAAACAGCAACATTACACACTCACTAAAGTTAAAAAAGTGAAATCATAATCATAATAAAAGAGCAACATTTTGAACAAAAAGCTGAGAAAGTTGTTTTTGCCAAACACTATGTCCGGATTGGATTCAAAACGATGATCAAAACACAGATGGAGTAGATTGCTTCCATCAACACCCCAAAGCTTCACAGTCCTATACCTCTCCCTGGGATGACATTTCATTCAGTATCGTTTGGCAGTTTTGTTAATGCTGTTTAATGTTTGATGATCGTGTTATTTTACAGAAATGCCTCTATGGCTTGTCTGCTTCTTCTTCGCCTGTGTTTCCGGAGATTCTGTACTCTCAGAAGATGCGCGATACCGTCCCTCAACCCACCGTGTAAGAGTGAAAACATGCATTGCCGGAAAATTCCGTAAATGCCGGGGAAAGGCTAAAAGAAGTCCATAGGTGTTCACTCACAATCGAACATTGGTCACCTATGATGTGAGGAACTGTTGTTAAATAACAGCGAGATTTGCAGGGAACAGTGTTCCAGCAAACTGGAATTCACAGAGTTCGGCCTACTTTCAGACTATATTCCATATGGCCGGCTTTCTTTCGTCTTCCACAAGACACGTTTCATAGCTTTCAAGGCCACTGCCACAGTATAGTATAATGAGATTGTGTAAAAAAAAAAAAAAAAAGCAAACAAACTGAGAACGGCCATTTTCTACAGCTGTCAACTTATTACTGAAAGCCAGACTTGTTCCACTAGCAGCACACACAGGAGTGAAGTGATGGAATGGAGAAAGGGAGCTTGACGGCTCTGTGCTCAGACTAGAAAGAGGCAGAGGGGGGAGGGAGCATTGGGTTGAACCTCAGGGGTGAGTTGCTTTGCATTTGTGTCTTTTTCACTACCCATTTCCTTCTAAGGCTTTCAAGTCTGTGCCCAAGTCTACATCACAGTAACTCTCTTTTACCTTAAATTATTGGGAAAAAATTGTTTGCCTTCTTTCTGCACGGGTCGTGATTTGCCGTCATACTGGTGACAAGTCAAGAGTCGCCATAGGGGACAAGGACTGCCACTTAAAAATAAACAGAAGGAAACAATTATCTACTCAGTATTATATTATATTATAATATTTAGTTAGTATGTTTAGGTTTCTATAATATTATTAGAGTTTTTATATTTATAGTCCATAAAACTATTTAATTCTTGTAAAATAATAACGAATAACTGACGACGGGCCGTTGAATTGTTAGTAAATAATGCACACCCGAGGCGGTCACGTGGCCACAACACGAAGCAGGTGTGCATTATTTCTAAGAAAATGCTATACTACGGTTACCACACCTCAAGACACTGTTCTGGTGTATTTCAAGACATTTGTTAAGTTTTTGTCCTTAAAACACTCTTGTGTGTGGGACTAATTTCTTACGCATCTTATCCCAAGCCTCCGTTACTAATTCCAAAACGTCATTTCAGAACTAGTGATGGAGGCTTGAGCCTGGATAGCAGAATAATACAGTTAGCACAGTTAGTAACGCAGTTGAGAGAGAGAGAGAGAGAGAATAAGCATGTGTGATTTAGCCTACCTGAGTCTGTGCGTCTCTCACAGCAGCAGTGTCTCTAGCGAAACTATAAGTTTGTTTAGAAAAACGCAGTTATTACCTCACTGGTGAGAATTGTCACGTAGCTTTTAAGTTGCTTAACTATTTTACTAATTAATTCATCAGAGCAGCGCTGACAAATGTTTCTGTGCAAGTGTGTGTGCATACTATACAGTATGTGTGTATGTTTGAAAGAGAGAGAGAGCGGGAGAGAGTATGCGGTTTCAGGACACAAAACGTATTTTGTGGCAAAAACCATGACATTAATTTGTCGTTTTCATCCTGTTATTTACTATATCTATTTGCTTGGTCAGTGTCATTCGTGGGTTTTGTTACTTTTGCGGTTGTAGGCTGTAGGACCTATTGAAATTAACTGAAACCTGGAGAAGTGATTTGGAACTGCAATGTGAGACGTGCCTAGAACTAGTTTCCCTGAAAATAATTGCACACCTTAGAATGTTAGTCAAGCAATTTTTAAATCACTTCAAATTGACCAATAAATAAACATGTTTAACTATTTATTTAAATGTCAAAAGCTGCTCTGTGACATAAAGTGATTAGCAAGGAAAAGTAAAGCAATTTGTATTATATTATAATATAATATATAACATTAGCAAGTAAATTTAAAGCAATTTGTAAATGCTTTATACAAATACAATTTAAATGTTTCGATAAAAATAATTAAAATATTATTGTTAACATTTGTAATATTTACTGCTATATTTACAATTTAAATATGTTTATATTAATTTTTTTTTCAATGTACTTACAATTTTACTTTTGAAATATATTTAGCGATTAGTACATTTATTTATTAAAAGTTTTCTAAGTGACATTCCAAATCCTTCATTCATTCCATAAAATATCCATAAATAGACATATTTAGATATAATTTTATGTAATCATTGTTATTTCAAAAAATGTAATGTACTACCATGCTTATATTACTTTTTAATTATATTGGGAACAAAATATATTGTATAAATCAGAAATGGGCACCAAACTAAAATTGTGTATTTTCCTCCTGCTGTGTTTCTCATTGGTCGGTTACATCAAAGTGAAATCATAACACTCAGCATCAACTATCTGAAGGCTAAAATCGAATTCACACACACAATCACATACACAGACACACACACACACACACACACTGACCTTTCACTCCCTCTAAGCATAGTTTTACTCACAAAGAAGTGAGAGCTCTTCCTCATGGCACACTGGCATACACACTTTTCCCTGTGGATGCCATTCCTGGCCGGCTCTGCCCGCACACAAACCAAACTCTGTTTGGTTTGCTTCAGGCTCTTGCTTCCTCTTATTGATTTTTCTTATATTAGCTAAACTCACTCATTTCTCCATTCTGCCAGCTTTCGTCCAAGATACCTAATGTTTTTGGAGCTCACATACCGAGTGAATACAATGTCTCTCAGTAATGTAATTAAAGAGGCAATAATAAATGTTTTCTGTTTGATATTCTTGTAACTGCCTATCCTGTCAGCTGTATGTCTGCAGCATGCTGCTTTCTCATGCTGCTCTTGTGGCAAGTCAGAAAACACAGTCAAGGAATCCGATCCTAGTTTCAGAGCCAGATATAATCAGACCAGTTAATCGGCTGGTACATACAATCAAAAATTCTTCCAAAAGCATTGTCTGTGCATAATACAAATTCTGCTTTCAAACGTTTGTAGTACAGTTTGAGTTATTGTTGTGTCAATTTAATTTTGTCTCTCCCCTTTGGGATAATTCATCCAAAAATTAAAATACTGTAATTTATTCATGGTGTTCCAAATCTGTATGACTTTTTTTTTTTTGCTTTCTTTTTTTTTCCCCACACAATGAAAGTATATACATGGGATCCAGTGTTGTTTGGCACAAACAATAGAAACATTCTTCATGCAGGTTTTGAGTGACATGAAAAGTGCATTTTTTGGGTGAACTATCCCTTTAAATTGTATTACATCACCTTATTGGTTATAGGTCATCCTGTTCTTTAAATACTGGCATCGGAAAAACCTATATATTGACCATTGTTAAGAGGCTTTGTCTATAGTTCACGGTGTTGTATTTTACAACTAAAGCTTGGTAAAATTTTAACTTATCACAGTTGAAATGGAATGTAATTTTATTTAATGATCCTCTGCATCTGCTCATGTCTGTTTCTGTGTCTTTCTCTCCCACTTCTTAGGCAATCAAGTGGAACCGTCATAAAGAACAGGTATGCTTGTTAAATCCAATAAATTGATGTTCCTTCTCCTCACTGGTGCATAGTCATACCCAGAACACAGAGTGTTAAAGTGTGGTTCACTTTGGTGAATTTCTGTTGGCAAACTCCAGTCAATTCAACAGAAATCTGGAATTTCAAAAGAGGGTGAAAAAGTTGTTGCATTGACCGTCAAAAAGCTGCTTGGTTTAAAAGTGACCTCTCTGTGAGCTGTGCTTCATACATTGCTACACGATCGACAGTGAACAGATATTTTCCCCCATTAGATTTTGCTGAAACTCCATTAATTTGGCCGCACTTTAAACCACCAGCAGAAGTGGGCTCATCACTCAATGGCCCGGTTTCACAAACAGGGCTTAGACTAAGCCAGGATTAGGCCTTAGTTCAATTAGGGTATTTGAGTAGCTTTTATAAACATTCCCTAGAAAAAAACATTACAGCTTGAGACAAAGCATTGGCTCTGACATATTTTAAGACATGTCAGTACAAGTTGCTTTCAGTTACAACAGCTCAAATCGGCATTTTAGTCTGGAACTAACTTAAGCCTGGTCTGTGAAACGGGGGAACATGTTTATAGGTTCCTCACATAATTTTAAGTAACAGTGTGTAACGTTCAGGTTCAAGGAAGATGAAGATGAAGGTAACACAGGGTTTAATAATACGATTCGAAATGATTGCCAAACTGCGAGACAGAGTGCTTGTGCACAGACGATACCGGACCATGAACAGAACACGGGCAGGAAGAGCACAGAGACGAACAGCTGTGGTGATTAGTGTCCTTGGTGATTGACGAGGGAAGGGAAATCCAAGACAAAGAAACACGCGTGATGAATGAAAACAATGAACAACTAAACAGAGCATAGTGGTGACACTATGACTTGCTCAACAAGATTTTCTTCAATGGTATGCTCCACAATGAAAGTTGTTTACCTGAAAGAGAAAAAGAAATGTAATGCTAATGCATGCTATGGCGCCCCTCGTGGCAAAGTGAAGAATGCAGCACGTAATTTGCATTCACATCATATATTTCAATGGAAAAAAAAAAGATTTATTAATTTGGTTCCTCTTTTTAGATAAATCGTGGGCATGTTGTACCAATTTTTTTCATTGTTTTAATTTAATCATGGCTACTATCACTCATCATGGCCACTATTTAACAAAATTAAAATTAGGAAACGAATTAGTTCAACATGGCCACAATTTAACTGAAATGAAAGGAACAAATTAGTACAATGTTAATAAGCTGTGGGAACAAATTCTTAATTCATAGCCACAATATCTATTTTTTTTTTCTTCCGCATGTCATGTGTGGGGCTCTGTATATTTCAGATCTAATTGATTGCTTTTTCATTGTGCTCATGGAGATATGAAAACAAACTATGCCATATACAGAGAAGACAACTTATCTCACCGATGCAGGATGTTCTTGAGGGAACTGCTGTTTTGCATCCAGCTCTTTTTGATGGAGAGGCCCATTATGGAGTATTCTGTTTAAAACATTCAAATTCCAACCAGAAAGCCTTTCAGAAATTGCTCAAAAACAGTCTTGAAAGCTCATTTAACAAGATCTTACCCTGAAGAACAATTTCTCACATATCACAGAGACTCCAAACTTTGTTTTTTACTCACTCTCTGACCTTTAGATATTGTCGGTCCATTGTGTGAGATTGACCGCAGAATGAGTATCTGCGGAGTGTAGAGGTGTTTAAATGGAGAACCACAGGACTTAATATTTCCTCTCAGGTGGACCTGAGCACATGCCATTCGATGCACTGTAATTTACTGCCCCTGCACATTTAGGGACTTTTCAAGCAACCCATGTTGAGGATTGATTTCAGCCCACACTGAATGGCCAAGATGTGGCCCCAAATCAAACATATACTAAATTAGAGAAAATGTGTTGTTTTGCTCTGGCCGCCATTTTGTTTGGAGAAATGAGGGTTATTTATTTCAGCCTGCCTGAGTTGTTAGTCTTGAGCCACAGGGCTCTTCATCATTCCCCCGCAAGGAGAAATGGATGAGTTCACCAATCACAATGGTTTTACACTTACATCATCAACATCACCTCAAGCCTCTGTCAATTTGTTATCTGGTTTGTTTCAGGGATGCTGTCATTGTTGCATGATGCAATTTTCCTTCATTTCTCACTCCTGTTTGCAGACCAGCACTTTTGATTACAATGAAACAAACGATGACGCATCAGCTGAAACCGGTCGGACTCTGTCCCAAAAGTCCTGTCCTCAATACTTCCATAGGGCTCATTTTTAGAAAAGTCTATAACTTAGCGGGGAGTTAACTGTCATTTATTCAGCCAGTTCGCAAAAAGAAAGAAAGAAGAAAAGGCAACCGCGGGAGAGCAGGGTTAAGAAGACTATTGTCAGGACTTTTTAACCATCCCCCAATTATTTCTGCACTTTTGATCTTTCCTCGTGTTAACAATGGGAGATAAAATGCAGAATAACCTTCAATGCTGAATAAACTAGAGCAGAATCAAAAGAGTATCTTGACTAAATTCGATGACACTTTGATTTATAACTTTAAAACCAAACATTATTACTTGTCTCTGAAATATCTGACTTTGATTGCTCAATTGGCATTCTGTGCTAGTTTCACAATTACTTCTAATTGTCCTTCAATTATGGTTAAAGCAAAGTATATTTCATTTCTATTAAAAATTGAATGTACGTTATTGCTGTACAAAGTGCATTTTTTTAAAAGTGTAATTAAAGGAATAATCCCCCCCTAAAATGAAAATTAGTACCTGATTTACGCACCCTCAAGCCATCCAAGGTGTGTATGACTGTCTTCTTTCAGACAAATTCGAGATATATTTAAAAACATCCTGGCTCTTCCAAGCTTTATAATGGTAGTGGCATGTTTTGAAGCCAAAAAAGCACATCCATCAATCATAAAAGTAATCCATACAGCTCCAGGGGGTTAATAACAGCCTAAATATCCATATTTAAAACTTAATTAACTATAACAACTAGATTGCTGCAGACGGCCGTACGCATCGATTTGCATCGATTTGCAGCGGAGTGCCGAGGATAGAGGAAAACAAAACATTGGTCACGAATTAGAAGTCAAAAATTTGAAATTTTAAAGAGAAATGCCGGAGGATTTCAATATAAGAGAAGAGGAGCTTCGGTTTGTTGCACAGTACTATTTGTTTAAACCGCGAGAGGCGTGTAAGCTTACAATACTCCTGCATCGCTTGTCATACATCGCCTCAGAGGGTTACTCATTTTGCGAAAGTCAGCTTGCGCAGTATGCATATGGTTGTCTTGTGGAAGCTAGTTATTTTATATTATAAAGTTTTAAATATGGATATTTTTCTTACAAAATCCCATCGCTTCACATCAGAAGGCTTTTGTTAACTCCCTGGAGCTGTATGGATTATATTTCTGATGGATGGATGCATTTTTTACATCCATTCCCCCATTTACAACCATTATAAATCTTGGACGAGCCGGGATATTTTGAAATATATCTCCGATTCATTTTATAGGCTCTGTTCGTCTGGGATCGTTTGAATTTTTGGGTGAACTATCCATTTAAGTGTGTAAGAAACAGTCATGTAAGTGTACTCTCTTTGTGGCCTTTTATTTCATTAATATTGTATTATTAGCAAGTACAGTTTTTAATATAAATATAATATATATATATACTTTAAGATTTGAAATGCGCTACAAGTGCACTACATTTTCACAAGGGAGCCTCCCATCTATCCACGCTTAAATCTGAAAAATTCATAGTTTCATAGTTTTTTCATATTCAAATTTGAATGTAAATCAACTGTTCTGTAAGCAATATACAGTTCCACTGACTTATTCATGAGTTATTATAAAGTGTTTCCCTGATCTTTAAATTGTTTTACAAATACAGCAGTTTGCTAAGCAGGTTTCTCACTGCAGCCTCAGCAATAAAAGCATTGTTCGGTACTTTTGTCCTGAGCAGTTTCAAGCTTGCAAACATACTCTTGAGGACAGAACTGTTGACTGCGCTCTTTTTTTTTTTCCACATGAACCATTAATGCTCACCATGGTGCAGTGTTTTTAAACAGCATTTCCTAATACCTGAACCTTTAATCCACGATTGAGATTCTGTACAGTATACTGCAATGCACATGTGATATGAGAGATTTATATTTCCCAATTAGAATCCAGCCAAGAAATCCTGCTTGTCAGTACAAAGGGTACTCCGCATATATGGATGAAATTTTAAAGACCCCTTGAAGTTACTTGGACAAAAATCTGTTTAGCGCAACATGACTCATCAATATTTTTACTCTTATTTCCCAGAAGAGAAATGTGCTTGAATATGAATTTTATCAATATTTATGTGTTAGATAGATGGCTTCAAAGCTAACTCATATAAGCCAAAAAATTTTGATTTTATGGTGATTTAAAAAAAAAAAAAAAAACGTATGAATTGTTTTTTTTAGTAGTTGTTTGAGCAGTGAAATCATACTTAGATTCATGCATTTGTTGTAACACATTCTCAATTTTTAATTGTTTCCAGCCTTGGTGAGGAGTTTTACCGCGAGGCCATTGAGCACTGCCGCAGTTATAATGCTCGACTTTGTGCTGAGCGCTCCATGCGCCTGCCCTTCCTCGACTCCCAAACAGGCGTAGCACAGAGTAACTGCTACATATGGATGGAGAAGACCCATCGTGGGCCAGGTGTGTGCCAATAAAAAGACCTTTATTTTTAGAAGTGTAGGTGATTTTGGATGTTTAGGTCATATCCGGTTCTGATTCTGTTTGACCCAGGTGTGGCTCCAGGGCAGCTCTATACCTATCCAGCACGTTGCTGGAGAAAGAAGAGACGGTTAAACATCTTAGAGGATCCACGTCTCGGACCCATCGAGTTTAAAATCGGTGAGAGCTGGTGTTGATGAGAAGGACACACATACAGCTTTTATCCATTTATGGGGGGGCTTTTTGTATTTCGTACAATTGTATTTTCTGATTCAACAACCTAAAAACTTTTTTTTTCAGTCAGAGAAAGAAAAACAGAAACTTGAGGTATCTACTTAGTCTGATTTTATTTTTAAACAGAAAATAAAATGACCAATCTTCATAAGTTTGGGATTTAAAAGATTTTTTAACTATTTTGAAAGTAGTCTCTTATGCTCACCAAGGCTGCATTTATTCAATCGAAAATACAGTAAAAATAGCAATATTGTGAAATATTTTCAATTTAAATGAACTGTTGTTTTCTATTTTTATATATTTTAAAAGTAATTTATTCTTATGAAGGCAAAGCTGAATTTTCAGCATCATTACTCCAGTCTTCATTGTCACATGATTCTTCAGAAATCATACTAATATGCTGATTTGATGCTCAGGAAACACTTCTTGTTATCAATGTTCAAAACAGCTGGGCTGCTTAATATTTTTGTGGAAACTTTTGCACAATATGGAATATGTTTTATGAGTAGAAGTGCCTTGGTGTAACAGTTGTTTCCGGTGTGTGTTCAGACTATGAAGCAGCATTGAAGAAGGAAGGGGGTGTTCCTGAGGGTCCCGTGCTGGAATCACTCCTCAGTGGAGAACTGCTGGATAAGAAAGTTGAAACAAAGGAGGAGGAACCCATGAGTGAATGCCAGGTAAGAAAGATTCCTCGACTAGGGTTATTCCCCCTAGAAAGCCACACACTCAACAATAAACTAGATAAAGAGTACTTTTACACACTATTGCCATGAAGTACACACTAACACAGCGTCCCTGTGTGCCATTTTTGGGACAAAAAACACTCTTCCCATTCAATGTTTCTGTCTGCGCTCTTCTGCCATCTTCCTCCCTCTCTCTCTCTCTCTCCCCTTCGGATTTCTCTGTAGTACTTGTGTCTCTTTTTGGCAGTAACACAAATTCCTGCAGGGCTGACACACCCCCAATTCCTTGTTAACCACAAAGTGTGTATACTTGCGAGTGTACTTTTGTTATTGTGTGTGCGCGTGTCTGTCTATGATAGTACATTTGACAAAGTTGTTGTATTGATTTTCCCCGAGCGCGAATGCATATTTTCAGCATCTCTGAGGTTACGGGTACTTACATTTGACCATGTTGATCTGCTAATGCTTATAGATCCTAATGAACCAGCCTGCCAGTTGATTGAGCTGTCACTAGTGTCACCATCTTCACTGTTTTGTGCTCAACATGACATCTATCCCAGGGGTGGACGGTTAACCAATTAGCACTGCAATTAAGAGTCACTCTTTAGAGCGCTCCTTCCCCTGGGAGCGGACCTGTGATCCTGCTGCTTGCGTCGCCCCAGGCACCTGCAGGAGTTAAAAAGCTATGCGCCTCCCTGCTACCTTTGTTCACTTCCCACAATCACACATTATGAGTACATTTACAGCTGTGCACTTTCTAGGCAATTATCACAGTTAAGCACCTGATGTACTTCAAGTGAAATCGAACTGGTGTGACATAAGTTCGAACTAAATCATGCCAAAGCGAAGTTCGTTTGGTGTTTTGTTTTCAAAATTTTGAAGCAGCTTGCAAATAGCAAACTTTCAAAGTTTCAAAGTTCACTCCGGCTTGTAAACACCTTGAAACTACCATTGGATCCATGGTGATTATGTAATGGGTAGGTGTGACTTTTTTGATATGAAAATCTCTGGTTAATTTTTTCTGTTCAGACCATCAATGTCATACTCGAGTAAGAACTTAGAGGGTTAGTTTTCATTTTTTGGGTGATGATTTATGATTTATTTCCACTCAAGTCATCCTAGGTGTAAATGGCTTTCTTCTTTCTGACGAACACAATCTGAGTTGTATAAAAAATATCCTGGATCTTCCAAGCTTTTTAATGGTAGCGAATGGCACTCACAATTATGAAGCCCAAAAAAGCCCATACAGCTCCAGGGCCTTCTGAAGCGAAGCGATGCATTTTTTTGTAAAAAAAATATCCATATTAATAACTTCATAAACTATAATCTTTATAAACTATAATCACTGGCTTGGGCTGGGCAACAAACTCAAGTTCTTCTTCTCTTGTGTCGAAATCCTCCAACATTTCTCTTTAAAAATTCTGTTTTTAAGCCCGTTTTTAAGCATCGACCGACTAAGTTTTCCCGGTGTGTTCTGCACAGCTCGCTCTAGTCGGATGCCGTTGTTTTTTTGGAAAGCCAATTCAGCATATAGAATCGCGTCGGGCCATCGGGCGAGAGAGAACTCTGATTTGCTGTTCAGTTTAGTGAATGAGTCGAAGTGTGAGAAGCATAATAGCAAAACAGTGAGCAAACAAGTCAAGGCGATACAGACAGAAGGCTGTTCTAATGTTACTTCGTGTACCTGAGTGTTTCTGGGCGAATGTTTAATATTAACGTGAGCCGAGTAGAACATAGAAAGCGATCAGCATGAATGATATTCAAAACAGTAAGCACACGCTGGTGCTGCTGCTGGCTGACAGTCGGCTGTAGTTTTTCTAGTGTGTTCTCGTGTAGTTTTTTCCCCCGACACAAGTGATGCAAGGCAACAACACAGTCTGCTTTTATCAGTACTAATTCTTTGGCATCGGTTTGGTGTGTCGCTACGCTAATTTGTGACCTGCGTTTTGTTTTGCTCTATGCCCTGCGCTTCTGCGTTCGTTGGGTCAGAGGTCACTCTTCGGATGTTGCCAGAAGCCAGTGATTATAGTTTATAAAGTTATAAATATGGATATTTTTCTTACAAAAACTCATCACTTCGCTTCAGAAGGCCTTTATTACTGGCCTGGAGCTGTATGGATTACCTTTATGATGGATGGATGCGCTTTTTTGGGCTTCATAATCATGAGCGCCATTCACTACCATTATAAAGCTTGGAAGATCCAGGATATTTTTTTATTACAATTCCGATTGCGAAAGAAGATAGTCATATACACCCAGGATGGCTTGAGGGTGAGTAAATTATTTGGATTATTTTCATTTTTGGGTGAACATTCGCTGCTTTGACCAACACAAAGCTGCTTTGTTTGAAAGTGACTTCTGTGTGAGCCATGCTGCAAAAGTTACAATACTATTGACAATAGACAGTAGACTTTTTCTTGTCTGCGATATTTCACAGAAAGACAACAAAGGTAATCTAAAATACTCTCAACTAGACAATTAAGATTTTTGTGTGTTTATTCAAGCAACTGTAACCCATGTGTCCGCTTAATGGCATTACAAGCTCATGTTTACTGTAGACCAACATAAAAAAATGTCAATATAAATTTCTCTCTCTTAGTCTGGTATTCTATCCTGCATATGAGACAGCACTGCTGACTCAGATGTTCTGGTCTGGTCTGGTTTTTCCTTGTGGTCACAGAAGCTGCTGGTGGGAGATTTTCCTCACGAGCTGGACATGGAAGAGATGGAGGAGGACGTTCCCAAACGCAAGAATCGCACCAAAGGACGGGTAAAACACATACAGCTATAACATGTTCTGCTTGGACCTGTAGTCACTAATTAATTAGTATGAATCATACTAATACTAGAGTGAATCATCAGGTTTTGCAGGCTGCTGACTCACAATGTTCTGAGACTCAACTGCTTTTGCTTCTTAACTCATTGCAAGAACTCATTTATTACGAGCCAAATGTATATGGGTATGGGTCGTATTTTCATATAGTCTTCCCGGCCAAAAAACAGTTGCTGTTTGGATTTAAATACGCAAATACTTAAAGAGTCTGTGATTGGATCATTATTGCAGTGATTATTGTGTTTCTAGCATATTAAATGTTTGGCAATAGTTCTTCTAACCTTAAACAACCATGTAGGAATCCATATTCCAGGATGACAATGTCAAGATTAATCAGGCTCAAATTGTGAAAGAGTGGTTGGGAGGTAGGATGAAGAATCATTTTCATACATCAATTGGCACCTCTAAATCCAGACCTTAAATTCATTGGAAGAATTTAACAAGTGCTTGACTCTTGCATTGTCAATACAAGATCTAGACCAAAAATTGATGCATCGCTTGATGGAAATAACATCACAACATTTATTTTCATCAAGAGGTGCCTATTTAAATCCAAACAGCGATCCTGAACGTTTAATATTTTTATATTGCAGACCTGTAGGTTTGCAGTGAGCCCTGCAGAGTATTTGTTTAATCCAGGATTCCTGCTTCTTCAAGGCTGTGTTCTGAACAAAACAGGCCATTGTAGCTCATCATCTATTGATCCATTATGGCTGTTTAGCACATCTCCAGGTTTGATCCCTGCGTACCTTTCATCATTGGATTCCACTGGCTTTGTGTTGATTCAAAGCAGCTCCTTCCCAACAGCCATAAAAAACATCCTTTAATAACTACTTTAAAAACAACAACTGATGTCTGATAGCACACTGAAAACATGGCTAAGTTCATCTGTAATGATAACCCCACATACATGAAAGGCTTGAATTGTAAGTGGTTCTGTGTTGAAATGCATGCAAGCCATAGTCAGCCAAGAAATAACCTTAGCCTGAAGACAGTAAACTGTAGAAATAGCTGTTAGACTCTTTTTTTAAACTTGTCATTTAGATTTAAATATGGTATATGATTAATTTCACACAAATTTACATGATAAATCAATACTTTTTTATGCAGTCTCTTTTTTTGATGCTACAGTATTTATTTTATCGCAGCTTAATATTCCCTGAAGACTTACTCTGTCCATTTTAGCATCCCATCCATCAACAAGGCAACATTGGCTCAACCAATCGCATTAGTTTAGGGCGGTACTATCTGTTTGTACGACCAATGGAGGACAGGATGTTTTGATATGTAGAATTCTTGATACGGACTTCTCTGCCATCAAAACAACAATTGCCACGCGGCACCATATAATATAGTAACATTATTTCTTATTTTTCAGATAACTTTGTAAAATAAATGCCTAGTTCTGCCATGAAACTCTAGATGGCGCAGACTGTCCTGAACACAAACTGATGATATTCTCATTGTTACTACTTGGCACAAGCTGACTGGTTCATTTCGCATTTGCAGCCAATGGGCTTGCTCCTCACGAGAGTTAAGCATTCATGTTTAGCATTCACTGTAGCAAACTGCAGCGTGCTTTCAGAGTTCCTCTGAAACCCGCCACCTCCCCCAGCTCCACATGCGTAGATCTGATATTGGGTAATTTTATATATGCTATTTGTACAGCAGCAGTTTGTCTTGCATACACACATCAGCGTATCAGTATATGTATTGGCCGTAGCAAGTTCCTGTACTTGCTCTGCAGCAGCAATAATCTACAACAACAGCAATAATCAACAGCAGCAGCAGTTCAGTAGGGACAGAACTATTTTGCCAAAACCAAATAAATTAACATTATCATATCCATTACCATGTTAAAATCTTCTGAGAGTTCTCATGATAGAAATAGATATAAATATCTTATTATAATATAATAAATATATTATAAATAAATATCTTATTACATATAATATCTTATATTTTATATATTTATTACATAGGTAACACTTTACAATAAGGTTCTTTAGTTAAACATTAGTTAATGTATTAACTAAAAAAGAACTAACCATGAGCAATACATTTGTTACTCTAATTACTAATATTCGTTAACGTTAGTTGATGAAAGCACAGTTGTCCATTGTTTGTTCATGTTAGTACACAGTGCATTAACTAATGTTAACAAGATTTTAATAATGTATTAGTAAATGTTGAAATTAACATTAACAAAGATTAATAAATGCTCTAAAAGTGCAGTTCATTATTAGTTCATGTTATCTAATGAACCTTATTGTAAAGTGTTACCATTACGTAATATTTTATATAACGTAATGTAATATAATTATAGTTTTCTGAGAAAAGTTGTTATTCCACCGTAGTCAAGGAAAGGAAAATTAATTAATTACATGCAAATATAAATAAATTAAATACAAATTTCTATAGGTGTTCTGACTATTGATTATTATTATTATTGACGTAATGTTTTTGCATATGATGTCTGTGTGAAAATATGTTTATGGTTAATTCATACTGAATAAATTCTACTTGTAAATTCAAATTTAAATGGCAATTCTTCATTCTGTTTCCTATGTTAAAGATGGAGTATGTATTTTTCAACAACACTGTTGAACATTGTTGATATTTGAAATCTACCGAAACAAACCCACCCCTCTCTTCATTGCTTCACCTCCAAAACTCACCCTCCAATCCTAACCACCCTGCTACGAGTCAGTCTCAAACCCCGGCCCGATCACTGCTGGCACTGACAGGCAAGTGCACTGACAATGACGCAAAATTTTCTAGCGGTCACTAGCTGGCCTCTGTTATGCACGCAATTCGAGAGTGGGTGTCTGTTTATTTCAGCTTACGTGCAAGAAAATAATGCTTCACGAAAAATAAGCGCAGATGATGAACGAACGACAAGGAAGCACAAGAAATGAACATACTGTACACAAGAGTAAATATAAACAAGTGTTTGTTGTTAGTCGCCAACAGCACAGCAGCCCCAGATAATCATGACACTCAAACCCAGCGTTACTCACGTGTGAAGCGGAATCAAAGCAGGCCTTCCCTCTCAGCTCTCTCCAGCACTGGAAACCTTTTCTAATATTAACACGGGTCCTAAAATGCTTGCCCAGTCATAAACCATCATTCCAGTGACATTCTTTTGAGCTCTTTTGTATTGTCTCATCATCTCTCTTCTTGCGTTTTTTTTTTCTTTCTTTTTTTCAAATCTCCCTCTTGCTCGTTCTGTCTCTTCGACCGTCATACGCCCCCTAACGCTGATTGGTTATTTCATACCAATGGACCTCCAAAAAAATTCATACCCCACCTTTAAGTCAATTTCAGCAATGGAATTTAAACGTCAAGGACAACCCTGGCAGAAATGCATGCGATTTTCAGCATTCTAGTCTAGCAGAAATACATATGAGGTTGTCTTCGACTAACTCCCTAAAATCTGTCACCTTCTGTGCTGTTAATTGGGGCACACTTCTTCCTCTAAGATCTCTCACACCCCACATAGTTAGCCAGCAGTGTGTAGAAGAGATGCTGTGATAATTGTGTGCTAGGTGTAATTAATGCTGTGTAAGAGGATTTGCTTAAAGCTTGATGAGGGAAGTGGGGAAGGGGGAGGGAGGCGCCGCAAGGCCAAAATAACGATGGTTATCTAGCTGCACCTGTGTAAAATAGACTGGTTGCCAACTGTAAATTAATCTGTGTGTGTGTTTTCATGCAATTTTTGATGTGTTCAGGCATGTGGTGTTGGGGGGATGAGAAAGAGACAGGAACCAGCATCTCTAGAGGATCGAGACAAGCCATATGTGTGTGACAGTGAGTATCATGCACAAATGAACAAATGAACGCACTATATTCATTACCAAACACAGCATTGGGGATGGAGGGGTAGAACTACAAATAGAGCACCATATAGCCATATAAATGTATACAATGCAATTCTCCTGATAACAATCTTATGGAAGCTAGTTTCTGTCACTAAATTACAAAATAAAAAAGGTAATTGCTACTTTTTATCTCACAATTCTTACTTTTCTTCTCGCAAGTTTTTATCAGGCATTTCTGACTTTATATCTCACAATTCTGACTTTATAACTTTATAAAAGTCAGAATTGCGAGATATTAACTCACAATTGCGAGTTATAAAGTCAGATTTGTGAGATAGAAACTGGCAATTGTGTCTTATAAAGACTTTTTTCTCCAAATTGAGTTTAAATCTTATAAGGTCTTTTATAAGGTCTGAATTGTGAGATAAAAACTCGCAATTTTAAGAATTTTTTCCTCACAATTGGACATTTATAACACTCAATTGCGAGTTTATATCATGCAATTCTGACTTTATAACTCACAAATCTGACTTTATATCACACAATTCTGATTTACTTAATTCTCACTTTATTTCACGCAACAAGTTAATAGTAATATAATAAATTGAAATGACTACTACTACTAAAAATAAAATATTTATAAAATAGCTATTATACAAATGTAATATTTATTTAATAAAATTAAAATGAGTGATATTAATAATAATAATAATAAAAATAAAATATAATTATTGTACTAATGTAATGCTTATTAGTACTTTGAATTATTCAATTAAAATGACATTTTTATAATTAAATTATAATATTAACTGAATTAAATAATTGACAGTAAACAACAACAATAATAAAAAATGTTATATAAATATAATAATATCTAACAATTAATTATTTTTGTTGATGACATGACATTATCACAGTTTTTTACTTTCTTTTTGTTTCCTTGTGTGTTCCTCTGTGTTTAGTTTGTGGGAAGCGCTACAAGAACCGTCCAGGTTTGAGTTACCATTACACTCACACACACCTGGCAGACGAGGAGGGTGAGGAAGACTCCGAGCGGCACACACTGCCCTTCCAGCGCAAGAACAACCACAAACGTGAGCCCAGCATCAGCCTCAGCCATGGATTACACACTCATACCACAACCCATAGAGTTCCACTATTCTAACACAATTTACCCACTCTCATACCCCTTTTCCACTGACCCCGGTGCTGGTGCTGGAGCCGCTGTTCAATCTGGCCCTGTTCCACGCATTTCCAATGAATTAAAGGTGGTTCTGGCCTGGACGAAATTGACTCCGCCACTTAATCTTAAACCAGGCACCATTATCACCAGGGACCAGGGGTGGGAGACCACTTAAAGTTTCCAAAACAACAACTCATGACAGAACTAGATCGTTCATTATGACCAACAAAGCTAACTGGAAGTGCCCAGTGCAGCAGTCGACTCCCTGTTTTGTTCGCTTTTGTTCCTACTTTTGTTGTGCTACAAAGCTACTCCAGCCACTTTATTTTCCCCATCTGTCTGAAATAAAAATATTTTATTTACAAATATGTGTGAATTGATTGCTATGATTTTTATTCATTATATATTGAACTCCTATAATATTAATCGTTTTCTTCCTCCTTTGTTTTTAAAGCATTGTGGTGAATTAACGTCATTATTAAGTATTTTGTCATCAACATCAAAGCCTGGATTCATTTGGTGTTCTATGGGTTTCCATAGAAACAAATATCTGGTTCTGAAGACGTTAACACATTAGAATCTTCGAATTGTCATCTTGTAATTATGGTAATTATGACACGACATGAACAAAGCAAAAGACTTGTAAACAAAGCTTGTGTTCATCCATTCACACTGCACACAAATCCGATTTGGATTCGGTGTCTGCACTGTCATTTTATAAATGATGAAATTTGATCCATTTGTTGAGACTTTGTCAATATCCATATCTACTTCAGCTGCTAATGCTATAATAAGTCGGAACGCTGCCAAGAGACTTTCTCATAGAACAAAAAATAATAACTGTCAATGTGGAAAAGCACAATGGAAAACTGGACATTTTGCATCTGCTCATGTTTTTTGTTACATCTCACCACGGTGGTGAAGTCACAAGGCATGTTTTACACATTCATGCATGTACAGTGTCCAATGGCCAATGACAAAAAAGCACAATGATTTGAAATCCAATGGACTGAGACACATTTAAAGAAAAAAAAAAAAAAAAGATTTGGATTGAGCTTGTAGAAAATGGATTCATGCATTTTTTTCTGTTCACACTAAATGGATTTGATTCTGATATGTCAAAAAATCTGCCAGGAAAAGAGAAAAAGACTTTTTTTTTGTCTCTGGAAAGGTTATGTATAACATAAGAGTTATGTCAGTGAAAATGTGGGACAATTCCTGAGCACCAGCACCATTTTGGTGGAAAAGGGTATTAACCATCTCACACATGCATTACAATAAGGAGTCACACAGCAGTTTTTATAATCAATATTTGGTCGTTTTTAAGTAAAAAGAAAATGTCTAAACATCCTAAAACAAGATACATTTATATGAGAAGGTACATTTTTCTGTAAAATGAGAGAATATATCTCAAATTACTTGTTGTTTTTCCTTTAGGTGAAATTTAAATGTAAATCTAAACATATTCAGTGAGATTTATGGTCAAGTATGGGCTCAGTAAGATAAGAAGTCTCTTATGCTCACCAATATAGCATTTAATTGATTAGAAAAAACATTATTGTGAAATATTATTTCAATTTAAAAGAACTTTTTTGATGTTCTGATGACAAAGCATCATTACTCCAGTCTTCAGTGTCACATGAGCTTCAGAATTCATTCTAATATGCTGATTTGATGCTATTTTTGTGGAAACCGTGATTCATTTTTTTCAGGATTCTTTGATGAATTGGTTATTTGAAAGATACATTTTTTATGACTCATTTAATACGTCCTCACAAGGGGTGTAACAGTACACAAACATGACGGTTCGGTACAACAGGGGAGAAAACTAAACACGAAATTGCTTCTTTTTTATTAATCAGTGGTTTATTGAACAAATCGTGTTACTTTATTTAAATAAATTAAATTATAATCAACATTTTCTTAAGAATAATAAAAAAAAATCTAGCTCAGCTCATGCTGTAAACCATATCCAGGGAGTACTTTCTTGCACATTTCTATAATATTAAAGGTTACAATTAACACCAGAGCCCAAACTATTCAGTGCAGTTGCTATTTATTTTTTAGATATGATACTCAACACTCAAATAAAATAAACATGCAAATTGACCCCCAGTTTGATTGACAGGCGATCTAACCAATCATAACCCAGAATCTGCCATTTTGGAGTTAGTAGATTAACGTTGGTGAACTTGAACTTGAAAAATTGTGTGTTCTCACGTCTTTCCGCGCTTGAAACAACATTCCTTCTGATGTTCACTCATGTTTATTTAATGCTATAAATGAACCGGTATGAAGAAATGATCACGAGCCTCTTGTCTTTATGAAGGGTCAATTGCACATAAGGCAGGTTTTGGATTAACTCAAAAGCAGTTAAGCAATCAGCACTGGATTACTGCACGCACCCCCTTCTGGACTGGAGTTTGGATCGCCTGTGATTGGTTGAATTCGTCGTCTGACTGTACGCACCGAACCGTGACACGAATACATGTACCGTTACACCCCAAGTCCTCGATGAATCATAGTTTGAAATATATATATATATATATATATATATTACTGACCCCAAACTAGAAAAAAATATATTCTTTAAAAATAAATGTTTGGTATCCTGTTTTATAAATGTATAAAAATACAGATAAGAAAATGCTTTGTTTTGCAGCGCACACTGCATCACGCTAAAGTCACGTGACAGTATCAGTATCAAGATCTTCCACCCCTTGTTTATGGCTTTGTTGTGTTCAGTCTGTAGCCTTTTGCCTGACAAAGGCAAGGTAACAGTGACCTCATTGCAGTGTCCTTGTGAAATCATGCCCATTTGCCTCCCAGAGATATCTGGCTGAGTGCTTGGCTGAATTGGCCTGCCCAGCGCTCTGTGTACCCCCTCACCGCCACTGGCTTTTTGGTTCAAAAGCTGGTTATATAGAAAAGTGCAGAAAATTAGGGCCGTGTTAAATTTTGAGCAAAAGCGCGAGCATCTGCAGGATGGTATGTTTTCCCCCTTCCCGTTTTCTCATTTCACACACCCCGTATTCCCATACTCCACCACGAGCGATATTATTAATAAGAGAGGTTTTAATGAAACCTAGGTCCATGCATTATTCATGCAATATTTAGACCAAAAGAGAAAGATGTAGATGTAGGCACGATAACTAGAGCCACCCAACTCAAGATGGCGAATTGGAACCAGACCAAATCCGAAATTCCCATCCTCTGCCGTTATTTCGTTTTACGGCTGTGCTACCTCTCTCTCTTCTATCAGTTTGATGAATGACAGATTATTCAGCCAAGAGATGAGATTTCACCTCTTATTCTTGCTCTCTGTCTTTCTACTTTTTGCCATTCCTTTCTCGCTTTCTCTCCTTTTCCCATCACCCTTGTCTTTCTGCCTATGCTTTCTCCTCTGTCTCCTTTTGATTTAAGATTCATCTATCAGTTCTCTGTATTTTTTTCCCCTCTTTATTTATTTCCACTGCAGAAGTGAGGCAGCTTGGCTGTGATGAGCGACTGCATTAAAATTCATGCCTGCTCATATTCTTTTTCATATAGTGTTGTGGTGCTGCTGGTCGGACGGAGGGGGTTTTGGGGGCTGTCCAGCAGGGTCTGGGGGAGGGGTGCTGTCTGGTGTCAACGTGTAGGGAAAAGGGTAGAGGGGTAGATGGCGGGGGGATCGCTGTTTGCATTTGAGGTCGACCCTCTAGATGTGCACCTGAAAATTGGATTTTGTGATTTGAGAGTTCTAGTTAAAATCCTCCCCCACATGCACACATATACACACACACACACACACACACTCTCTGCACCCACATAATGTTTGGCTGTTAAAAACAGCCAGGATTTTGCAATAATTTCTTACAATAAAATGCTTTGTCTGAATTTTAAAGTGAAACCAATGTAAAAATACAGCATTTTGAGTATTGAGTAAAATTTCAAAACATCCTGAAAACAAGATTTTTGTGAGTAGCACTTTTTTACATTAAGATGTTTTGTCAGAGAACATATCTTTTATTTTATGTATTTTTCTTAAATTATTGACACCTTTTTCGGGAGGTGGATTATAAAGAAACCCGAAACTAAAAACAAATGTTCAGACAGAGAGCGAAAAATGCCGCAACAAAGTAAATTATAAGAATTTTTTTTAACATTTATTGATGTAACCGTATTCTATTAGACCCCATCATCAAAATCAATAGTGCCCCATTTTTCAAAGAAGTCAAACTAGTACCAATGGTAAATTCGATTTATGCCGGCCAGATCATTTAATCTGTTGATATGAAATTACCATATGACCAGATTGTCATTTTTTGGGTCAAAAATCTACCAACAATAGACAAAATACTGGGAAAAAATAACTGTATTACACTGCATTGTGAGATAAAAGTGTACATAGTTTTTTTTTTTTTTTCATTATGATAATTAGCGTTTCCAACCTTTAATTAATTTTCTCCCATGCAGTGTAATTTCGTTACAGAATACAATTTGTAGCATTGTTTTACATGGAGAAAAGAAGCTATACATTATAATTACCTCTTTAAATATGTCCATAACTTGCGATTTATAGTATATGTGGGAAATGACATTCTAAATTACAGAAATAACATAGTTTTGTATAAAGTCTTAAGGGGAACATGAGGTTTGCAATACCGTTGCACATGGTGTCAATCAACAAACATTATTTTAGATTAAAAATAAACTCTGAACGTTACAAAACATTCAGTCTAAAGTGAATACAACAACAGCAACAGCCGAATCACCCGACAAATGCAACCACATCATTTATTTATGCCTAAGAGCATGTTGGGAAGTACTGTGGACATCTCGGTATAACATTGGATTTAAAGATATAGAAGAGATTACTGTAAAATAATCAGAAAATCTGTGTTATTCTACAGCTGCTACATCACAGTGCATTTGTTATATATCCATCACATTTATGAACGTCGCTCTCAAATGTTTAAACCGCTATATGAGCAAAAATCTGTAATTTAATGCACATATAAATGCGAGTTCTTTCCATTTGTACTCGAAAACAGGCGCCATTTTGCATTTGTTTGAGGAGTACAAATGGATCGCATTTAATTTTGTATAAAATTACAGATTTTTCTTTCTGGCATTTGTTTTATATGCTGCCGCCTTTATCATATTCACATTGTCGCACTTTTGGATTCAAAAAAGAACATATTCTCTCCTTTTTAATGAGTTTGATTTAAGCATAATAGCACTGTTGCAATAATTTTTTTGGCAACTAATTGAATGGTAAGCAAGTTATTCAATTGAAACAATTGAGACAGAATTGAAACAGATGGAACGGATTTAAAAAAAATGTCAAATTTAGTCAGTTTTGCTTGATCTGTTCCACCACTACCTCATTTACAATTATGTACAACTTAATTGTTGTGCTTTAAAGGGTTAGTTCACCAAAAAATGTCCTTTCTGTCATTAATGACATGTCGTTCCAAACCTGTAAGACCTTCGTTCATCTTCGGAACACAAATTAAGGTATTATTGATTAAATCTGAGAGCTTTTTTATCTCCCATAAAGCAACGTAAAAAGAAAAGCAGTAAAAAAAAATAGTCAACGTGACTATGAGGACGACATGACGACACCCTTAAACTAATTGAATGGTAAGCAAGTTATTCAATTGAAACAATTGAAACAGAATTGAAACAGATGGAACGGATTTAGAAAAAATGTCAAATTTAGTCAGTTTTGCTTGATCTGTTCCACCACTACCTCATTTACAATTATGTACAACTTAATTGTTGTGCTTTAAAGGGTTAGTTCACCAAAAAATGTCCTTTCTGTCATTAATGACATGTCGTTCCAAACCTGTAAGACCTTCGTTCATCTTCGGAACACAAATTAAGGTATTATTGATTAAATCTGAGAGCTTTTTTATCTCCCATAAAGCAACGTAAAAAGAAAAGCAGTAAAAAAAATAGTCAACGTGACTATGAGGACGACATGACGACACCCTTAAACTAATTGAATGGTAAGCAAGTTATTCAATTGAAACAATTGAAACAGAATTGAAACAGATGGAACGGATTTAGAAAAAATGTCAAATTTAGTCAGTTTTGCTTGATCTGTTCCACCACTACCTCATTTACAATTATGTACAACTTAATTGTTGTGCTTTAAAGGGTTAGTTCACCAAAAAATGTCCTTTCTGTCATTAATGACATGTCGTTCCAAACCTGTAAGACCTTCGTTCATCTTCGGAACACAAATTAAGGTATTATTGATTAAATCTGAGAGCTTTTTTATCTCCCATAAAGCAACGTAAAAAGAAAAGCAGTAAAAAAAATAGTCAACGTGACTATGAGGACGACATGACGACACCCTTAAACTAATTGAATGGTAAGCAAGTTATTCAATTGAAACAATTGAGACAGAATTGAAACAGATGGAACGGATTTAGAAAAAATGTCAAATTTAGTCAGTTTTGCTTGATCTGTTCCACCACTACCTCATTTACAATTATGTACAACTTAATTGTTGTGCTTTAAAGGGTTAGTTCACCAAAAAATGTCCTTTCTGTCATTAATGACATGTCGTTCCAAACCTGTAAGACCTTCGTTCATCTTCGGAACACAAATTAAGGTATTATTGATTAAATCTGAGAGCTTTTTTATCTCCCATAAAGCAACGTAAAAAGAAAAGCAGTAAAAAAAATAGTCAACGTGACTATGAGGACGACATGACGACACCCTTAAACTAATTGAATGGTAAGCAAGTTATTCAATTGAAACAATTGAAACAGAATTGAAACCGATGGAACGGATTTAGAAAAAATGTCAAATTTAGTCAGTTTTGCTTGATCTGTTCCACCACTACCTCATTTACAATTATGTGCAACTTAATTGTTGTGCTTTAAAGGGTTAGTTCACCAAAAAATGTCCTTTCTGTCATTAATGACATGTCGTTCCAAACCTGTAAGACCTTCGTTCATCTTCGGAACACAAATTAAGGTATTATTGATTAAATCTGAGAGCTTTTTTATCTCCCATAAAGCAACGTAAAAAGAAAAGCAGTAAAAAAAATAGTCAACGTGACTATGAGGACGACATGACGACACCCTTAAACTAATTGAATGGTAAGCAAGTTATTCAATTGAAACAATTGAAACAGAATTGAAACAGATGGAACGGATTTAGAAAAAATGTCAAATTTAGTCAGTTTTGCTTGATCTGTTCCACCACTACCTCATTTACAATTATGTGCAACTTAATTGTTGTGCTTTAAAGGGTTAGTTCACCAAAAAATGTCCTTTCTGTCATTAATGACATGTCGTTCCAAACCTGTAAGACCTTCGTTCATCTTCTGAACACAAATTAAGGTATTATTGATTAAATCTGAGAGCTTTTTTATCTCCCATAAAGCAACGTAAAAAGAAAAGCAGTAAAAAAAATAGTCAACGTGACTATGAGGACGACATGACGACACCCTTAAACTAATTGAATGGTAAGCAAGTTATTCAATTGAAACAATTGAAACAGAATTGAAACAGATGGAACGGATTTAGAAAAAATGTCAAATTTAGTCAGTTTTGCTTGATCTGTTCCACCACTACCTCATTTACAATTATGTACAACTTAATTGTTGTGCTTTAAAGGGTTAGTTCACCAAAAAATGTCCTTTCTGTCATTAATGACATGTCGTTCCAAACCTGTAAGACCTTCGTTCATCTTCGGAACACAAATTAAGGTATTATTGATTAAATCTGAGAGCTTTTTTATCTCCCATAAAGCAACGTAAAAAGAAAAGCAGTAAAAAAAATAGTCAACGTGACTATGAGGACGACATGACGACACCCTTAAACTAATTGAATGGTAAGCAAGTTATTCAATTGAAACAATTGAAACAGAATTGAAACCGATGGAACGGATTTAGAAAAAATGTCAAATTTAGTCAGTTTTGCTTGATCTGTTCCACCACTACCTCATTTACAATTATGTACAACTTAATTGTTGTGCTTTAAAGGGTCAGTTCACCAAAAAATGTCCTTTCTGTCATTAATGACATGTCGTTCCAAACCTGTAAGACCTTCGTTCATCTTCGGAACACAAATTAAGGTATTATTGATTAAATCTGAGAGCTTTTTTATCTCCCATAAAGCAACGTAAAAAGAAAAGCAGTAAAAAAAATAGTCAACGTGACTATGAGGACGACATGACGACAACCTTAAACTTATTTCAGTTAGCAGCCAAGGCAACATTTTCATTTAGTTTAACTTTTTCATGTAGCCTAATATTTATGTTTTGTTTAGCTTTGTTTCAGATATCAAAAATATAAAACTCTGTTTTATATCTTGTATTTTTGCTACTTTATTTTTTTGTTACTGTTTTATTCCAAAATTGTTTAAAAAGGATACTTCCATCACTGAAAGTTATCACAATACATCATTTGGGATGTGGTGAACTGATTTATAAAAAAAAAAAAGACAGAATTATCCTGGATTTTGGCCATTGTTAGTGGACCAATAAACTAGTTAGAGTGAACACTGAGATTCAGACTGAGGTTGATGGAGACAAGCGGTCAGCAGGAGGACCGGTAGAGATGGTGGTGGGGGTTGTTTTTCATGGCATTGAAGGTCAGATTTGATCTGTCTTTCTATCTGTTTGTTTACATTCCACATTCATCCCTAAATTGTATTTCTTTCCCCAGTTCTCCTTGCTTTTATTTTTCTCCTCCACATGCAACACAAGCGCACGCACCTGAGTAATCACATACTCTTTTTTATGAACAATTGCAGTGATTATTGCTGGTAAGCAAACTGCTCTGAAAGCTCGGAATGACTCCCTTCTTCAGATGAATTCCCTCATGCTGTTTGTACGAGAGGAATCGTGATTGTGAGGCTGAATCACGGCACAAATAATAATGGCATATCAGCACACCTGGGAGCGAGAGGAGGCTGAACTTATCAACAGCAGCACAACAACAAATTGCGATAAACTGATGCCAAAAATCATCTTGGTTAAAATAAAGAAACAATAAATAGCATTATGATTTAAAGAGACGTAACCGAAATCCCTTATAGGCTATTTCACATATATTATCTTTATTACAACAAATGGTTATTTTATATTTAAATCTGTATACATCGACTGTGATGATGATGATGATGATGATGATGCCACTGGACGTTATAGTTTCTCTGAGGCTTAAATGTTTGGTGGTAACATTTCTCCTGAACTTTGAATGCATTTCACAACATTTTATAAATATCCTCTTGTATAATACCCTCAGTTATGATGCATTATAATTTAATATTTATTCGGCTATTGGTTAACATGATCAAATAATCCACACATCAGCCGAAGAACATGTTACTACATTTTGAATAAGGACAACAAATCATTCCCAATGATATATTTCACAATAAAATAGTAACGAAGAACATGCATTAGGAAAGTAGATTAAATTTGGATTCCTTAAACATAACGACACAATGTCTTTATACTCTTCTATAAAACGAACAGGTAAATATTATAAATTATATCTGTCTTTACAGTTGCTAACATGGTAATGCGTTATATAAAAATGACTCAAGTAAAGTCTAATTATATGCTAGACTCAGGCAATTTCTGCAAAAGCTCAAGTATACTTCTTTGTATGAGTTTACCTGTCTCCACTCTACGCTCCGCTAGGCCCCGGTCGCTACCTGCCACAGTTGCACTCCTGTCTGCTCCGCAACAAAGCAGGAAGAGCAGTAGCCGTTGCCTAGTGATGGTGTTGCCATGGAGACTGGCCAACCAGACTCCCTCTATAAAGAATAGGTTGTTATATGTACATCGAGAGTGGGGAGGGGAAGCAGTGGAGTTTGGAGTTTCTCTTGGTTTGAGGATGGAGGGGTAGGGAGGTTCATTAAATCAGAGAAAGAGGGAGACTTGCTGAATTCACTTTATGATTTGGCATATATATGAGGCCAGACAGTGGTGTTGAGTTATACTGCGTTCTGCCTCATTTGCTATTCTGTATTAAGAAGAGGGCCGAGGGCTGTTTGGCTAGACTGGATCCTTAGGATAATGCAGACTCTCACTTCGCCATCCTTTCTCTTATTTTTCTTTTCTCTTTCTTTTCTTCACCTTCTTTCTCACATGCAAACATGCTCGTATAAAAAGTTTAGTACCAGAAACTAAAATATTGACTAACTAATGGAGGACTGCTGATTATATCACTTTAAAATGTGTAGTATTACATATGTGTCAACATAAATGTGTAATATATATATATCAGTGTTAATTTTGATTTAGTTTTAGTCATAGTCTAAAATGCCATTTAATTTTAGTCTTATTTTTGTCATTGGAAATTGTTTAAGTTTTAGTCTAGTTTTAATCGACTGAAATCTTATGATATTTAGTCGACTAAAACTAAAATCCACAGTAGATTTAATTAGCTAAAATCTGATTTAGTTCAATTGTAATGCATTTAGCATTTCTCTAACAATACACAGATCCAATAGACTGATATACATCTGACATTCTCCAAACTGCTTATGTTCACTGATCAAGTGCAAAAAGACACAAAGAGAGAGCTCAGTTCAGTACAGGATTGACTCACTTTTCATTGAGGTACTATTATGGTTTTTGTTCAAAATTTTGATTAGATTTGATTTTTAGTTTTTCTGCTTTCATTGTAATTTTAGTTAAATTATTTTTAGTAATTTCAGTTGTTGCTTTTAAATGTCTATATAGTTTTTTAAATTTCTGTTTTAGTAATTTTAGTACATCAGGTTAAGCTAAAGTTTAGAAAATATAATATGTTTATATTTTTTTATTTTCACTATTTTTTTTATTTTATGGTTTTGGTTTAGTTAACTATAAAAACTAATTTGGTTTAGTTAACATTTATAATAATATAAATGTGTGCTATTCATTAATTGCGAGGCAGTCTGAAGTGCAAATGCACGCTTATTCCACAGCTGGGGATTGAACCCGAGTCTTTGGTATGTTTGAGATGAGTAGTTACTTACTGAGCCCGATTGACTTTATGAGATATGTGGTAAATGTGCATTCAGGTTTATTTTGTGCTATAACTTGTAGTAAAGTGGAAGAAAAGACTTGGCGCTTGAACTGAGGCGCAACAGCATTCTGTCACATCACATTTATGAGCATTAAAATGCCATTAATTGTTTGTCTTTCATGATAAAATAGACAGGATTTACAAACTGAGACTTTGTTACTTAACAGAAGTTATCAAAGCACAAAGCTCTTTGTGATTATTTAATTGGAGGAGCACTACAAATAATGTTTGTAGGGAAAAACTACACTCCTGGCAACCCTGGCTTAAACTATGGGTTACTTATAGGGTCAAACAGAGCTTGCTTTAGTTTTGTTAATGCATTATTGTCATGTAGACAGTCCTAAATCCAACACAAGACATTTTCTTCACACCCAAAACCCTTGCTGCACAATACCGCCTCCTTTTGATATATTCGGCTCTGATCACCGGCTGTTTTTAAATAGCAGATAAATAGTAGCTAATAGTAGACAGTGAAAATGATTTATATATATATATATATATATATGATTAATTATGTAAATATATATCAAATGAATACAATAAAATAAATATTCTGTGTTGTGCATTGGGAAATATTTTATGCATGCTTTTACTTCTTGTAGCTAACCTAACCTTCCAAATGACATGCACATATACACACCATTTGTTATTATGACACTGCAGTATTCTCAATTCAACCAGATGGGAGGGCCTGAGTTAAATTCTGCATACGCTCTCTGAAAACAGCTTATCCCTGACCCCTTACTCCTTATCCCTTTACAAATATACACATATCTAAGGACATTTTATATGTTAGGACAAAGAGTACAAAATCATTCGGAGTTAGAGGTATCATGAAATATCCTAACTATAATATATATTGCATGAAGTTGTTCTGGATTCACAATCCCAGGGTTCTGCAGTAGAATTATTGATTTTCAAATGTTTACAGTTTTCATCTCTTCAATGAAAGTTGGAGAGTGGAAAAGTCACACTGTGACTGTCTTGTGTGAAGAGTAATCATGCTGGTGCTTGCGTGTGTTTTGTGTTTATTTCATTCCTTTTGTGATGGGGTGTAGTTTTACCTTTGTAAGCACGTTCATTAAATGGTGTGATAATGGCGTTAATTTTGGGATGCAGGATACTCTATCTGCTGCATCACACTGTTCACTTCTATGTCACCATGTATCTCACAGTCTTGGTTTGTAAGGGAGTGTGCATGTCAGACTGACTGCACTGCAACCATAGATCAGGTTTTATTATGCACCAAAAGCTGATCCTCCTCTCCCTTCACAGTCTCGTTCTTTTTAAGGTCTGTTATGCAACTCAGCCCACTGACTGGTCAAACTACTG
>CM074284.1:7817376-7994876 GCA_037194245.1 Opsariichthys bidens | reverse complement strand
TGTTTATGTGTGACCGTACATGGACATTTGTGTAGTATGATGAAGGGGGTTATTAAAAGCAGGAGTCCGCCCCATTTGTCATGGTCAAGAAGTGGGGTGCAGCATGCGGGCAACCTCAAAAAAATGATTAGGCAAAGATGTACCAGTAATAAAGCCGAGCGCAGGAGGGGGTTTGTATGTGGAATGTGTCATCTGTTTGTGCAAAATCCATCCACACTGCAGCAAAACTTAATGAGGTGCCTTATGTTCTATTTTAAAGCTAGTTTGGTTTAAGAGACGCTATTGTGTGTTGTATTTCTGTAAGGCACTTAAGGCACATGTACAATGTATATTCAGTGTAAATAATCACATTTAATATTTAAAATGTTATATATAAAATATATTTATATATATATATTTATTTATTTTTTATCAAATGAGGGGCAAGTCAAAAATGATGCAGGATGATAATGCTGACATACTCTCCATGCTGAAATGCGCAACTGCTTGACTTCCTAAATGTGCATCTGTCTTTCTCCTTAAGCCTATATAAATATATATATAATTTAAGAATTTAAATCAACGGTTGGGTTTGTCCATATTTGACCCAAACATGGGTTGAAACAACCCAGCATATTTTATTTTAGTTCTCTTTAGTGGTGCAACAGTACACAGAAGTGTGTTTCGGATTCACAGTTCGGTATAATAGGAATAATGGCCACACTTTAGATTAGGGTTCAATTCTCTCTATTAAGTATGATTTTTGCCTAAATAAACCCCTTATTAATGCTTATTAATAGTTAGTAAGGTAGTTGTCAAGTTTAGGTATTGGGTAGGATTAAGGGATGTCGATAATATGATCATGTGGAATAAGGCATAAATATCTGCTTTATAAGTTGTATTAAACAGTCAATATCCTAGTAATATGGATGTTAAAGTGCTAATAAGCAACTAGTTAATAGTGACAATTGGACCCTAAACTAAAATGTTACAAGACAAAGAAGCAAATCCACACCGCTAGTATTTAGTCCCTTAGTTAGAACAGTACAGCCTCCTATAGTGTAAAAAGGTATTTGGTCATAATCAGATACAAAACTGAAAAGCATTTCATGTTATAATACATGTACAAAATACATAGAATATTGAAAAATAAAACTTTAGTAGTGCATTAGGAGTGCTACAATTTCCCCCACTTAAACTATATTTAAATACTCAAAACCTAAGCCCAAAACTTCTATACTTAATTTCCCACGTTCCACTCTGTTTGCTGAAAGACGCATTCGACTCGTACACACTATCTAGTGGACTTTTTTTTCAAGCGCTCAAGTCATTCGCATATATACGCTGTTCTTCTTTTGCTCTTTTTCCTATGGCAGTTGTCAAACAGCGTTGCATTGCCGTGTACACCCCCTTCTGGATTGGAGTGGGGATCAACTGTGACTGGGCTGTATTTGCTTGCACCGAACCGTGACGTCCGTACTGTAAAGTTTGGAAGGAATACATGTACCGTTACACTCCTAATGTTTCTGCATAATTCTAGTTTGATGGCCTCCTGAAGACTGTTTGTTTTTGGAGTGTTTGGGATGTGTGATCATAGCAAGGTCTGTGTCAACAGGTGCTTGTGAGTCCTTCCTGTAGTGCTGTTACTTGAGCTGCTTTCTCTCACAGCCAATTGTGTCCTAATTAGAGATGTGTGATCTTGCTAAAATAGAATCGTGTCACTATAGGATCATTTGGAGAAGAATAGGGGTGCAGAGAGAGCGAGAAATGATAAGAGATGGAGGTATTTGAGGATTCCTCTTCCTACTTCTCTTTCGATTCCCATGGGGCTGCAGACACACTTGAAAGCTGTGAAGTGTGCTGTTCTGCCTGTATTCTCCTCGTAATTGGCCAAATGCTGCATTGGGAAAGATTTAGGGAGGCAGGAAGGAAGGCATGGCAAAGAATCTCCTGCGTCTGTCTCTGAAACTCTCTATCTACGATTTTCTTTTGGCTTGACTCATCTCTCTGTTCTTCCCATCTTTCTTTTTTGTGTTAATATAGGGCTTTGTTCCAATACCTAGTGTGCTGCCTCACTGTCTGCTACCTACATAGACAGATGTCTTCTATTAAAGTAGCATCCTAACTGTCATGGGAAACTCAAAAGTGACTGATTCGGAAAACTCTTCATAGGCAGAAACTCTGCATGGGAGACTCCATTAAACTTCAATAGCGTTTTGGCTTACAATAAGCTAATGAAACACTCTATTGATCAATAGTTTACTACATATATATATATATGTAAGCAATAAGGTACGAGAAGCTGTGCTGTATCGTGAATAAGTCACGGCTGAAGGGCGTTGTTAGGCACGACGCGGAGCGGAAAAACGGTTACCACACAATATAAATATTAAAGCCAAAAATATGTGTCAGTGCTACTTTCATTAAGTAAAATCAGTAAATGCCTTCCTTCCACCGGAAAACATAGTCCCTGGCCGTGAATGGCAAAAGAAGTTACCTTATTAGGTCATTAGATGGCAGCGAAGATTGTCTTTATGAGTGTGTCAGTCAGTAGCGAAGACTTTTATATTGAAAAGGCTGAATTGTTGTGAACACGGAACAAGACGCAACTAACAAAGCGATTCTTCATGAATTGGCAAATAACACAGGAAGTGCTCACAATACAAGTTTCATACATTGCTCAGTACCATAAGCTAGAGTAGGAAGGGAAAAGGGAAGGAAAGGGTTTTTTTTAAGTGTTAAATCTGAATGCAGGTAATAAACTCGCTCACTCCATCTCTTTCTCTTGATGCTCTTTTACATAATACAGTAAGCTTCAATGAAAAATATAAATTGACCCTTCGCAAAGACTCGCCCCCTTTAGTTACTGTTGCCATGCCCGACAAGTCATGTGCTCTCACGCCACACATCATGTTTGTGGAGCAAAGAGGACACTGACACCAAGTCGACAGACAAGACAGAGCAGGTTACGTTTGATATGAAAAAGTTTCATATTTAAAATATTGTAATTTTTTTTAAAGAAGTTTAAACAATAAATAGCGTATAGTGTCTCTTTAATGTGTCGTGACAGATCGCTGTAGCTCCTCGTGAACCGATCATCTCTTCATACTAGTTCATTTATAGCATCAAATAAACATGAATGAACATCGGAAGGAATGTTGTTTCAAGTGCGGAAACACGTGACGTGAGAACACACAGTTTTTAAAGTTCACCAACGTTAATCTACTAACACCCCTGACTGCTTTGTGGGACAAAATAGCGGATTCTGTGTTATGAAGGGTCAACTGAGAACAAATCGTTTACGTTGCTAAGAGGGGTTGCCAAGGGTGTTGTGTTGTGATACACATTGTTGGATGAAGCAGTCATAGCTGATGAATAAAATAAAGCTATTGACCAATAAGAATCAAGGACATGAACTAACCGTTGTATATATATATATATATATATATGCTGCATATTATATTATATTATATTAAGTCTATATAGTATAGTACATCCAAATGAATACATTTTGTCCAGTGAAGTGAACTTCTACAAAAATCCCCTGCACCTCTCTTTCCGGGATTTCCTTTTCCACATGTGAAATGAGGTAGGCCTATCTTAGAAGGCATCATAATTAAGTTGCCAACCTTTTGGAACAGCTTTTGCGAGGGGACCGCATTATGATGCCTTAAAGGGATAGTTCCAAAAAAGATATACATTCTGTCATCATTTACTCACCCTCAAGTTGTTCCAAACCTGTATGAGTTTCTTACTTCTGCTGAACAAAAAAGATTTTAAAGAATGTTGGTAATTAAACTGTTAATAATAGCCATTGACTTCCATAGTAGGAAAAACAATACTCTAGTCTAGTCTGGTTACCAAAATATCTTATTTTGTGTTCAACAGAAGACAGAAACTCATACAGGTTTGGAACAGCATGAAGGTGAGTAAATGATGACAGATTTTCATTTTTGGGGTGAACTATCCCTTTAACATGCTTCCTATGGAGGCAGCTCTCTCGATTTTGGAATAGAGCATCTGTCTGCCTCTCTCCTCCCATCTTTTTGTGTGTGTGTGTGTGTTTGTGAATATGTGTGTGTGTGTGTGCGCATGTACGAGAAAGCAGGATTGATTGCCTGTGGCTGACATCCGAACACTACACCTTAAACTCGACTACAGGCTTTTAATCATTGATAGGCTTTTGCTCGAGTCAGGCAGGCTACAGGGCAGTCCTATTCTCACTATAGAAACTGCTGATTCACCCCATGCTATTTCAAATCTTATATTTAAGCCTTTATTTTATACATATATGGCATCTGTGTGCGTGTTACACACGTGAGACAGCAGGAATGCTGTGCGTACATATGCATGCGCTCCACAGGGAGCTGTGAGCAAGTTGCGTCTTTGAGACTGACATAAAAGACAGAGGGACAAAAGAATAGATTTCTTTCACAACTTTTCATTTCTATATAAGAAAAACAGAATGTATTAGTATCCTGGCATGTTTTCTGTAACTTTTCATAGAAGAATCTTTGTTGCTGCACAGTTATTTTTCTCTCCCTATCTATTTTTCAATATTACATTTGTAAAATTAATAAGTGCGTTCTGCAGTCTTAAACCCAAAAATGAAAATTCAGTAATTTATTCACCCTCATGTCACATCCTGCAGGCAATATTTGTGTAAGGCAGATTGTAGCGCTGCTTTCTGGAGTGCAGTTCACTCCTTCACCAGTTTCCATGCTCTAATTATGCAGTGTGAATGTGAAACTTTGAATACAATAGAGCTCTGGTTCCTTAATTTCGCTGAACTGTCCTGTCTGTATAATTATCCTTATAACTTACATTCCGACCCTTTTGTTCTCTATTTAACTAGCTTTTACTATTTTTATTTTTCACACACTGATTATTAAACTGAATTGCATGGCAAGAGTGTGAACTGGCTGCTTGTTGTATGCTATCTCAGTTTCAGGCCAATGAACCATCCACTGACCATCTGGTCGCATACAAAAACCCAGTGCTTCCATCTGATTGGCTGTAGTGTATAGACTCAGTTTCTGGGATTCGGGGTACACAGATTTCAGATCAGTCCACTGGGAAATAGCAGCTGTAAAACAATATACTGTATTTTGTTTAAAAGATCATGAAACGGCATGTTCGTGTATCACAGATGTGTTCGAATTACAATGCATCTCTCAATATTATTAATAAAACAGGTGCTTTTTCAGCCGTTTAGAAGAATTGGTTCCAAATTCAAATTTTCATCATTCAAAAGTACAAGGTATTTTCATGTGTTGCCAGGATATATTTTAACAGAATATGTATTATTCATGTATATTATTATTATTATTATTATTATTATTACTAGTGGGACCCTAAAGAGGTTAAGTGGTTTGTAGAATGGATGGATGGATTATTATTATTTATTTATTTACTATTTTTAATGAGATATGTGTTGTTAATTTAAGATGTATTTTCATCAAACAATTAGTTTATTATTATTATTATTATTATTATTATTATGTTGGTCATAAATAGACAATTAAAATAAGAATCCACTTGTCTGTATGTTTTAGAAATAATAATAATAATAATAATAATTATTATTATTATTACTGCAACTATAAAGAGGAAAAGTGGTTTGGAGAATGGATGGATTTGTATTATAATTTATTTAGTGTTTGAATGGGATATGTATTACTAATTTAGGATGTATTTTCATTAAGCGGTTACTTTATTGAGAAATAACAAATTATTATTATTATTATTATTATTATTATTATATTAGTCATAAATAAACCGTTAAAATCAATAGTATCCTGTCCAATGTCTTACAAATAATAATAATAATAATAATTATTATTATTACTGGGACACTAAAGAGGAAAAGTGGTTTGTAGAATGGATGTATTATTATTATTTAGTATTTTTAATGGGAAATGTTTTATGCATTTAGGATATATTTTCATGAAAAAAATTGTTTATTGAAAAAACGATTGAAACAAACCATGTGTCCATATGTTTTAGAAATAATAATAATAATTATTATTATTATTTGGACAAATTAATTTAATTAATCATTTAAGTGGAATGCTTCCAATATTCTAATGCTGAAAAGTACATTTGAAAGGGTATGTTGCCATTTTTGAGGATGTCTGTAAAAATATTATTTATTTATTTATTGCATTCACACATACAAATCTGGATTCATTTGTAAAATTAGAAACCTCTTGTAAAATAATTGTACTTTTTGATTGAACGTAACTGTGCATTGCCCTGTCCATTAGTGAGATGTTTTAATACTATTTCAACTTCATGGTAGCGAAATAGAGGACTGCAGATGTTCTCAGTACCCCCATATTTCTTTTTCACACCATTCAAAACTGTGCTGAGAAATTTGTTTCACCGTAAGCACCATGGACAGCTCCAGAGCACACTGTGTGCTCATCGCTCTAAAAGTTCAGCGCTGTCTCTAATGCTGCTGATATCCACTGCTGCAGCTGCAACCAACACAATGCAGCCTCTCACAGACTACAAGGTCTACAGTGTGTCTAAATGCGATCTTGATTTAGAAACCGCTTCGGTCCAGTTCTTGCCAGGTTGTTTTGTCTTCCTCGCTTAACTTTGCATGTTTAACGTGGAGTTATTTGCGTACGTTTTCACACGAGATCTGGACAGCAACCACTTTTTCATCTGCACTGGGTTTTTTTAATACTTCCTCTGTCTCTTATCTTATCCTGGTCCATTCTCTCTCTCTCTCTCTCTTCTCTCTGGAGATTAGAGAATAAAACAGCACAGATTCCCCCCGCTCCCTCATGCTCCCTCCCCCACTGATAGGATCTCTGGAGGATGGAGTGGATTAATGACCTCGCTGGAGAGGGCCAGATCTCTCCAAATCACCCCACAGTGCTGCACACCCCACTCATCATCACTGTGTGTGTGTGTTTTACAGTAGCACATATGCTTATTTCCATTCCACCCGTCACTGGTCGCACTGTGCCGCATTTAATTCAACCCACTGAAAGACAGACCTGTTCAGCCATGAATTCACACTGATCTGAGAGCCACACAGAGACGTCCTTGTCTTCCTTGTTAATTATATACACCAGTCTCCTGCTGTGTATTTGTTTCTCTCTGCAGCAGTTTCCTCTCTTCCTGTGACAATATTTAACAGACCTCCAGTTCTCCCAGTGGAGAGCGTGTCCCCCTCCCTCCACTCAGACTACAGGCTTCAGTGGGCCCATATACTACTGTGAAAGGAAACATATGGACGGAAAACACACTACACAATCACAGGCTACAGGAAACAGAATATCATAGTGACTTGGGATGGCAACAGCTTAAGCCCAAAGTATTCTTCAGCCGTCCGCGCATTTCAAGTGGTACAAATTACCATTAGCTATTTGTAGGGGTGCAACGGATCGCAGTTGATCCGTATGGATTAATTTAACCATCATAGAGTGAAAGTTTATCATTTGCATGTGTTTTCTTCTTGACACTTTACACATTCAAGCGATTTTAAACCATTCGAGGCGAAAGTGAACTTGATCGTGCGCTGTTATCGGAGCATACACGCACTCGAAGCGCACAGAGAAAGGCGCATTTCAGTGAATCGATTCCTCTTTCGCATCTCTTTGCGCTTGAAGGCCGTAACCATGTCTTGAACATTGGGGGGACCATTGAGTTGTTTTTTTATTCATTGAGTTGGTTTTTTAAATAATATTTGCATTAATATTTACAAACTTTTATTTGTATGCCTAATATGTCGAAAACGTAAAATATTTACTGTCTCGTCAGACTACACAGTAAAAACCCCAGAGTTAAATCAACTCTGCTCAGATAACATTTGGTCCCGCTCTAAATAGTGTTAAAGTAACTGAAGCAGACTTAAAGTTAATGAGATAATCAAGCAATTAATTAAGCGATGATTGAACATTAATGATGAACACCTGCTGTTAACAAGCAGAATCACTAAAGAATAGAGAAACACAAGAACTACAACTGACTTCAGCCACAGTCTTAGATGAAATCAGCTGAAGATAAAAGACATTCAATCTCTGAAGAGTGTTACTTTAACACTATTAAAGTAACACTCTTCAGAGTATTAAAGTGTTTTCGTTTTAAAACAGCGTTGGGCATGCGCACACTGGGCATTTATAAACAGTTGCCTCTTGTGTATGTAGGCAGCTGCATTATTAAAAAAAATGCAGTTTAACCGCGCAATGGCTAAAAAGCTAGCATAGATTGCAGTTCAGTCTCCATGTTATTGTTTACACGGTCGTCAAGGATACGTAGAGAGAACGCGGGCAGCCACAACATGGTTTTCAAAAGTCTCTGCTTTGGTCCATTTATACTGTACGCAACCCCGCGTTTTCAAATTAAAAAGGGGTCTGGAGTGTTTTCGAAAGTCTCCGTTTTCGAGATTCGAAAATACCGGTGTAGTGTAAACGACAGGCATGACTGTAGCAAAACGTATCCGTTTAAAACGAAAAGTTAATTACATAGATCACGTAGCCTAAATGCAAATGTTCAATTCGAAACGGCCATATTTAACAAAAAAGTCAAATAGTTTGCATCATTGGATGTTACGGTCTGTCTTTTAGCACTCCTATCGCAAAACAATATTTGCTACATCTTACCTGACTCTCATTTAACATTAAACTGACGCCTCGCGCCGGAATTCAATGGTAAACCCCGCCTACTTTGATTTGATTGGCCATCTCAATCATTTTGACATTGATGAACACTGTTAGGCAGTTGAGACAGACCACTCACCAGACTAAAAATGTAACTTTTAAACGTTTGTCATCCTAACAACACACAGATAGGCGAAGTATAGCAGAGCAGTGCAAGAATTTCAAATTATTATGTTTCAAATTATAATTATTCAAAATTATGTTAAAATACCCGTCTTGGCGAGAATTCTCATAAACGCAGTCGGTTATGTCTTACGTGAATGTAAACAGTTGAGAAAGAAATCGGATGTGTATCATTCGGTCTAATAGTGACAGCAATCTATAAATACCTGTTGCTAAGTCATTAATCAAACAACAAATCAAAGATTACTCTATATTTAATTTATACAGTGAACACTATAGTGTTATTTTACGTTTAAAGATTACATTTCTGTACCTGAATACTATCGACAGACCTTACTTTATTTGTAAAACTTTGTTAAATTGTATTTATCTATGTTTGCAATTTGTGTATTTGTTCTTATATAATTATTAAAAGCTAGATTTTTACTGCGGTATTGAAGTATTTAAAGTGGGCTTTAAGTAATAAATGAAAAGCAAAGTTACATTAACCCCCCAATTTAAAAAAATAAATAAATATTTTTTGCTGATCTGAAAAACAATGCAATGCGTGACTCCAAAAATTTTGAGCTGTGAGTTTAGTGTTCCATTGCACTACTAGTTTTTTTTTGTATTTTAAGCAAACATGAATTAAAGATGAACAATGGTATATAACCTAGATTAATAAATGCTGTAAAAATTCATTGTTCGTCCATGATACCTAATGTATTAATTAATAATAACAACATATTTCTTAATTTATTAAAGATTTTTCTTTTCTCTTCTCTTTGCAGCCAAAAAAGCAGCTGATGGTTCTGTCATCCCAAACGGCTACTGTGACTTCTGTCTAGGAGGCTCTAAGAAAACAGGCTGTCCTGAAGATCTAATTTCCTGTGCGGACTGCGGCCGATCAGGTGCGACCTAACCCGTGTAAGCTCAGCTCGGAAATGGGATTTATTAATTTTCTCAACATATTACCTTCTTTTCTGTTCTTGCAGGTCATCCGTCGTGCCTGCAGTTTACCGTCAACATGACGGCAGCGGTGAGGACCTACCGCTGGCAGTGCATTGAGTGCAAATCGTGCAGCCTGTGTGGTACATCAGAGAACGATGTAAGTCAACTGAACGAAGCAACTTTCTTTTCCACTGCAATCTTTGTTGTGTTTGCCAACTGTTTAACCCAAGCCCCCAGCACTGGTGTATGGGGACATGTGCATACAAGGATCAACTTGCATTATTTTTACAGGATCAGCTTTTATTCTGTGATGATTGTGACAGAGGGTATCATATGTATTGTCTAAGCCCCCCTATGTCGGAGCCTCCGGAGGGTATGTGCTATGTGTTTTACATTTAGGTGTTTTAAGTGCACTGCAAAAAAAAATGCAAAAAATAAACAAACATATTCTTAATCAGGATTTTTGTATTTTTGTTGAGTAAAAATCTAAACATCCTTTATATATGACATATATATATGTCATAACTATATTATAACTTTATTCTTTATTTTAATTAATAGTATCATTTAATTTAACTTGCTAATGAAAAACTGCTACTTAAAAGTGGTATTTATAACCTTGGCCAAATATTAATATTTAGTATATTTTTTTTGTCAGATTTTTTTTCTTCTTTTCATGTTTTAAGCATAAATCCAGCACATTTTTGGTACGTTTGTCAGGTTGAAACCTCGTATCTCCAAAAACGCTACTTTTCAGGAAGTGGAAAAAACACTTTGCTTTTTAAATAACTACATAAATGACTAATGATTATAAATGATTATGAAATTAATATAAAACAAATAAAATAAAACAACATTTTTGGGATGGTTCACCCAAAAATGTCACCCTCAAGCCATCCTAGGTATAAATGACTGTCTTCTTTCAGATGAACACAATCAGAGTTAAATTAAATATATCTTGGCTCCTCAAAGCTTTATAATGGTAGTGAATGGGGCTCATGATTTTGAAGCCCCAAAAAGTGCATCCATCCATCATAAATATAATCCATATGACTCCAGGGGGTTAATTAAATCCTTCTGATGCAAATCAATGGGTTTTTGTAAGAAAAATATCCATATTTAAACCTTTATAAACTAAAATAACTAGCTTCTGACAGGCGGCCTACGCAAACCAACTTGAGCCAAAAGAGTAACTTATCCAGCGATGTATGACGTAGGATGTAGGAGTATCGTAACCTTAGGCGTAAGCTTTTGCGGTTTAAACAAATAGATCTGGGCAACAAACTCAAGCTCCTCTTCTCTTATATCAAAATCCTCCGACATTTCTCTTTAAAAATGATCGTTTTAAACTTCTAATCCTCGGCACTTCTGCGTTTGTAATTCTGTTAAGCGTCAGGTCAGAGATTAGTAATTTGGCGTAAATTGATTTGCGTAGACCGTCTGCCAGAAGCTAGTTATTTTAGTTTATAAAGATTTAAATATGGATATTTTTCTTACAAAACCCATTTCTTCACTTCAGAAAGCCTTTATTAACCCTCTGGAAGTGTATGGATTAATTTTAGGATGGATGGATGTGCTTTTTTGGGCTTCAAAATCTCACCCCATTCTCTAACATTATAAAGCATGGAAGAGCAAGGATATTTTTTAATACAACTCCGATTGTGTTTGCCTGAAAGAAGAAAGTCATATACACCAAGGATGGCTTGAGGGTGAGTAAATGGAATAATTTTCATTTTAGGGTGAACCATCCCTTTAAAGTTAAACACGGTTTTTTTATAACCTTAGATATTTCAAAATTTATAGTGTTTTTTGAGTAAAGAAAATGCTGTTCTTATTCAAAGAACCAGTCTTTTATTTACCCTTGCATTACAAACAAGTAGAGACGGTACATAATATGTGTGGCGGAGTTATGAGGATTGACTGACAGTTTGAGGATCCAATGAAATTATGAGGTTTTTAAAATACTTTTCGTTGGTTAAATATTTTCAAAACCCATAGACAGACATAATGAAATACAAAGTTTCTGCCTGACAGTTACGATATATTCACTGAAAAAATAAATTAACAATACATTTTTGCACTGTACAAGAACTGCTATTTAAAAGTGCTATCTCTAACTTTGGCCAAATATTCCACGCTTCAGTTTTATACAAGATTTGTGTCTCTTTCTTCGCAGGGAGCTGGAGTTGCCATCTGTGTCTGCGCCAGCTAAAGGAAAAAGCGTCCGCCTACATCACACTAACCTAATCTCTGTGCCCTACTTCACCCTAGCAGTCTCATCCTACTCTATCCCATCATCACAGATCCAAAGAGACTCCCCCAACATCCACCAGAAGAGAACATGTTTCATCTGCCCATGGCCTGTATGGCGACTGCAAGGAAAACGTAGGGTGCGACTAACATTTTTGTATGTCAGTTGGGACTCGAGCAGACCTTTCCTCGTCGGTCCCTCCAAAGAGTTCTTTCCTTCAATGATCAGAGAGGTCTTCTTCTTGTCTGACTCCATCTTATGGTGGATAGGCAAGTAGTGCCAAACGGTTTGTCACTGAGGAGACATTTTGCACGAATCTGAGGGGGGCATGTCAGTGGGAGGAGTCTCTGTGACATCATTAGAAGACGCACCAACTGCAGATGAGACGAGTGCCACTTGATCTCACCGCAGCTTTTGGTTTGTTTAGCTCTGGTGAGAGATGATATCAACGTGCCATTGATTTTTTTTTCGCGGTATATTCTTCAGGAGCAGACACCAGCACGTAATGAGATCATGTTTAGTCATTAAATTTGGCCTTATTCTAGCTGTAATTAGACTTCTGTTGTAGAGATGAATGAATTCTTCAATAATTAATATCCCTTGAGGATACAACTTTTGGTTCTTGCAACACATTACACTCAATTTAAAAAAAAAAAGGTGATATATCATGAACATAGTCTGTGTTAAAAGGAATATTCTGGGTTCAGTAAAAGCACTTGTAGAATAATGTTGATAACCACAAAACGTACTTTTCTAAAAAAAAAAAAAAAAAAAATCTGGGTTAAACCTGTGAGGTAGAGGTCAATTGCGGGATTCACGGGACCCGACGCAAAGATACTACTGATATGTGCATGGGATTACTGCAAAATGCAATTATATAAAAATAATAATTTTATATTTTTAAGGAACAGAATGTTATTTGATTTATTCGTCTGTTGCGCAAACAAAAAATAAACAATTTACAGATGCAGAGTTCTCAATGTTTTTCGATTTGTATGCGACAACGTAGAGCAAATTCCTTTTGCTTGCTTCGAAAAATGCCAGCATAAAACTTGCACCTGAGATCTGAAGCAGAGAATTGGTGGAAATTGGAAAAAAAATTGCCTATGGCACCGTACTGAGACTGAAAAATCTGTCTGGACCTCCTCCTTTGGGCTATTACGATGGGAGCGGGACAAAACGTGAAAGTTGCTTCTGTGAGAAGGACAAAATGTCTTTTTTCAACTTAACTTTTAATTAACTTTTTTTTTTTTTTTGCAGGAGCGGGATTAAAAAAAAATCCACAAACCTCAACAGTGAGGCACACACATTAGAAGTGAATGGGGCCAATCCATAAACACTAAAATACTCATTATCTCAAAAGTATAGCCAAAAAAACCGCAAACAATATAAGTTTTAAAGGAATAGTTCACCCAAAATTAATATTCTGGCATCACTTTTACGGTTCAAAAAGTTCATAAAGAGATCGTAAAACTAATCCATATGAATTGAGCCGTTCAGTCCAAATTTTCTGAAGAGACTCGATCGCTTTATAGCAGATTGAATTTATATTTTTATTCACATATTCATCAAGTCACACATCAGTTGTGGTAAACGGAAGCTCAAGCATGTTTGCTTGACATGCGAGAACCAATAAGGTTCATTCTCGTGTTCTCCTTTGAGCTTCTGCAAGATGTTTGTTCTCGAGCGGAAAGCTGTTCCGGTTGAGCTTCTGTTTATGTTCGCTGATCAATATTTATATGTGAATAAAAGCCTGAAATAAATCTGTTCGTCATATATAGTGATCGTGTCTCTTCAGAAAATTTGGAATAAACCGCTCAATTCATATGGATCATACAGTTTTATGATCTCTTTACGAACTTTTGAAGCGTCAAAGTGTCACTCAGATTTCATTAAAATATCTTCATTTGTGTTTCGAAGATGAGCAAAAGTCTTACGGGTTTGGAACGACATGAGAGTGAGTAATTCATGACAGAATTTTAATATTTTTTTTGGCACACTATCCATTTAATGTGATTTTAGAGCGAAAAAGAAAAATTTACTGACCTTTTCTGTGTAAAGTTGTTTAATTTGGTATCTTAAAACAACCATAAAAATTATATGTACAACACATATTTTACAGAAAGTTAATGTAAGTGGCCCCATTCACTTCCATTCTATGTGTCTCAGCATTACCCCAATTTTCATTTTTTTTTTTTTAAGAAAACAAGGGTGATTATTTTTGTGGTAATCAACATTATACTACAAAAGCTGCTGATTTAGCTCAACTCGTATTGAATCTGGAAAATTCTGGAATATCAAGTCAGTTACCTGACATAATGCTGCAATCAGTTTTCATACATAGATAGATCCCTTTATTAACAAGGTCCGAGGTGCATGTCTATCAACCAGAGTCAAACTTGCTCTGTGTGAAAAAAGAAAAGAAAGAGAAGTAGATTAATTCCGCACTTCCAACACGATCCCCACCTCCTCTTCCAATTCTGAAAAAGCCAACATAAAATTCCCTCTCAGCCAGGGTGCGTTTATAAGAGTGTATATTTATTGGGCAACGTCTGTCCTTGTTTTAAAAACAGGGCGTTAAACGTTCGATTGTTCTCTTTTTTTAACGATGACTTGCTTGCATGTTGTAATAGTATCGTTTTTAAATAATTTAAGGACAAAAAACGAAGAAAGCACACTTATTCTGCAATAATGTTCTTGTGTTTGTGACCCTCTCTGGGGAAGTTGCGTCGGTATGTATGTGCGCTTTAAAACTCTCGTGGAACTTTGAAACTGTAAATGACAGAATGCTATAGTGGGCGGGGTGTTTTAAAAAGGGGAGGGGTTTGTGAAATTCTGACGTTTTCAGGTGCCACCGCAAATTCTCCATTTTGATTTCCTGGACAAACTGAAGACCAGCTTTTGGAGAGACCCCCCCCCCCCCCCCCAAGTCTCTTTGGAGGGGCATTTTTCCTTTTTTGTGACAAGAAAATTGTGCGCCTCTTTTGTAGAATGAGCTCTTTACTATCTGTAAGTCTGCTTTGTGTTCTGAGACTTGCTACTGCAGCCTGCTTAAAAGAAGAAAAAATGTCAAGCTAAATCCAGAGGAGTGTTATGGGGACGGCAGCATGTGTGCGTGTGTGTGATTGTGCTGAGGTGACTGTTTTAAACCCAAAGTCCCCTCTTATCCGTGGCCTAACCGAAAAGACTGCCTGCCATTTTCTCTACACCGAGTCCTTGAGCTTTAAGTTGCGAGACGTTTGCTGTAAATAGATAAGTGCTCTGTCTTTCCAGAATCGGTCCATGTTATAGACTCAAGTGAAATGTTTTATGTGCTGTAATTCATCAAAATGTGAAAACAGCCTTTTCTACGCTGTCAGTGAAATATTAATCCATGTTATTGGGTTATTTCTATTTTTGTATAATTTTCCAATTCATGGTTTTAATGAGCACTGCACCACTGGTAACTCTGACGCCATACATGTAAATCTTTTCAATTCTTTTTAAAAGAGCTGTAGAAATGTTTCGTCTTCAGTAGAAATAGTATTGATTTCACATTTTGATATTTCAACTTCTCTGTTCAGCCAACCCCTTGTTGTTCTTTTTTGACTATTTTGCACAGTCTGTGTGATATTTTTTTTTTTTTTTTGGATGAGGGCACTATTAGAACGTTTTAATTAAAGCAATTAGACACACGAGAGACAAAATTCTAGACACATTTTGCATGTTCTGATATCGATAACACAATAATTACTCATGGAATGTGTTGATTCTTTCCCTCTCAGTTCCTGAAGCCAAAAAACTGTGGCTTTGTGGTGTTTTCAAAACATTGTTTGTTCGAGGGGCCCGGCATAGCAACACCGGCTCGGCCAATGGCACGAGTTTGGAGGTGGAGCTATCTGTTTGTGTGACCAATGGCAGATGGAAGGGCTGTTAGGAGTGCTTTGAATACCTTTTTATAATGTTTGCAGTAGTAAAATGACAGTATTGAGAGGGGGAAATATATTTTGGTTTGTCTGCCTCGGGGAGATTTTTGGTTAGAAACTAACCTTCATGTTCTGTAGTATTTTCTAGAACTACAAACGATTGTCAAGCTGTTTCTCATGCCCCCCAAAGTTTGAAAGAGGGGCTGTGGTTGTATGAAAATATTTTGTTAGTTCACGAGCCTTTATTGACGAGGGGCGGAGTCATAAATATGTGATTGTATTCTTAGTGATGTGAGAGTATGAGTGGCATTACGTGGAGGGTTAATGGGTACACAAGGCTTAGCCAGATTGTTAAAATGGTGAGCAACTACATTTCAACGCGGACCACTGTGTCCTCAGTCCTGCTTCGGTTGAGATCTGTGCTCTATTTGTCTTTAATCTGTCTCGCTGATTTCACAGGGTCTTCTCTACCTGTATATTGTTGTGCTGTGATTTTCGCTTGCAGTTCTTTTTTTTTATTCCCCCACAAACACACACACAAAAAAATAGTCTTGTGCGAGAGGATGATGCGTGAGTGTTTTCCTTTCTTGTAACTGTCCATAGAAAAATAAAAGAGACGTATGGAGAAAAGAAGCGTGTTCTGACTCAGGACTGAGTTGTACATTTGTTTTCATTGAACTTGAAATGGGTGCTCCTCATGGAACTGAGCATCTCTGATGACTGCTGCTCAGTGATCCATTTTAAAGAATGTCCTTTCTTTTATTTCTGTCCATTTTGACAAGCAAGAAATAAAAAAAAAAATTGTGCCATTATCCGATTTTGTCTGCTGTGATGTTTCCAGCGAAGCGTGAAACAGATGTCTTTTGTTCCCAATTCATACGTTGCTTGGTTGTTTTGACCCAAATTTTGAGTCAACAGTTGGGTTTATCCATATTTGACCCAACATTTGGGTTGAAACAACCCAGCATTTTTTATAATGTATAGTTTTCGTGTGATGTCACGCCCCTACACCCATCTGGAAGGCAAAACAAATCTTTCCTCCATTGCCTGCCAGTTATTTTTCCCATGTTTGTGCTAAGTAATAATGTAGTAAGACAGTGATATTAAAACACCAAATTCAGGATACACCTTATTGATGAGGCATACATGAATATAAACGCAACACGGTTTTTCGTTCTAAACCATAAAGAACACGCATAAAGGGATAGTTGACCTGAAAATGAAAATGATCCCACGTACCCTCAAGCCATGAATCCGACTATCTTCTTTCAGATGAACACAATTGGAGTTATAGATAGTTATTTTAGTTTGTAAAATTTTAAATATGGATATTTTTTCTTACAAAAACGTATCGCTTCACTTGAGAAGGCTTTTATTAACCCTCTGGAGCCATATGGATTCCTTTTATGATGGATGGATGCACTTTTTTGGCTTCAAAATCAGGAGCCCCATTCACTACCATTATAAAGCTTGGAAGAGCTTGAATATTTTTAATATAACTTCGATTGACCCTTCGCAAACTGTTTGATTGACAGGCGATCTGACCAATCGTAACCCCGAATCCGCCATTTTATCCGACAAAGCAGTCAGGGGAGTTAGTAGGTTAACCTTGGTGAACTTGAATTTGAAAAATTGTGTGCACTCACGTCTTTCCGCGCTTGAAACAACATTCCTTCTGATGTTCATTCATGTTCATTTGATGCTATAAATGAACTAGTATGAAGAGATGATCGGTTCACGAGCCACTTGAAGGAGCTACAGCGATCTGTCTTTATTGTTTAAACTTCTTTAAAAAATTACAATATTTTAAATATGAAACCGTTTCATATGTTGTCAGCATCCTCTTTGCACCGTGATGTATTTATCACTGTGTGAGAACATGATGTGTGGCATGAGAGCGCATGGGTTGTCGGGCACAGCAACAGGGTTTTGCGAAGGGTCAATTGTGTTTGGCTGAAAGCAGAGAGTCGTGGGATCATGGGATAATTTTCATTTTTGGGCCAACTATCCTGTTAGTTTTGTGTGTTGCGTTCATCTTCTGGGCTCATCTGTTGTTTTTAGTTAAATAACTGCAGCAGCTGCTCACGTTTTGTTCATGTTTTTGATTTTCTTCTTTTGAGATGGAAAATTGACAGGTCTGTAATTGAGTTCTATACATGTTTTGATCTACAAGTGACTGAAAACTATGAATTTTGACATCATTGTGTGGGAAACAGCTTCTGAAACAAGAAAAAATGTGGGTTGGGGCTTGATTTTGTCCATTGGGAATGGATTGGATGGTTGTAGTTTGCTATTGGTGGATCTCATGTGAGTGACAGGTTTCCCCACCCTGAGCTATTTTAATTAAAGATTATGAATGTTTTATTAAATGTTTATAATACAGTAAGAACTGCAATTGACCCTTCACAAAGACCCGCCCACTTTAGTACCTGTTCCTATGTTAGAAGGAATGTTGTTTCAAGCGCGGAAAGACGTTCACCAACGTTAATCTACTTACGACAAAATGGTGGATTTGCGGTTATGATTGGTCAGATCGCCTGTCAATCAAACTGCCGGCGAAGTGTCAATTGTCAATTTTGATTTCATTCTGACTTTAAGTGAATAGAAACGGCCATAGAAACTGTGAAAATGGTTGTGAAACACTTCATTCTGACTGTCTCGGTGCAAAACACCATGTCTAAAATTATAAGCAGACCTCTGGGTGGAAAAAGCGAATATAACGCCTTTAATATTAACTAACATATTGGTCAAGATGCTCCCTGCTCTGTTTGTGAGATAAAATAAGGCTTTTTTTCTCTCTCCTACAGCTAGTACATCTTGATAAATGGCATGCAATCTAGCAGACGTCATGTACTTTAAAGCTGTGATTTTAATTGGAAGAGTGAATTAAAATAAAACAGATATTTGCACCTTCTGCCTGCCTGTTTTGGAAAAACACAATTAACTAACTAACCAGTAAACGGTCTATTTGCGACACACTGTTTTTATTCCATGTTGATTATTTATTTTAGCACTGTGTAGTCATGATCAGCATATAAAAAAAAAAAAAAAATCTCATTTTCCTTTTCTTAACACAATCTGAATTCCAATATGTCTGTCCAAACCACAAAAATTTAAACCCGTTTGCACTAATATCAGAATTATGGCCATAATTTTCAGTTCAGAATAAAAAATGCGTGCGTTCTGCTCCATTATTCGTATGTATGTGTTGGAGTTTTTGTGTGTGTGCATGTATGTGTGTGTGTGGGGGGGGGGGGGGGTGATTGGAGACTCCAAGCCAATTACCACATCCACCAGACAGCCTCAGACTGCCTGAGCCTTCCTTCCCCTTCCAATAAGAGCACGGCTGCAAAGAGATGGGGCCTGAGGTGGTTGCCATGGCAACTCAGGGGCTGCTTGCATGGCGGATGATGCTGGGGTGATGGATTACAGTAATGGGATGGGGTGTGCAGGAAGGGAGGGAAGAGAGAACTCATGCATAAATATATTGGAAATGTATGAATAAATCTGAAATGCATAGACTTAAAAAGGACAGAGGAGGAGAGTGGATGGAGGATGTTAGAATTTGGCCCGTTCCACACGAGTCTGAAAATCATAGATATGTGGATTTATGAAGGTATATTGTCTCAAAGAGTTCCTTATGGGACTACTTTATAAAGATATATGTGATATTGAACTTACACCAACTTGTGAAATGGTAATATTTGAAATTTTACTGTTTAAAACATCTCTTATATATATATATATATATATATATATATATATATATATATATATATATATATATATATATATATATATATATATGCTAAATAGGCAAAAAAAAAAAAGATAAAAAAATAATATTAGTAATCAACCCTAACTCTTATTTATCTATCTTTTTATATATTCTGAAGGAATCTGAGTTCTAATGCCACATGAATTCTGTCACTATTCTGCCATCTAGTGTTAGTCATGTGTTTAGAGTCTGAAAACATGACGCAGACACAACATGTACAACAACATGTGGACTACTCTGACCAGAAATGAATACTGGTCTTTTTTTTTTTTTTTTTAGCAAGTCCCCCCATTTATTGCTGTAAGCAATCACTGAACAATCGCTTGATAGCATGCAAATCTTTAAAGAAATGAGTCACATTATTAGAGCTGTCATTTTAAGCTGTGTTTATATAACACTGACTCAATCCTGAGTCATGTGTCGGTGTTGTTACTCTTATCCTAAACATTTAAAAATAATTTTGTTAACTGAAATAAAGCTGCAATAAAATAATATATGTATATATTAGATGAAAAACTAGAGTTTAGCACTAAACTTGTTAAACCTAACCTTAACCTATGTAATGTCTTAGGTAAGTAAGTCCATGTAAAATAAAGTAGAAACTACTAAAATGTCAAAAGAATTACAAAACATGTAAACAAAAAAAATATATATAAAAACTAAATATTAATCAATGCTTTAAATAATACTAAAATACACTGTTTAACATGAAATGCCATCTTTATTTCTTAACACTTATCTCATTGATTATTACTGAATTTTTATTTATATTTCTTCCCAGGGGGATATTAGAGCTCAAGTCCCTCTATACTGGACAGTAAGCCAAATTTGTTTACCTTATCTCTTTTGCTATATTTAGCTAGAAATTAAACATGCTCAATATTAAAAATAAGGTAGTTGTCCTTGATTTACCTTTGATGTGCAATGGGGAATGTGAACAGTAAGCACAAGCTGGAGTTGTAAGGTATATTTTTATCTGTTAATCAGTCGTTCTAGGGTTACATCAAGGTCAGACACCAGTGCTGTTCCCACAGGGTCACTTTTGAGTCATGAGAAACAAACACACTGACACACACACAAAAAAAACCCCCCAAACAAACAAAACCAACAAAAATGCATACATTTGTTTAATAATTTTGTTTAAATCCGTAAGACTTTTGTTCATCTTTGAAACATGACATTTCTGTCCCTCCATTGACAACCCAGGCAACTACAATTTTGTCGCTCAAAACGTTCATAAAGAGCTTGTAAAGATAAATCCATATGAATCGAGCGGTTTAGCAATAGATTGAATTTAGGCTTTTACTCACATATAAACATTGATCAATGAAACAGAAGCTCAACTGTACTTGCTTGATGTGTAAGAACGAACCATTTTTGTGGAAGCTTTAATTCTGTCATTTATTCCTCACCCTCATGTCGTTCTACACTCGTAAGAGCTTCGTTCATCTTCAAACACAAATTAAGATATTTTTGTGATGAAATCCGATGGCTAAGTGATTCTCTAATATATAATTAACACGTTCAATGCCCAGAAAGATACTAAAAACACATTTAAAACAGTTCATGTTCAACCTTAATATTATAAAGCGACGAGAATACTTTTTGTGCGCCAAAAAAACCCCCAAAATAACGACTTTTCAACAATATCTAGTGATGGACGATTTCAAAACACTGCTTTGAAGCTTTACGAATCTTTTGTTTCGAGTCAGTGATTTGGAGCACCAAAGTAATGTGATTTCATTAAACGAGGCTTCGTTTGAAGCAGTGTTTTGAAATCGGCCATCACTGAGATATTGTTGAAAATTCGCAGCTTTCTGGCCTTCTGAAAGCATTAATTGTCTTGCTGGCTATTGAGGCCTCACTGAGCCATCGGATTTCATCAAAAATATCTTCATTTGTGTTCTGAAGATGAACGAAGGTCTTACGAGTGTAGAACGACATGAGGGTGAGTAATAAATGACAGAATTTTCATTTTTGGGTGAACTAACGCTTTAACACTTTTTGAAGCATCAAAGTGGTAGTTGTGTAGCTGTCAATGGGACAGGCTTGACATTGGACATTCAATATTGACTATATTGAATATTAATTTTGGGTCGCTAAAGTTACATACGGCATTGGTTTACACGTTTCTAACACCAGTAGCATTTGTAGAGAATGATTTACAGTCTTAAAAACAAATGTAAAGTGTTCATGTAGATGTCAGGTAGCCTATAGAGATTTTTTTTAGATATTTATTAAAGTAAACTATCTAATCATATGTAAAAATTGTGTTTCACTACCGAATGGCCTCATACACAAAATATACCATAATTTAGCATATGAACAGAATGACTTACAGTCATATGTAACTTTATAGAGACAGTCCCTAAATCGACTCCAACATCAAGCCAACTTTATGCCAGTTCAGAACCGATTACAATGCCTTCGTTTGTGTTTCCAGGATGAGCTTTGGATGAGGGTTTGGAACGACAAGTGGGTGAGTAAATGGCAGAATATTCATTTTTGGGTGAACTAACCCTTCGGTGTGCTTAATTTAGCCCTTAATCTAATGATCAACCACTCCAAATGTTGCTAAATTTGGATCTACTATGTAATCTTTCTTATCTGTCACGGGGAGTGAAAACAGAGAGGAGTGATAAAGGAGAGTTCTGTTATGAGACGTGTCAGTTGTATTAACCCTGTTGCGTTATGGAGGTTTCTCTCATTCTGTGTGTCCTCACTGGAACGTTCTTGCATCTAGCAGATGGGCATGTGGTGTCTAATTTCTGGGATTCATCTGATTGCATCAAGTTTTTCTACAAGGAAAAAGTTCCAGAGTTGGGAACTTCCCAGGCAAATGTCCGTTTATGTCAGCGCTTTCTAAACCGATACCACTTCGCCACATTGTACGACACATTCCACCGCACAGCTGTTTATTCTGCATACATCTTTCAGCCAAGCAATGGTGGAGGCAGAGAGAATCGCTGGTTTGTAGAGCCTCAGGTGAGATACATCTATTCATCTATAGTGCCTTCAGAAAGTGTTCATTATGGTTGTGTTTGGTTCCGGCATACACTTTGTTTCTCACTTCAATAAAACAAGAAATTCAAATTCTGAATACAAAAAAAAAATGTTTTTCTGTTTTCTAGTTCTACTTTTCTATTTGAACTGGGGTTACTTCATTTTCAAAAATGGCAGATCATATAGTTTTTTAACTTAAATAAAAATACACACATATATATATATATATATATGTTATTGTTTAAGTTCCGTTTCCGTTTTTCACGAAGACCCGCCCCCTTTAGTTACTGTTGCTATGTCCGACAAGACAGAGCAGGTTACGTTTGATATGAAACAGTTTCATATTTAAAATATTGTAATTTTTTAAAGAAGTTTAAACAATAAATAGCGTATAGTGTCGTGACAGATCGCTGTAGCTCCTTCAAGCGCCTCGTGAACCGATCATCTCTTCATACTAGTTCGTTTATAGCATCAAATAAACATGAATGAACATCAGAAGGAATGTTGTTTCAAGTCAAGTCAAGTCAAGTCATCTTTATTTATATAGCGCTTTTTACAATGCAAATTGTGGCAAAGCAGCTTTACATTAATAAGAAAATGGTGTCATTGTGCAGCTTATTCTATATATTATTGATTCATTCCGTTGCAAATATCAATAGTTATTAGTCTAGTTAATTTATGTATATCAGCACTGTAGAGAACAGTGACATGATCGTCCGGCTCAGCTCAGTTTGTATACAACGGCGCCAGTGCAGGCATATCAAAAACACTGCTGAATATCAAGCAAGTGTCCCCAACTTAAGCAAGCCAAAGGCAACAGCGGCAAGGAACCAAAACTCCAACAAATGGAGAAAAAAACCTCGGGAGAAACCAGGCTTAGTCGGGGGGCCAGTTCTCCTCTGGCCAACAGTGAACACTTGTCCGATACTCAGGCAGAGTTACAGGTCATTAAACCGTTTTGGAATCGCAACAGTCAAAATATTTAATCTAGTTTAAGATCTTTTTGATCACGCCGGTATGGGACGGTTTGTTGGGATATGTGCCACTGGCTGATGAGTCGGTAAGGTCTTAACAGAGGATGAGCTAGTTAACACAGTCTCCGCCGACACCACAGGGCCACATTGCTGCCGCACACAGGCACAGGTTCCCCGTCCGACCCGGACACGGCCCAGATCCAGCCAATCACGTTAATTGGTAAACCTCGGGATAAGCAGAGAGACAAAAAATTAGCGTAGACGCCATTCTTCTTCTGATGTACCGAGTACATCTGGTGTTATAGGAAGTGATCCCGGTTCCGGCTGACCTGATCTATGCAGCCTAACAATCCTTTAACGGATATGAAGACAAAAGTTTATAGTGCGTCATGTGTATGCCAAGTTAAATAGATGCGTTTTTAGTCTAGATTTAAACTGACAGAGTGTGTCTGCTTCCCGAACAATGCTAGGAAGATTGTTCCAGAGTTTAGGTGCCAAATAGGAAAAGGATCTACCGCCTGCGGTTGATTTTGATATTCTAGGTATTAACAACTGGCCAGAATTCTGAGATCGTAATAGACGCGAAGGACTATAATGCATTAAGAGCTCACTCAGGTACTGGGGAGCTAAGCCATTTAGTGCTTTGTAAGTAATTAGCAAGATTTTAAAATCTATACGATGTTTAATAGGGAGCCAGTGCAGTTTTGACAGAACAGGGCTAATATGTTCATATTTCCTGGTTCTAGTAAGGACTCTAGCAGCTGCGTTTTGGACCAGCTGTAATTTGTTTATCACGCGAGCAGGGCAACCACCCAATAGAGCGTTACAGTAATCTAGTCTCGAGGTCATAAACGCATGAACTAGCTGTTCCGCATTTGTCATTGAGAGCATATGTCGCAATTTAGATATATTTTTAAGATGGAAGAATGCGGTTTTACATATGCTAGAAATGTGGCTTTCAAATGAAAGATTGGTATCAAAGAGCACACCCAGGTTCCTAACTGACGAAGATGACTTAACAGAGCAGCCATCAAGTGTTAGACAGTATTCTAGGTTTTTATGTGAAGTTTTTGGTCCAATAATTAGAATCTCTGTTTTTTCTGAGTTTAGTAGTAGGAAATTACAAGTCATCCAATTTTTTATTCATTATTTTTTATTTTTTTCAAGTGTGGAAAGACGTGAGTTCACACAATTTTCCAAGTTCACCAACGTTAATCTACTAATTCCTCTGACTGTTTTGTGGGACAAAATGGCCGATTCGGGGTTATGATTGGTCAGATCACCTGTCAATCAAATTTCCGGCAAAGGGTCAATTCTGCACACACTGTAGTTCAGTCTTTTCAGTGTGTTTCAGCAATACATTTGTGACATTTATGTGTTTAGAAACAATTCTCAGAACTGATTTTAAACTGACTTTAATTACTTTTAAACTTGTATATTACAGTAATTTTGACATATCTGGATTAAGCCATCAAAACGATGATGTTTTACTAGTTGGTGAATCCCACATGGTCCAGTGAAATGGAAGATGGGTACAAGCTGTCACAGCAGAACCCGGACATCTATCTGGGAGAAAAACAGGCTTTAAATGAAGACTACACAAACTCGGGATTTGACCGTGGTCACCTAAATCCCAACGGACATCATGCAGGTATAACCAATGAAGAAACAGCCTTCCCTCCTGACCTTTAAGTTTCAGATAGATCAGTTAACATTATTAGATCTATTACCAAACTTAAAAGTTACTCTTGTGGTCAAATAGTATACCTAAAATAAGTTGGTTAGAGAGTCAGACTTGTAACCTGAAGGTTGCGGGTTCAAGTATGAGATACCATACTGGGCTACACATCACTTCACTTATACATTGAAAATAGTTCATCCTAAAATCACCTCAAATTTTAATGAATTGCTTTTTCTCTCTCTTTTTATTATACCTGCTTCCTGTTAGTTCCAAGTCGTAATGCCACCTTTACCCTGACCAATGTGGTGCCTCAAAACCCAACGCTGAACCAGAACGCTTGGAACAAACATGAGTCTAAACTGACCAGCTTGTTTAATGCAAACTGTCATCAGGCTTATGTGCTGGTTGGTGCCATCCCTTCTTCCAACAACTGGATCATCAAAAACAACGTCAAAAGGGTGAACATACCAGAGTACATCTGGAACGCGTACTGCTGCGTCGATCAAAATGGCCGCCCCATCCTAAGCGGTGCTGCGACCGCCGTCAACTCAGAGCTGAACGTTGTTGTGGAACGCAGCCTAGATGAGATGCTCAACTTCCTTCAGCAGTTCTCTGACGCACCAGTGGATGAGCTGTTTAGCGGCCAATGCAGAGCTTAGATCAACACCTTCAAATAAACTTTTAATAAGGCAATAAGGCTGTATTTTCAAATCACCATTAAGTATCTTTTAAAATAATATGATTTATTCTCTTGGCTAAGAAAAGGAAATACTCCAATACAAAATGCCATGCCATACTGACAGTCTTTTAATTGCAGTACGTACATATACTTTTGAATATTTATGTATATGTTGTGTTTTTAACATGTACGTTCAGGTTATACCTTAGCCTTCTTACCGTATAGCCACATTTGATTAAAAAGAAGAAAATACAGAAAATTTGTGTTAGTTTGTGGCTAACACTGATATTAATCAATTTCTCATGAATACAATAATGTCCATGAAACTCCAGATATCATCAGGGCTGGGTCGGTTACTTTTAAAATGTATTTCACTACAGATTACAAAATACATGCTTTAAAAAGTCATTTGTAACGTATTTCGTTACATTACTCAAGTTTAGTAACTTAATCTAAATACTTTAGAATACTTTGGAATACTATTAAGTGTGGAACAAGTTTTTATCTCACAATTCTGACTTTTTCCCTCAGAATTCCGTGATATAAAGTTGCAATTGCGAGTTATAAAGTCAGAATTATGAGATATAAACTCACAATATTGAGAAAAGTCAAAATTATGATAAACTCACAATATTGAGAAAAGTCTGAACTATGACATGTAAACTCAAATACTAAATTCACAATTGCAAGGAAAAAAATTAGTATTGCAAGTTTATACCTCCCAATTCTGATAACTTGCAATTGGGAGTTTAAATCTCGCAATTCTGATAAAAAGAAGTCAGAATTGTGAAATGCAAACTCACAATTGTGAGGGAAAAAACAAATTGTGAGAAAAGGTTGCAGTGATCTTTTTTACAATTATAAAATGACTCACAAACAACTATCACAAAACATGAAAACAGTCGAAAACATGAAACTGAACTGCTTTTTCAGTGTTTTTTTAAATGACATTAAAATTCAAAGTAATCACTTTGGTAATCTAAAATACTTTTCAGATGTAACTGTAATCTGATTACCACACATTTAAAATGTAACTGTAGTGAAATACATTTACTCACATTTTGTATTTTAAATACGTAACTAAGTTACTTGTATTTCGTTACTCCCCAACCCTGGATATCATATTTTATATAATCTTACCCCTCAATTGTATTAAAGTGGTCATGATGACCAAATTTTCCTTAGTCTTTTGGCATATAAGAGGTCTTTGTGTCATTATTACATCTTGCAAGTTCCATATCTTAAAATATCCTTGTCTTCAATAAAAAAGCATTTATATAATCATTAATCAAGCTTCGTTTGAATCCGAGGTGGCGTGTGAAATCACATGGGCACAATCATTTGCATATACGACTGCCTCTGGAGCTGTTTATTATATTTCTCTTTAATATATACTTCTTCACAATCTGTAGTGCATCAATTGCACTCAATAAAAAAGTAAATAAATAAATAAAAAAACTACCTCTGTAGCAAACAACAATAGCTACTTTTACATCATCGCATTGTGGCCCGCTGATGTTCAGTCGATGAGCGGCGAGTGCATCTAAAGTAGGCCTAGTTGTTTATAAAATTGTGATAATAACAAGATTGCGATGCCACGCAGACGTTGTGTTGTTCCTGGCGGTGGAAAAACATATTTGAATAAGGTGCTGAAGAATTCTGATGATATTTTTAATGAATGTCCTAATCACGTCAGTGCTGATTTGCGTGTTTGTACTGTACATTTTACCCGTACTGTTTTGAGAAGAGTCGCAATACGAACTTTTGCTCAAATCAACTGTTCAGGGAACCCCTCAATCTCTAAGTAATGTATTTCATTTTTAAACCGGTAATGACAGTTAAATGCATAATGAATAATCCTAGTATTTTTACTTCAAAGAACGCTCTCTTTATAATGGCTGAAGCTGTCAATCACGCAGCGCGAGTCTACCTGGACACTTGTCAAAACTCCCATTATAGTTTCACTCTTACACTACACAATGAATCTCTTACTGTATTTAAATCGTGTTTGCATTGCTAGTTATGGTGAAAGCATTTCACGAGAGTGCATTGCATTGACGAAATCACTGCATTCACGTGATCAACTGCTCAATCAATCTGTTAAATTAATTTTGAATGAGTTGTTATCTGGGATTGTTCCACTATTTGACAATATCTTGATCACTGGTGATTTCAATGTTCATGTTTATTGTGAAACAATTTCTCAAGCAAAGGAGAATTTAAATATGATTGTCTCTTATCCTTCAGCAATATAAATCTACGCATCACTGTGGTCATATGCTGGACTTGATTTTAGGCACTGGTACACTTGTCAATAATATTATGGTTACTGATAATTATTTCTCTTATCATAAACCTGTTATGTTTGATATGCATTTGTCATAGTGACGAGTAGGACGGGCGAGACCCGTGAGGGAACGGCGCGAGGCTGGTGATGTGATTGCTAATGAGCGTCAGCTGCGCACTGCACCGGTCTCGTATCTCTCACGGAGGAGCTCCAGAAGCATAAAAGAGGAGTGACGATAGTGAAGGACCAGGCCAGGACCAGGATTTTATTTTGTGTTTTATTATGTTTGTGTGTTATGTTTATGTTTGCCGTTTACTTTCATTTTATATTTTGTTTATTTATTTGATTAAAATTTATGTTTAACGTTCGCCGGTTCCCGCCTCCTTCTTCCCGTATTCATGAACTGTGCTGCAGTCATGTTCTCCAGTTAAGCCACAATCCCAGAGATCCTCAACGGAGATGTTTGATAGTCTGCCAGCTTGCGTTAACACAAATGAGCTGTCTTTATTATTTGACTTGTTCAGATATACTGAAGCATATTACTCCTTGCAAAATTCGACATCGGAAAGTCAAATCTATTCCATGGGTAAATGAAATGAAACAGTCATTAAGACAAGAATGTAGACGTGCAGAAAGAAAATGGAAGGATAAGTTACAGATTTATTATTATGCTGAGGGATTCTTTGACTACATTTGAGGAAACATCAAATATGGCTAGACTAAATTATTTTTCTGAAATTATTGTAAAATATTCTCACCAGCCTGGTGTGCTTTTTAATGCTATTAACTCCATTCAGTCACAGTTTGCCTTGAGTCTTCAGTTGGAAATTGTGAGAGATTTTTAAAGTTTTTTTATTGATATTCATTCTGCAATTGCACTCATGAAATTAGATCTTGGAGTTGTTGCTTCTCCCTTAGGCTCCTTTAGAGCCTTTAAGATGATGTCGCTTTTGGAAATCACTGAGATCATGGGTATGTTAAAGGTCACTTCATCAATAAATGACGTAATCCTCTGAGCCCCTAAAAGAACATGGTGTTGGAAAAAATTTGGGATGGGACGAAATTTTTTTTTAAAGCATTTGTGTTCTCTCGCAAAACTTTGCGATCCTCTGCAAAGATATTTGCGTCCCCTCGCAAAACTTTCGCTGAAATGACATGTCGAGACATGTTCCTTTCTTTCTCGCACAAGACTGGATATGCGCTCTCCAATATAATCTAGTGACATGTAATTGTCAAATAACTATTTTCACTGTTATAGTGCCATTAAATATAACTAATATGAAGTGGGTTTTCGTGAAATAAATAGCCTAAATAAACAAATAAATATTAAAACACTCCCAATAATTATGCAAACAGCGATTCTAGTTCATCATCAGGTTCATATTAACTTAAACTTAACAGGTTCAAACCTATAAATTTGTGCTTCAAGTTTGTACTTTCTCTTCAATAATGGATTAAGTGTTAAACTGATCTGATCTGAACTGAGAGAGTGAGGAGTGTGTCATTGTTCTCTACAGGTTGAGATATTGTGGCGTCACAAATCCAAACCCCTCATATACTGGATCTGACTGATAATAAACTAAGGAGTGAAGTTGCTCTCTGATCTAAAGGATGATCCACATTTTAAACAGGAGAGATTATATTATTGTGAGTATATTTTTTATTTAAATCCTTTAAATCGACCAAAGTTCACTAACAGCCTCATATGTGTGTAACTGGACAATAATTCAGCTCCACTTTAGTCTCTGTAAACTGTTTTAATAATAGTTTAATTTTGTGATGTGACTGATCTATAAATATATGAATATTTTCATCTCTTGCAGTGTCTCTGTGTGTAAGTGATAAAAAAGATAAAGAGTTGTTTGTCATTTACTGTAATTAATCTATCAGCAGTTTTTCATTAATATATCTGGCTGTTTTTTCTGGAACGATCTCCTGATGTGATGTGACAGCAGTAATGTCTCATACTCATATGTGACTGTGTGTGTGTTTTATTGTAGGACTCTCAGTATTTCGATATCACTCCAGTTTCTTCAGGATTAGATGATGGTGAATAAGGAACTGCAGAGACTGAAGACAGAGACACACAGCGATCACACTGACATGTGTGTGACTTCACACCATTTTTTATCTTTTTGTGGGTCTGTTGTGCTCAATTATAGTTTCCCACTATGATCTTACAGGACCTGTCCTTAAATAATAACTTTTATAACTTTTGTTTTTGTGTGTAATTTAATACTCAATTTTATATGCAAAGGCCCATGAATATAAGTGCTGAAAGTCACCATAAGCATTTTGGAATTGTTCTGGATACACTAGATATCGACATTACAATGATGGTGTTACACAAAACTAAAACCATGAAAATTGTGGATAAGAGATTTATTGTGCAATAAAGACAGCTTGGTTTATTATAATGGGAAAATGTGATTCATTTATCAGTATAACTTTTTAACATTTTATTAATTACTTTCAGCAAACTAAGAAAATCGAGAGTCTGATTACAGAAGAGATAGATCCCGTAAAGTGTCTACCAGATGCTGTCTATAAGCATAAGTCCACAACAATATTTTACTGAAAATTTATATCTTTAAATTACTTTTAACTTATTTTATATATGTATATATATATATCATTGTATTATTTCCATCTAAAATTTTACAGCCTTTTACTGGTTTCCGGTATTTTTCCTCCTTCCCCTGAAAACAGGTACCGGTAATTACAAACATTCATTGTAAATTCATTGTATTTTTTTCAATATGGAAAGTTCATCTGCTCAAATGTACTGATGAATCATTGCCTGGAACTGGCTGTGTTTGCTGGGTTGATGAACTGATGAAGAGATAAATGAATGGATGCATCAGTGTAGAGAAAGAGATGAGAGGAATGGGACATTGGCTGTGCTGACAGAATACCCCCCCCCCCCCCCCATACTGTGAGTGAGACCGATTGTCCCAATGTTCATGGAACTTTGTTTCTGTATGCCAAGTCATCATTTCCACTGCTGGTGCTGTTGTTTCTACTAATGCCCTCACCACCATTCCTACTCACCACCATGATAGGGTACAGAGTGCAGAGATGAGTATGGTGATGATATGATCTGTATCAGCATTTAGGATTAGTGTGACTGTGAAGTTTTAGGGCAGCTGGATGCTCATCCAATACACCACAAGCTAGAATCAATGACATAACCATTAGAAGCTTAGGCCAATAGCACAATTGTTCTCCTTCAAGGGAACTCACGCTGCGTCTTTCTGCCTCAGCAAAGCGATCTGTGTTTGAATATGTTTGTCATATTTATTGTTGTGTCCCGATATTGTACAGTCCAATATATCAGTTCCAATGGTGACACAAGAATTCAGAAAGTGTGTTCCTCCCTGTCCTCATTTTTTGTTGGGTGGGGATACACAGAATTTGTGTGTTATGTGTTTGGGAGTAGAGCATGCTCTGTCAGCCTTCGAGGGGGCTGACTGCGAGCATTGTGAGAGGCTGCCGCTTTGTACTGTTTATCACCTGAGCAGGTGGTGTGTGTTACCCTGGTGATGGAGCAAGAAGTAAAGGCCTTGTAAAGCGGTAGGGTAGTCGTGGCCTAATGGTGAGGGAGTCGGGCTTGTAATCAGAAGGTTGCTGGTTCGATTCCCACGCCGGCAGGAATTGAAAGTGGGGATTGTGGATAAACAGCACTCTCTCCACCTTCAATACCATGACTAAAGTGTCCTTGAGCAAGACACCTGACCCCTAATTGCTCCCCTTGTAAGTCGCCTTGGATAAAAGCGTCTGCTAAATGATGAAAAATGAAAAATGAAAATAAAGCGAAAGAGGCTATAGAAAGGGTCCCTGTAGTTGACTGAAAGTCGGATTTCTACAGCCGATACTTCATTGTTCCAAAGAAGGATGGAGAGTTGCGTCCTATTCTAGATCTTCGTCATTCGAATCGTACAGTAAAAAAGCTGAAATTCAAGTTTGTGACTCAAATCAGGTCCAAGAACTGGTTTGTCACGATAGATCTGAAGGACGCATACTTTCATGTCACCAGCCTTCCACAACACAGGAAGTTCCTGAGGTGGCGAAGCTTACCAATATCAGGTTGTTCCATTTGGCCTAGCTCTTTCACCCCGCACTTTCATGAAATGCGTAAATGCAGCGCTGCCCTTACACCATGAAAGACCTCTATCAGTATAAAGTTAAAAGACCTCTGGGGCATATTTCAGTTAAATGTAAACAAAAATTCCAGATAACCATAGGCTTCCTCTACGTTTACTAGTTAATCCTTCACCTCAATTACATTTAAATTGGCACTGTAATTAACTGCTCTCTGAGATGTTCTTATGCGTACTGGCTCATAGGATGGTCACTCCACTGAGGGAGATGAGAGATCTTCTCTTCTGTGCTAGGCTGGATGGGCCAACCCCACGCTTTGAAGAAGGGGCACAAATTCATGTTGACCACCTTGGAGAAGGTCTCAGCATATACATTCATCTTGCCTGCATTGTCATTTGGCACTCCACTCATATTATGGTAGGCAGCAAAAACTTTCTTAAAAGCATCCCAGCCAAATTTTTCCTGTAGCTTGAAAAAAAGAAAGAACAAAAAGGTTAGAGATATGATGGACGATTGCACAAAAATGCTTATAAATATATTTTTTATATTTATATAATTATATTTTTATTATAATTGCATAAAATTACATGTTTAAATGTTTATTTTGCTTAAAATTTTGTTTTTGTTTAGATTTTGTTTTAAGTTACAAAATTCTTTTTAAAAATTAACAGTTAATCCATTCTTGTTTTGAACTCTTCAAAAAAAAAAAAAATACTGGCAATGATGATGTACCCAAAAATGTACTTTATCAAACAATTTTTATAAACCCAATGCATTTAACTGAATAAAAACAAACTCTTAAAACTTTATTCGCAGTCTGTTTGTACCTGCATGTAAGTCTCGAGGGCTGTCCACATCCTCCAGCTTTTTAAATCCTTACCACCATCACAATACGTCTTGATACGAGCCTGACGGTTTTCTAGAGTCATGACGGGATGAGCTTTAGCTCTATTCAGTCGCAGCACTTCCTCATGTACGTACACTGACCACAGGTTACAGGTGCACTCAGTGGTGTGTGGAGGGAACTCCCAAACTCCACGCTGCTGGTTATGACCCAACTCATGAATGGCTCCCCAAATACCACTTTTATAGGCTTCCTCTACGTTTACTAGTGCTGGGGCAGAGTTGGAGTGCATCATGATGGGATATCCAGCATGCATGAAACCTGAGGAGGGAATAGGAGGATCAGTGTTATTGTTAGGAATGTGTGATTGTAATTCATGATAATGGCATGATTATCATGTGATGGTTCTTTATCTCAGCAATAATACCACTGACCGTGAGAGATCTGGACATCTGCAACAAACCGCTCCTTGCGAGGGAACTTGGCAGGCCTTGCTGCCAGGTCAGCTATGCTTCTCATTATGGTATCCCAAAGTGTAGCCACCTCATCAGGGCGGTCCAGATTCCTTATAAACTGTGATTCTAATGTGATGATGATATTCTCAAACTCAAGTTCTGCCCAAGGGGCAGGTGCCGAACGGATCCCACTCACCCAGTCAGCTACACTTGTCTCTCCTGAGGGACAAAACAAGTTTTAACATATACTGAATATTCTGAATAGAAATCCGTGATGCCCACTGAATATTAATTCTGAATTCTTACCAGATTTGAAGTATGGAGCCTGTACTGACACCTGCACGACAATTTCCACCCCATCCACTTTGCTCTGGGGAGGTGCTATGAGGTAGATGAGCCCTCCCCACAGATTCGAGACCTGGACCATTTCTTTGTCTAAAGGGAATCGCTCATGGACCACAGGAGCCCGTTTCAGAATTTTTGCTCCACCAATGTTATCTGTCTGGCAACCAAGCTGCACCTACATTGAGTACCTTCTCATGTTAATAACATGATCTCCTTGCCCTATGAGCAATACATTTGTATCTATAATGACATGTATGTTATATACAGCACTATTCCTTGATTGGAAACATGTAATGTATAGACTATTGATTACCCGCCAATTTTTCCCAACGATTTTTGGAGGTATCACTATTAATGTCTTCATACCAGGAGAAAGATATAAGCCTGTGCTTATCCATTCTTCACAACCTGAAACAAGTAATTTTATAGCGCTCAGAAATTGAAATTAAACAAGGAATAACATTTTCCTTCTGCATTAGGCAAGAAACCTTTCGTACCCGCAGTGTTTGCATTGATCCGAACTCTTGCATTAGACACAGTGGGCAAGTTGGGTCTGTCCTTGATGATGTATGGAAGAAGGGCATCAGGATTAGGCGACACTCTGTATACCTCAGTCCCAACGTGGAGCATCAGGTGGTCTTTGGCACTCTCAACAGGACATTTACTGCACACCTGTGGAACACCTACCTTCTTCACTATGTCAGTAAGAAGTGCAAGTACTGAAGTGTAGTCAGCACTGTCGTGAGAACACATACGAAGGTAATTTGCACAGTCGCAGCCCAGCTGCTTCAAGCAGTCCTGTTCATGATCTGTCAGTTCTTGCCCCTGGTTTACATGTTCAGCAAATCGCTGCAGCATGCTACGAAAGTGGTACCCCTTTTCACATTTTTGCTCTATTTCTGGGGCCTTATATAACCCTCCACCCAAGGTGTTGCCTAAGAGGCACATTCCCATCTTGTTAAGAATGTGATTTCCTGGGTATTCAGTCATCACATTGGAACCAGGGTGGGTCTGGGCCCAATACTAGGCATGACCCCCAATCAGAAGACCTCCACCTTCAGCAACATATTCTTGGATCTTTGTACACTGGGCATCACTGTAGGAAGTGCAGACATAGACACTTAGATCTTCTCTGAAGCCAGTCAACTGGCAATCTAAACCTGATTTGCTCAGTACCGCGTGGGCTGCTTTGAGGCTGGGTAGGATCCCAATAACACCCGTCCGACCCTCATCAAGCCACTTGATAGCATTGATCATGAATGTGGACAGAGAGTCCCGGCCCAGGTAGCCTTCATGGGATACCAGAATTACTCGACCTTGTCCATAATAGGCACCAGCAATGAATGCTTTTTCAGCTGGAGTGACTGCAATGGTAAATGCTAATCGTCCATGCACCATCACCTCAGATGCTATAGCCCCTCCTTGGGTGTCAAACTCGGACACACCTTTTAGCAGGAACTTTAGATCATCTTTGAAGTCTTTGCCTATTCTGAAAAAAGACAAGACAGATGGTGAAACGCATGGTTTGTTAAAGAATGGGTAAAAAGCAAAAATGTATGCTGAACTTACGATACAGCAAGCCAACTAGAAGGGATATTTCTTGGAACAGGAAATTTCCCAACTTCTCCTGGGTGTTCAGAGAAATAAATTCCTGCAACACTGCACACCTTGTTTCCTGGGAAGTTCCTTATAGTGTTTTCTTGTGGATGGTCATAAGACCAACGCCAGGCTTGACCAGCAATTATCAAACCCCCTCCAGCTTTGAGGAAAGCAATCAGGTCCTTTGCACAGGTCTCAACACTGTAAGCATCTGTGATATATATAGCTAATCCTTCCCGAAAGTCTCCTAGTTCTGTCTTGATAGGGCAGTAATTCAAGTTTTCAGCTACTGAACGTAAACTCCTCTTGATCCCTACAATGCCGGCATCGCCGGTACATGGCATGAGCCACATTAGGGCATTCTCTATGAGGCGAGGATTGCGTGTTAGGTATTCCTCATGTCCCATCACCACTATACGTCCCTGACCGTAATGAGATGCAGCCATCAGCACCTGACCTCTTGGATTCATGGCAAGTGGAAAGGCATAATCGCCTATTAGGACAAGATCGCTGGGCACTGCTTTCCCTTGGCAATCAAGCTCCTGCAGACCAGACATGAGAGTGTAGTAGTCCTGTTCACGTGCCATGGTTGACTAGTTCTATTTAGTAAATGAATATAAATCAATCACTCTTGACTAACAATCAGTTGTACAGGGTATGAACATTGAGTTTGTTCAACCAGAGATTGTGCATTCAGAAAAATGATACTGATTGGTTTTCAGTCCTACACAAAGACAGAAAATGAGAAAAAAACAAGTTGCATATATTTAGAAAGATACAAAAATTGTGTTAAAAAAGAATTAAATTGCTTAATATACTATACAAAAATCTGATATGAACAATTTAAACTTCACTTCCTATCCCAATATGTAAAAAATTGCAAATTCAATGTGTACACACTCACCTTTATCTGTAGATACAAACAAGCTCAAATGACTTTCCTCATTAGCTCTGTGTAACTACTGTGTGAATTTGTTTGTGGCTATGACTATGGCACACCCATAAATACTCCTTTTTTGATTTTGTTTGTTCATCTAGAAACCACTAGATAAACCACTACATTAGGGGTTCCAAAACACATTTCTAGAGCCTCCCCAGCACTGCACATTTTGCATGTCTCCTTTGTCTGACACAGCCATTTCAGGTCTTGGAATCTCATGTCTAGCTTTGCACAGAGGTCACCAATGTGTGGGGAAAAAACAAGATATCATGGCCCACAGCTTATTAATTTGTTTCCCTGTTTTAGATAAAGGCAGGAATACACTATACAACTTTTACCCAGATTTTTGCCCTGATTTACAGTTTAGAGGAATCAACACTAGTCATGCCAGTCTGCATATTTTGACCAGTAATAATTCACAAATTTCACAGAAAATTACTAAGTGTTTTTTAGCTTAAGACAATGAAATAATTTACGTTTTCTTCCATATGTTCTGTATGTGCTAGGTTCCATAGCTTTATGGCAAAAAACACTTGCCATTTTAAACTAAACTGTTGATACTGCATTATGAAGCCATTAATCAAGCAATAATTATTAGTAGGATATCCTATCTCATGAAAATACTTATGTAAACTGAAGCTTTATCATCTAACAGCCAGGAACAATTTGAATAGACTCATGCTATTCTTTTGTCTGTGCACTTTGTGCTGATTTTCAGGTATTACACAAACAAAGTTAAATCCCCTTTCAACACAGACAGGCTGGCTATACTTTTATTTGCTACAATGCAATACGTTGCCAGCTTAAAGTCACCAGAAAATCAAAACTGACCATTCTTATTCTTTCATTGAATATAGCAGTATTTATCATAAATATTTTATCTGTGCACATTGTTAATTATTTTTTATTCTTCTCTGGTGGTGTGTTTACTGGCCATTGTTGCCAGATTGGAAAAGCCCAAGTATCATACCAGAAGCCCAAAATTATCGTATGTGGAAGAAAATGAACACACACAGGTTTCTAGTGTATTTAAATGAACTAATAACTAATTAACTAAACTAATTTTTTACAACAGAATGAATGAATACTGAACTTAGACTGGACAATCACATTATTTTCTTCTAAAGTCAAAATTATGTTCCCAGTATCGAATTGTAAGCTGAGTGTATCGTTACACCCCTAGTAAACAGCCATCAGCCACATGAAAATTAAATGCCACTGCAAAAACAATTGTGCAATTCACTGTACATTGAATAAAAGCCTCCGTTTTACCCTGCTCTGACAAAGGGTACCCAACACCATATCATTAATAACAAACAGATCATGAAACCTAAAGCTATACAACTTTAAACTCTGAAGGCTAGCTAAAATTCTGGACCTGATTCTAGCTTGTGGTGTATTGGCTGAGAATCCAGCTGACCTAAAACTTTATAGTCACACTAACCCTAAACGCTGATACAGATCATATTATTACCATGCCCATCTCTGCACTCTGTACCCTAGTGGATATCCATTCATTTATTTCTTCATCCATTCATCGACCCAGCAAACACAGCCACTTCCAGGCAATAATTCATCAGTATATCTGAACAGATATGTTTGTCCCCTTGTCAGCTAGATGAACCCAACTTTGTATTCATCTCTCTTTCAAGCTATCCTTTGGAATACATTTAACAATCATATTTTTTAAAAAAAAAATAAGTTAAAAGTATTTTACATACAAATTTTCAGTAAAATATGGTTATGGACTTGGATCTGTTTGACACATTTACAGCATCTATCTCTTCTCCAATTATAATAAACCCAGCTGTCTGTATTGCACAATAAATCTCTTATTGACAATTTTCATGGCTTGTTTTAGTTTGGTCACTTATTGTGATGTATATTGAGTGTTACACCATCATTGTAGTTATAAGGTAAGTTTTTAAGTACAGGTCCTGTAAGATCATAGTGGGAAACTGTAATTGAAAACAACAGACTCACAAAAAGATAAAAACTGGTGTGAAGTCACACACATGTCAGTGTGATCGCTGTGTGTCTCTGTGTCTTAAGTCTCTGTAGTTCCTTATTCACCATCATCTAATCCTGAAGAAACTGGAGTGATATCGAAATACTGAGAGTCCTACAATAAAACACACAAGACAGTCACGTATGAGTATGAGACATTACTGCTGTCACATCACATCAGGAGATTGTTCCAGAAAAAACAGCCAGATATATTAGTATATTCATATTACAGTCAGAAATATGAATGAAAAACTGTTTATAGATTAATAACAGTAAATGATAAACAACTTTCTCTTAATCACTTACACACAGAGACACTGTAAGAGAGGAAGATATCCATATATATTCATAGATTATATTTACATCAAAGAATTAAACTCTTATTAAAATAGTTTACAGAGACCAAAGTGGAGCTTAATTTTTTATTATGTTCTCCAGTTACACACATATGAGGCCTGTTACTGAACTTCGGTCAATTTAAAGGGTTCAAATAAAAATATACTCATAATAGTTCCTTTTTTATAGATTGGATCATTTGTGGATCAGTGTGGATCATCCTTCAGATCAACTTCACTCCTGAATCTCTTCATTCCCAGTCAGATTAAGTTGTCTCAGGTGGGTTTGATCTCATAACTGAAGTCAGAGCAGCACAACCTTCATCTGTGAAATCACAATCATACAACCTGTAGACAACAATGACACAGTTTGAATTTTAGATCAAGTGTCTGTAGTTTGTATTTCACTCTGGTCTCAGATCAGCGGAGGAGATATAATGACAAGCACTGCCACATACTGCTGCGGATAGAATGGCATTTATGCATGTTGATGCTCGGTGTGCTGTTTGAAACTGTGATGTGCTTCAGGACTGAACAGACACACAGACTTGAATGTTGGATATTGTTTCATAGAGATATAAGGACAGTTCTGACTGGAGAAACAGTCACTTGCTCCTCTAATACATTCTTACTGGAGGACATTTGCTTCAAAATATCCACGTGTCCCCTATTACATATTAACTCTTTTCATCAAACACAGAATTGAAATGTGGTGAACTTAATAGAGATATACAATGTCCTAATGTACAAAGTAAGAAATATTGCCTTCACATGCAATAGAATAATGTTCCTCCAGATCATCACCCATTAACCTCCAGGTGTCACGATTATCAGCTGGAGTTCCTGTAATAGCCACTAGAGGGCACTTCACCCTGAACCATTGTATCATCATCAGACTCTGCATCACACACTCACTCACACAATATTTCCAAAGGATTGTTACCTGAAGCCAGCAGGAACTGAAGGTGGGGATTGTGAATGAACAGCACTCTCTTCACCTTCGATACCATGACTAAAGTGCCCTTGAGGTACCTTACCTCAGCACTCCCCGGGTGCTGGAGCAATAGCTGCCCACTGCTCCGGGTGCGTGTTCACTGTGTGTGTGTGTGTGTGTGCACTTGTTCACTACTCAATGCTGTGTGTGTGCACTTGAATGGGTTAAATGCAGAGCACAAATTTCGAGTATGGGTCACCATACTTGACAATACGTCATGAAAAAAAAAGGTACGCATACACACAACAAACAACTCTTGATGGCATCTTGGCAGAAATGAAACACTTGTATATGAAAAATGTTTGTATATTGAAAGCACTGTTATGAGTGCTTCTTAATAGCATGTAAGGTTTAAAGGTCTAGACCTTGCAGAAATTTTTGGCATGCACATTTTTGCATCAAAACTCAAGTCAATTGTGTGTATAGTGTTTTATTTACAATATATATGTGGCAGAACATGTTATCATACAAAACAATACAGCATTGAGACTACTGCTACATTATCATCTGTAGTCATAGTTCTTTGCTGCCACACATTTAAACTTCTTTCTTCTTGTTTTTAGAATTGAAAATCTAGGAATAGTGTGAAAGACCTCTATCACAGATAGTGTAAAGTCAAAAGACCAATGGGATACATTTAAGTGATATGCAAAAAAAAAAAAAAAAAATTACTGAATACACCTTTAACATTTTTCCCCCTTTTGTACTAAATTGGACTAGGCAAATTAAGGTTTAGTTTTAATGTAGTTTTTATTATTTATGTATATGTATTTTTAACATGCACGTTCAGGTTATACTGTACTTAACCTTAGCCCACTTACCCTATAGCCACCACATTTGATTAAAAACAAGAATATTCAGAATTTTTAGAATTATATTTATAAGTTTGTGGCTCACATTGATATGAATCAATTGCTCATGAATACAATAATGTCCATGGAACTCCAGATAAGCATCTTTTATACTTAAACTTACCCCTTAATTACATACAAATTGGCACTGTAAGTAACAGCTCTCTGAGATGTTCTTATGCATACTGGCCCATAGGATGGTCACTCCACGGAGGGAGATGAGAGATCTTCTCTTCTGTGCTGGGCTGGATGGGCCAACCCCATGTTTTGAAGAAGGGGCATAAATTCAGGTTGACCACCTTGGAGAAGGTCTCAGCATATACATTCATCTTGCCTGCATTGTCATTTGGCACTCCACTCATATTATGGTAGGCAGCAAAAACTTTCTTAAAAGCATCCCAGCCAAATTGTTCCTGAAGCTTGGGGGGGAAAAATTAGAGAGATGATGGAAGTTTGCACAAAAATGGGTATAAATATATTTTTTATATTTATATAATAGTTTTATATTAATTGCATTTCTTTCACGTAAGATTTTGTTTTATTTCGCATAAATTTCTTTTTAAAAATTAACAATCCATTCTTGCTTTGAACTCTTCTAAAAAAAATACTGGCAATGATGATGTACTTTATCAAACAATTTTTATAAACCCAATACATTTAACTGAATAAACAAACTCTTAAAACTTTATTCACAGTCTGTTTGTACCTGCATGTAAGTCTCGAGGGCTGTCCACATACTCCAGCTTTTTAAATCCTTACCGCCATCGCAATACATCTTGGTACGAGCCTGGCGGTTTTCTAGAGTCATGACGGGATGAGCTTTAGCTCTATTCAGTCGCAGCACTTCCTCATGTACGTACACTGACCACAGGTTACAGGTGCACTCAGTGGTGTGTGGAGGGAACTCCCAAACGCCACGCTGCTGGTTATGACCCAACTCATGAATGGCTCCCCAAATACCACTTTTATAGGCTTCCTCTACGTTTACTAGTGCTGGGGCAGAGTTGGAGTGCATCATGATGGGATATCCAGCATGCATGAAACCTGAGGGGGGAATAGGAGGATCAGTGTTATTGTTAGGATTGTGTGAATCTAATTAAAGAAAGAAAGAAGAAGAAAAGAAAGTCGTGATGTGTTGTCAAGTATGGTGGCCCATACTCGAAATTAGTGCTCTGCATTTAACCCATCCCAAGTGCACACACACAGCAGTGAGTAGTGAACACACACATACACACTCAGTGAACACACACCCGGAGCAGTGGGCTGCTATTGCGACAGCGCCCGGGGAGCATTTAGGGGTTAGGTGCCTTGCTCAAGGGCACTTTAGTCATGGTATCAAAGGTGGAGAGAGTGTTGTTTATTCACAATCCCCACCTTCAATTCCTGCCGGCGTGGGAATCAAACCGGCAACCTTCTGATTACAAGCCCAACTCCCTCACCATTAGGCCACGACTACCCCATTCATGATAATGGCATGATTCTGTTGTAAAAGTGATGGTTCTTTATCTTAGCAATAGTACCACTGACCATGAGAGATCTGGACATCTGCAACAAACCGCTCCTTGCGGGGCAACTTGGCAGGCCTTGCTGCCAGGTCAGCAATGCTTCTCATTATGGTATCCCAAAGTGCAGCAACATCATCAGGGCGGTCCAGATTCCTTATAAACTGTGATTCTAATGTGATGATGATATTCTCAAACTCAAGTTCTGCCCAAGGGGCAGGTGCCGAACGGATCCCACTCACCCAGTCAGCTACACTTGTCTCTCCTGAGGGACAAAACAAGTTTTACCATATAACTTTAAATATTCTGAATAGAGACCTGTGATGCTCCCTGAATATTAATTCTGAATTCTTACCTGATTTGAAGTATGGAGCCTGTACTGAGACCTGCACAACAATTTCCACTCCATCCACTTTGCTCTGGGGAGGTGCTATGAGGTAGATGAGCCCTCCCCACAGATTCGAGACCTGGACCATTTCTTTGTCTAAAGGGAATCGCTCATGGACCACAGGAGCCCGTTTCAGGATGTTTGCTCCACCAATGTTATCTGTCTGGCAACCAAGCTGCACCTACATAGAGTACCTTCTCATGTTAATAACATCCTCCCCTAGCCCTATGAGCAATAAATTTGTATCTATAATGACATGTATGTTATATACAGCACTATTCCTTGATTGGAAACATGTAATGAATAGACTATTGATTACCTGCCAATTTTTCCCCACGATCTCTGGAGGTATCGCTATGAATGTTTTCATACCAGGAGAAAGATACAAGCCTGTGCTTATCCATTCTTCACAACCTGAAACAAGTAATTTTATAGTGCTCAGAAATTGAACTTAAACAAGGAATAACATTTTCCTTCTGCATTAGGCAAGAAACCTTTCGTACCCGCAGTGTTTGCATTGATCCGAACTCTTGCATTAGACACAGAGGGCAAGTCGGGTCTGTCCTTGATGATGTATGGAAGAAGGGCATCAGGATTAGGCGACACTCTGTATACCTCAGTCCCAACGTGGAGCATCAGGTGGTCTTTGGCACTCTCAACAGGACAATTATTGCAAACCTGTGGAACACCAACCTCCTTCACTATGTCAGTAAGAAGTGCAAGCACTGAAGTGTAGGCGGCACTGTCGTGAGAACACATACGAAGGTAATTTGCACAGTCGCAGCCCAGCTGCTTCAAGCAGCCCTGTTCATGATCTGTCAGTTCTTGCCCCTGGTTTACATGTTCAGCAAATCGCTGCAGCATGCTACGAAAGTGGTACCCTTCTTCACATTTGTGTTCTATTTCTGGGGCCTTATATAACCCTCCACCCAAGGTGTTGCCTAAGAGGCACAGTCCCATTTTGTTAAGAATGTGATTTCCTGGGTATTCGGTCATCACATTGCAGCCAGGGTGGGTCTGGGCCCAATACCAGGCATGACCCCCAATCAGAAGACCTCCACCTTCAGCAACATATTCTTGGATCTCTGCACACTGGGCATCACTGTAGGAAGTGCAGACGTAGACGCTTAGATCTTCTCTGAAGCCAGTCAACTGGCAATCTAAACCTGATTTGCTCAGTACTGTTTGGGCTGCTTTGAGGCTGGGTAGGATCCCAATAACACCCGTCCGACCCTCATCAAGCCACTTGATAGCATTGATCATGAATGTGGACAGAGAGTCCCGGCCCAGGTAGCCTTCATGGGATACCAGAATTACTCGACCTTGTCCATAATAGGCACCAGCAATGAATGCTTTTCCAGCCGGAGTGACTGCAATGGGAAATGCTAATGGTCCATGCACCATCACCTCAGATGCTATAGCCCCTCCTTGGGTGTCAAACTCGGACACACCCTGAAGCAGGAACTTTAGATCATCTTTGAAGTCTTTGCCTATTCTGAAAAAAGACAAGACAGATGGTGAAACGCATGGTTTGTTAAAGAATGGGTAAAAAGCAAAAATGTATGCTGAACTTACGATACAGCAAGCCAACTAGAAGGGATATTTCTTGGAACAGGAAATTTCCCAACTTCTCCTGGGTGTTCAGAGAAATAAATTCCTGCAACACTGCACACCTTGTTTCCTGGGAAGTTCCTTATAGTGTTTTCTTGTGGATGGTCATAAGACCAACTCCAGGCTTGGCCAGCAATTATCAAACCACCTCCAGCTTTGAGGAAAGCAATCAGATCCTTTGCACAGGTCTCAACACTGTAAGCATCTGTGATATATATAGCTAATCCTTCCCGAAAGTCTCCCAGCTCTGTCTTGATAGGGCAGTAGTTCAAGTTTTCAGCTACTGAACGTAAACTCCTCTTGATCCCTACAATGCCGGCATCGCCGGTACACGGCATGAGCCACATCAGGGCATTCTCTATGAGGCCAGGGTTGCGTGTTAGGTATTCCTCATGTCCCAACACCACTATACGTCCCTGACCGTAATGAGATGCAGCCATCAGCACCTGACCTCTTGGATTCATGGCAAGTGGAAAGGCATGTTCACCTATTAGTACAAGATCGCTGGGCACTGCTTTCCCTTGGCAATCAAGCTCCTGCAGACCAGACATGAGAGTGTAGTAGTCCTGTTCACGTGCCATGGTTGACTAGTTCTATTTAGTAAATGAATACAAATCAATCACTCTTAACTAACAATCAGTTGAACAGGGTCTGAACATTGGGTTTGCTACCGATTGGTTTTCAGTCCTACACAAAGACAGAAAATGAGAAAAAAAAAGTTGCATATGTTTAGAAAGATACAAAAATTGTTTTTTAAAAAAAGAATTAATATAGTGTACAAAAATCTGATAGGCTATAAACAATTTAACCTTCACATCCTATCCCAATTGTGGCTTCATATGTAAAAATTGCAACTTAAAATTCAATATGTACACACTCACCTTTATCTGTAGATACAAACAAGCTCAAATGACTTTCCTTATTAGCTCTGTGTAACTACTGTGTGTATGTGTTTGTGGCTATGACTATGACTCGCCCATAAGTAGCACACCCTAGGAGCACGCCCAGAAATATTCCTTTTTAATTTTGTTTGTTCATCTCGAAACCACTCACTCTACAGCATTTGGATGCCTGAAATAGTTTTTCATTCAAAAAAAGAAAAAAGAAAAGTGAGGAGTAGCTTTGCACAGAGCTCCCCAATGTGTGGGGGAAAAACAAGATATCATGGCCCCACACCTTATTAATTTGTTTCCTTGTTTTAGGTAAAGGCAGGAATACACTATACAACTTTTACCCAGATTTTTGCCCTGATTTACAGTTTAGAGGAATCAATGCTAGTTGTCTTATGTCAGATTCAGTCTGCAGATTGGACCAGTAATAGTTCACAAATTTCACAGAAAATTACTCAGTGTATGTTGGGCACAGACTCAGATTTTTAGCTTCAGACTATGAAATAATTTGCGTTTTCTTCCATATGTTATGTATGTACAGGGTTCCATAGCTTTAAGGCAAAAAACACTTGCCAGTTTAAACTAAACTGTTGGTTCTGCATTATGCAGAGTAAATAAACTATGTTTATCAAGCCATAATTATTAGCAGGATATCCTATCTCATGAGAATACTTATGTAAACTGAAGATTTGTCATCCAACAGGCGTAAACAAACCAAATAGACTCATACTCTTCTTTTGTCTGTGCACTTTGTGCTGATTTTCAGGTATTACACAAACAAAGTGATAAATCCTCTTTCAACACAGACACATACTTTTATTTGCTGCAATGCAATACGTTGCCAGCTTAAAATCACAACTGACAATTCTTATTCATGGAATATAGAAGTATTTATTATAAATATTTTATCTGTGCACAACTATTTTTTCATCTTCTCTGACGCTGTGTTTACTTGCGCGTGGGCGGGAAAACCTGTCACTCACATGACATCATAGCAATAGCAAACAAACATACATCTATCGATTTAATCAATTCCCGATTAAATGACTATCCATCCCTTACAAAAAAGAACTGCAGTATATTGAAGTAGAACTGCAGTAAAACTGCAGTACCAAGTAGTTTAACTGCAGTTTAATTAAGCACAACCATAGATTTGCAGTATAATGAAGTATAGTCACAGTACAACTGCAGTAAAACTGTAGTATAAGTACAGCTGCAGTAAAATGAAGTTCAACTGAAAGTTGCATGAAGTATAAAAACAGTATAACTGCAGATGTATTGCAGTTTTATTTTACTAGTACTTCAGATGTATTGCAGTATAGTTGTACTTCAGTAAAACTACAGACATTTTAGGTTATACTGCAATACTGCAGTTTTTCCGTGTCCAAAAAACGGCATTTTTCTATATGTAACAAAAACTGTAGTATTACTTCTAAAAAAACTGCAGTAATCTTTTGTAAGGGATCCATCCATTATTTGTAGTTTCCCACTGGTTGTGAGCGATTAAAACCAAGAATAAAGCACATTCTATCACTAACTGCTTTTAAAAAACTTACTTACAAAATGTACCGTTTGTTTTAGCGGTCTATTCAATAAAATACATGTGATGATGTAACACAAAATATGATATTAAATTGCTTAATGACAGAGGTGGCTAACAAAATGACAAGGGAACCAAACAATGGGCGCCGTTGTTCCACATCGGAAATATTTACATGCCGGACCAGCGAAGAGTGTACAAGAACTCAGTCGCAAGAAATAACTAAAGTTTTAGACAACCGGTAAGTGCCATTTGGATATTGCTTTGTGTATTATTTATACACAAAGCATATATTTTTGATGAACTTTGTAGTTACACAAAAACTGCGCAGGTTATAAAGTTATATGAGCCCTCTGGTGTCAAAGTCCGATTAAGTTCATTGTTTTTACACATGAAACATTAGAAGACGTCTTAAAACGAAGTTAACGCATGTTGCTAATGAGTTACGTTTTAGTTATCAGGTTAAATATTCCTAATTAACTCTCTGAAGCCAGTCAGGTAAATAACAAACGTACCATCCATTTTTGACTTTTTAGAATCTTAATTGTTCTGTATTTCTTACTGTTTCTTCGCTCTCTCTGCAGTCCAGTTGTTGTCGTCCGTGAATGGAGATGCAGTGCGCACTAGTTAGTGTGAATGGAGCTAGGGTGGAGCTGGCTGATGGTCGAGCTCTTATGTTAGGTCGAGGCCCTGAATCCGGTATTACAGACAAGAAGTGCTCGAGGCATCAGGGTGGGTTTTCACATCACACCCATCTTAGTTATACAAAACGTTTCTACGTGACACATTTGTGTCTTTTCATAATGAATAATGTAAGTTCTTCTTTTTGACAGTCAAGCTTGTGGCCAACTATGCCAAACAAGAAGTTCTGGTTACGCAGGTAAGATAAGAATAAAAACCCCAGAGGGGTTAATACTTTAATCTATTAAAGCATAAATGAGAACAAATCAATCTGTTTCCACAGCTCGGGCCCAACCCGTCTTCTCTAGATGGTCAGTCTTTGGCTCGTGGCGAGTCTGGATGTCTGACATCCGGTTGCACACTGTATTTGGTTAATCAGTCCCACCCGTTCACTGTGGAATTTGTTGGCAATTCAAACGAAAAGTCTTCCTCCCCTCAGAAGAATAGAAATGCAGCGGATGAAAGCAGAGACGGGCAGAAAACCTCTAATGACCCCAAACGGAGCATCCAGGATTACTTTTCTAAATCTTCAAAAAAGGTATCAAGATAATCCATGGTAGTGGAACTTAACACTTTTATTTAACAAAGATGCATTAAATCATTAAATTGGTCAAAAGTGACAGAAAAAACATTTTAAAATGGTACAAAAGAGTTCAGTTTCTATTCATGAAAGAATCCTAAAAAATTCTGAATTATGGTTTTGACAATAATACACTAATAAATTGATATATATATAAATTTATTAGTGTATAATACTATATAAACTTGTTTATATAGTTTTATGAAGAAAATATAAATGTTATTATTACAGGTTATTATATATATATATATATATATATATAATAGGAAAAAAACAAGAAACATTGAGCTAGGATAAAAACAATATTGAAGAATACATCAATAAAGATAAAAGATAATTTAATTTAAGTCTGCATAAGTGCATAAATATATAAGAAACATTTTTTTTTATTTTACCATTTTACATTTCTGTGCTACAGATATTTTCAAAACCTTTCAACCCATTTTATTGTTATTATTATAATTGGAGTTCATTTATGTCATAAAACCAATTGAAATATCCCATAAAACCTTGTTTCTCAGGGAACAAAACGACCTCACAGCCCAGAACAGGACGTTCCTCGCACGAAGCGAGGGTGTGACGACGACGATGATGAGGAGGAGGATGAAGATGAACAGACCTCAGCTGAGAAGAAGCTTAAACAGTTACAAGCATTTGCCCAGAGAGAGAGTGATGACAACCTGGACTCACCAACAGTCAAACCCAGTGCTCAATCTTCCACTTGCTCTCAGAGTCACTGGCAACAAATCGGCAGCCTTATGCTGTTCACTGCGGCAGGGGTTCCAGAAAGCTCCAAAGTAACACGTGAACTTTCTTACAGGAATTACACAGCAAAATCATAATGCTTGAATAATGTTTAATGCTGTTTTGTGTGATTCAGGTCGCAGGGTTTGACATTGATGGCTGCATTATCACTACTAAGTCGGGGAAAGTGTTTCCCACAAGTCCAGATGACTGGAGGTGAGTCTGCTTGAAGAACTTGCTAAACGCTGCAGCTGTTTGTTGTCTTTAATGTGATGTTTTACTCTTCTTTAGGATTCTCTTCCCCGAGATTCAGCCCAGACTGGCCAGTCTGTTGAAGAAAGGATATAAGGTGCTTCCCAATCACCCATCACTTCATTTTATGTTGATCTTGATGTTTCATAGCTGAAGTTAGAGCATCAATAAATGTCCAGTTGGTTTTGCTTCGCTCTGTTTAGGTGGTATTTTTCACCAATCAAATGGGAATCTCTCGAGGAAAACTCAGACCGGAGGTGTTCAAGTCAAAAGCAGAGGATATTCTACAGACACTTCAGTTGCCCATCCAGGTTAATGACACTTCTACATACACTACTGCTCAAAAGTTTGGGGTCTGTAAGATTTTTTAAAAATTTATGAAAGAAATATCATGTTTTTTTAATGTTTATGAAAGAAATATGCTCAACAGGGCTGCATTTATTTGATCAAAAATGTAATCAAAAAGGTAATATTGTCAAATATTGTTACAATTTAAAAGAACCGTTTTCTGATTGATAATATATTTAAATATAATTTATTCCTGTGACGCAAAGCTGGAATTTCAACATCATTATTCCAGTCTTCAGTGTCAGATCATCCTTCAGAAATCCTTCTAATATGCTGATTTGCTGCTCAATAATTTTTTCTTGTGAATTATCAATGTTGAAAAAGTTGTGCTCCTCAGCCATTTTCGGAGTACCTATTTACACTAAGTGCAAATAGCGTCCCTTGTTGGCAAACGCTATTTACACTAGCTCCGCCCACCAATGCCTGGATGGACCACTTAAGTTTTAAAAAGGACGCTCAGAATTTTATGTCTTCAGTAGTGCAGCAGTAGCGAGTTAGCCACATTAAACTGGCTTTTAATGTGATTGACGAGGGTTCAAATCTGCCTTGTGCCGATGTTCTAAATAATGTTCTATAGGTGGAAATGAATTGCGAACGAATGTTTAATAATAAGTGTTTATTGGGTAGAGGTAGGGTTAGGGGAGGGTGTTGGGAGGATTTTATTCTCCCTATAAGGCAGCATCTATTTAATAATTTTAATAAATATAATCATTTACACTCCATGATATTATTGAATCGTGCTTATGTACAAAAATACTGAGGTGTAAATAGTATCTGCCAATATAAAGTATAGATAGCATCTAATTAGGCTACTAGTTACTCTTATTGCAAAGATCTGATACTTTTACGTGGTGCAAATATTTTCACCTAGTGTAAATAGCATATCGCTAAGAAAATGTTGCTATTGTCACTTAGTGTAAATAGAATAAATAGCTATTTTCACTTAGTGTAAATAGCATCTATTGCAATTGATGGTTTATGATTATTTGGAATAGAAATCTTTAGCATTATAAATGTCTTTACACTCAATTTGATCAATTTAATGTCGCTTATCTGAATACAAAGTGTTAATTTATTACCTTATTGACCCCAAACTTTTGAATGGAAGTTTTGTAAGCAAGTTTAAAAATCGTGTGTAGTAGATGTCTTTCAATTAACTTTTTTATTCACGAATGGGAATACATTGTGTTTTTTCAGGTGTTTGTTGCCACAGCCCCTGGTATTTACAGAAAGCCTGTTATTGGAATGTGGGAACATCTGTGTGAGAAGGTGAATCACTGTTGTGGTTATTTGTACTTTTCTATAAGAGGAATTGTATTATAAAGTTGTATCATTTGCATTACATACAACAAGGAGCAAGTTTGGTTACAGCAGCCTGCTAATATTAAAGGTGCAGTAAGCGATTTCTGAGAAACGCTGTTGATATTTGCAATGCCCCTTTCCAAAAGGATCACACCGCTTGATAGCCCCGCCCCCATGCTGATGATTGGCTACAAGTGTGTTTTGGTGCTCTGTCCAATCCACTTTCAGCAGTTTCTCAGAAATTGCGTATTGCTCCTTTAAGACACCGTTGTGTTTTCGCAGGCAAATGGTGGAGTGACTATAGACGTGTCACAGAGCTTCTTTGTAGGAGGTGAGCTCAATTCAAGTCTCGGTGCTTTGATTAGCATTCTTTAGATATTTGAGATTTTGTGGTAAATTTCATGTTATTTTGGCAGCACTTTATTTTATAGTCCTGTTCCTCATACATGTACATATTATGCACTTATTATAGCAATTACAGTAACTGAGTAATAACCAGGTACCAACCCTGAACCTACCCCTAAACCTAACCTTAATCCATGTAGTTACCTTATATTACCAGTACTTTCTTGGGTAAGTACACTGTAAGTACACATACTGTAAAATAAAGATTAATCGTTATTTTATTTGCCTTTTTATTATTCTGCTACATAAGCCTAATCTTAACCCATGTAGTTAGTTTATATTACTGGGTGCTTTCATAGGGAAGTACACCCCTACCCCACACTCTAACCTCCAACCTGCAGATAGTATACCTTTACCTGAAATAAAGTGCAACCAAAAACATTGTTTAAACAACAATTTTATATATTTTTTATTTTCAGCACAGTGCAAAATGACCCAATAACATTGCAGATTTATATGCTCAGTAAAATATGCCCCTCATTTACAGATGCTGCAGGACGTCCTGCTAACTGGGCCCCGGGGAAAAAGAAGAAAGACTTCTCCTGCAGTGACAGACTGGTAATGACCTTAACTGCTGTCTTCATTACATATAAGCAGATTGAATTTGTTTGTGTTATTAAGATTTACTGTATTTTATAAATTATATTAATGTTTATCATGTGTAATAGCTTACTTTGGCCACAAGGGGGCATGGTAGTCTTTTTCTTGCTCATTTTAGTAAAGCTAAAAAAGGGAAACTTTACAATGGTATGGACTTTTTAGCAAAATACAGCTTTACAGGCTTTTTCTTATCTCTTGTGCCCTCAGTTTGCCCTCAACATTGGTCTTCAGTTTTACACCCCAGAGGAATACTTCTTGGGCTGGAAACCCGCTCAGTTCAGCTTGCCAGAGTTTGACCCTGTAAACCATTGGTCTTTTTGGATGTTTTTGTTTCACTTACATTTGTATTTTGTACCTTATTTGGGTACTTTACACTACCATTCAAACGTTTTGGGTCAGTAAGAGGTTTTTTTCAGTAAAGATTCAATAAATTGATCAAAATTGGCACTAAATACATTTTATAATATTACAAAAAAGTATTTCAAATAAATACTGTTTTTTTTTTTTTTTTAAGAGAAATCCTGAAAACATGTGTTATGGTTTCCATAAAAGTATTAAGCAGCACAATTGTTTTCAACATTGATAATAATAATAAGAAATGATTCTTAAGAAGCAAATCAGCATATTAGAATGATTTCTGAAGGAGTAATGATGCTGAAAATCCAGCTTTGCATCAAAGAAATAAATAGCATAAATAGCAAATATTCAAGTGGAAAACAGTTATTTAAATTGTAATAACATTTCACAATATTACTGTTTATACAGTATTTTTGTTCAAATAAATGCAGCCTTGGTGGGCATGAGAGACTGCTTTAAAAAACCTAAAAAAAATCTTACTGACCCCAAACTTTTAGACATTACTGTACTAAGCATCTGTAATAATGTTTTGTGTTTCTGTATCATTGTCCAGAGGAAATTGGACTCTAAAATGCGTCTTTACGATCCTCCTGATACCTCCCTCACATCTACCAAACAGGAAGTCATTGTAGCAGTGGGATTCCCTGGATGTGAGCCTTTTTTCGGTTTGTTTTTTTCTTCTCACTGACAGTTTTTATTATATAACCCCTGTGGTGTTATTTTTTTTGCAGCGGGCAAATCCACGTTCTTCCAGACACACATCATTCCAAAGGGCTACGCATATGTGAACAGGGTGAGTTGAGTGACAAAGCTAACACAACAGAGATCCCACAGACAACAAGTAGATCTCCAAGAGCAGAGCATTTCAGACTCATAAGATTTAAAGGTTATAAATGTGTATAATATCTTGATTTAACCGCCTTTTAATGCTGTGCCACCTGCACACGAACTCTAGGACATGCTTGGCTCCTGGCAGCAGTGTGTGTCAGCCTGTGAACGCGCTCTGAAGGAGGGCAAGAGCGTAGCGGTGGACAACACTAACCCTGATCCCGAGTCTAGAAAAAGGTGCCTACCTCGATTTCTTCGATTTTCCTAGATTTGTCTTTTCAACTGAAATGGCACCATCAATGATTTTCTCCACAGGTATGTAGATGTCAGTCAAAATGCTGGAGTCCCCTGCAGATGCTTCAACTTCACTACGAGTCTGGATCAAGCAAAGCATAACAACAGGGTATATGTCTTTACTGTGGTTTATTTCTTCATTAAAGTCACCATGAAATCAAAATTAACAATGCTTATTTTTTGTGGGATATTGTAGTATTTATTATAAATGATTTATCCTTGCACGTTGCTAATATTATTTTAATTAATTTTGATGCGAGGGCGGGAGAGCATGTCACTCACATGAGATTGTAGCAAAACACAACCATCTAATCATTTCCCTATGTCCAACATTTTTTCTCATTTGAGAGGTCCTTTCACTCAAGATATACAACACCATAGGGAAGAAAAGACTATTACATCTTCTGTTTCATAGTGACTTTAAATATGAAATTCTTTAGAATTGAAGCACGGTCAGAAGCACTGATCGATGTTATCTTGTTTTTTTTGTTGTCTTTAGTTTCGTGAGATGGTTCCTTCTGCCACCAAGCACGCTCATGTCAATGACATGGTGTTTCACAGCTACAAGTGAGTGAACAGCGTTAAACTGTGCTTATTCCACTATACCGGATCATTTGGCTAGAAAAATCGCCATCTTTATTGGTTAAAACATTCAAGCCTATTGGTTTCTGACTTTTTTTCTTGTTCTCTGTAGGAAAAAATTTGTGGCACCCAATTTGTCTGAGGGCTTCTCTGAAATCCTGCAGATTCATTTTGTGCCTAGTTTCAGTGACAAAAGATCAGAGTTCCTCTTCAGGCAGTTCTCCGAGGGCTGAATTTTGAGTGAAAAATTAAGAAAAACAAAAGGCTGAACGAATCAACTCTGCAGAAGAATTCTCAAAACGCATAGAAAAACAAGAAAATGACTGACAATGCAACACTAAATATCTCCTCCGCTTAATCTTTCACTGTCTGTTTGGCAAATTGATTCATAACTGTTAAAATAAACATCCTGTTATAAAGACAATACCAATAAAACTGTATTGTTAGTTTTATGAATTGGGAAATCAATTGCTCGTTTCAGTTTGATTAAATACAATGAATGTGCTTCAGTATTTTACATCGATTGAGTGTGAAATATGTTTTTCTTGTCTGTAAAACAAGACTATTTATAGGCGAGATTGTTTTCTGAATCTCAGAAAGCTCATATTATAATTTTATGTTTGTGTGCTATAAACTTCTGGGGAAAGTCGCTTTCTCAATTCGTTTCATTGTTTTTGTTTTCACGTCTATACGCTTTCTCAATTCGTTTCATCAATTAACTTGGGTATTTTGTTGTAAATTTAAAAATAATGTGTTAGTGTAACAAGGTTATGTTGTTAAGGGAAGAAAGAGGCGGGAACCGGCAAATGTTCAAACATACTTTAGTAATATCGAAATAAACAAGGCCCTCTTTTTCAAGAACAAACTCAGCGAGCAAAGACATCAGAGAAGAGGATTCCAGTAGGGCTGCAACAACTAATCCTTTAAAATCGAAAATGAAAATCATCAACAAAGATTGTAATTATCGACTAGTCGGGTCTGCCCGCCGTGCACGGAAAACTTCCGCTAGTCTTGTCAAATTACAGCGCTGAATAACGTATTTTGATGGACAAAATGCATTTAAAATGGTTGCAGATACCGAGTGAGCTGCTATGGGAAAGGTACGTGATCCAAACTGCCCAAAAAACTCTTTGTTTTAAGCTTCAGGCTAATTCATTAGCATAATGGCTCATGTCAGGGGCTTCACAGATGTGTGCGGGCTACATCCTTATCTGTAAATGTTATCTGTAAACTCCACCATTTCCATTTTGCATAAAGGTTTGTCCTGGCAGTCGGAGTTAAACTTCAAACTTTAAGTTGCTGAATGAACACCTGCGTCAGACAGATGGAAATTTTGCTGCTATATCTGTTGTTGAAAGTTCAATTTAGGTTTAAAAGTCAACATGTCATTCATTCCTTTATGAGAGTAGAAACTGTAAAGGGATTACAGCATGTAATTGAATTAATGCAAGACATTCTATTATTTACACAGGATAAAGATATGTGTGTGTTCCTGCAGAACATTTATCTTGCCTGTTGGTTAACACTGAGTTTGTGTTTTTCTTTATTATTATCTTAATTTTTAATGTGGAGATTTAAACTATATTCACTATATACAGTGCATAAATTTATTAAGCCACAGCTGCCCAAAACTACCGGTACTGGGGATTACCAAAATAATTTTTTATGTTCCTTTAATGGTTAATCCACCAGTATGTGTAAGATCTTTAGTCACAGTAATATTTTTTTAATGATGAAATATAATTATTGTTGTCCTGAATTTTTGAATTTACTGTTTTACAAGGAAGACAGAAAAAATAGTAATGCACTTTATAGTTGTTTTTTTCAGATGCCCAATTACAGTCAATAACAACAGAGACTGTGGGGAAAAGTACATAAAAAACAAGCAAGAATGCAAGCTGTTATCAAAGCCAAAGGAGGCCATACAAAATATTACGTTTTTTTGGACATTATGTATGAAAGACCCCTAAAATATTTGTGTTCTCTCTTTTCTGTGAAAGGTAGTCTAAGAACTTAAGCACTGTATGTTCTCGTAGCATTCAATTGGCATGTTTGTTTGATGGACATTGGGCAGGATGTGCAATAATGTGCTTTAAAGAAAAATAATTTAATAAAATAATAAAAAGAAAATTAGGATTTTTAATTCAATGAACCGATTAACCTGAAAAAAATAATCGGCCAACTAATCGATTATCAAAATAATTATTAGTTGCAGCCCTACCCACAGGGCAGGCGCTTTGACCAACTAAGCCATGGCGGCCTTGCTGTCACAACATATTAGCTTGGGACAATGTCCGTCGACAAAAGCCGAGGATTGGTTTTCAAATGGAACGTGCCTTCTGCCACTGAGCTCCTTGATTTCCGGTCCATGCTCAAAAAAAACCCACATTTGTCAAGGTTCACAGCCTTGAGGTACACTAGTTTCACCAAAGGCACCACTGGGATTCGAACCCAGGATCTCCTGTTTACTAGACAGGCGCTTTAACCAACTAAGCCATGGCGCCAACCTCCATGCACAAGTCCTGGTAGGGCGTCCCAGATGATCAAAACATACAGAAAAGAGGCAACTCGTGGAACGTTCACTAGATAGCTTAATATAGTTTATTGACAATTGAGCTCCTCGGTTTTCCCGTTCGTGGTCCATTATCAGAAAAGCTCACCTTTGCCAAGGTTAACAGCCTTGAGACACACAAGTATCGACAAAGACACTTTTGGAATTCAACCCCAGGACCTCCTGCGTACTAGACAGGCACTCAAGCTTTCTATTGTTTGAGGGCAACACTGTGCAGTCTAGGGTTATTAAAAATACCAAAAGTCACAACTCTGGTGGGACTCGAACCCACAACCTTTGAATGGCCTCATTATATAATCTAGAAGTCCAATGCGCTATCCATTGCGCCACAGAGCCTGCATGGTTGGGGCCCCCTCGGTTTTATTTTGGGCATGTGCACAAGAAGGCTCTAAATACACATGAGATTCAGTGACAGCTGGTTAGGGCTCTGTGTTGCACTCTCAAGTTTTTTGTGTTTTGCATGTGATAGACAGTTCAAAAAGACAATCTGTTCTGATTAGCTCTGTTTTGCGATTGTCACATCACATCTCATTGAGATACTTTAGAATACCAAAATGAATTACATTATTTTATAGCAATTTTATTAAGGTCATCAAAGTCTCACATTAATAATTATAATAACAGTCAGAGAGTTTCAGAAAGCAGGGCATGCACCTCAGTAGCATAGAGGGAACAATCCTCTGGATAAAATGTGCTTCTAATCAAGTAACTCTAACATTAGTCCAGCAGCAGAGGACAGCACTATTACACTTAATGATTGTAAATTTTGAACTTGGTTTTTAAAGAAAATTTTTAAAAGAAAGAGAGCGCTTAAATATTATCATAAATACTGTCAGCAATTTGTAGATATAGCAATAAATTCCTAAAAGATATTTTGAAAACTTGGTGAATACATTTACATCACATTTAAAGCTTTTAGCATTTACTATTTTGTTATTTTATATCATGGCAATGTAATATATAGGAATACACTGTTTTGATGAAAATTCAACCCCAAAATGCCAATAAATTAAATACTTTTTACAAATCAATTTTACAAAGAAAAGGTTAATCTCATTATTTATTTATATGTTTACAACATTTATGAAACCTTTTTGGAAGCTCCATAAATAACAAACAGCTGCACCAGATTTACACAGGTAAAAGCTAACAAACATCCAAGTGGGCATATTATTATCCTATTTCGATGTGTATTGTAATCAATGATAAAACTATAATATATATATATAAATATTGTTTGCTGTCAAAACAGATGTTACCACAAACTACTCATCGATCAAAACAAATCATCATCAGGTACTTGTGTAAACAGCCAGCGGCGGTTCAACACAGAGGCCTAGTGAGACACGTGCCTCAGTAGACATGTCCCTGTGCTGACCAAAAAACAAAAACACATTAATTATGAATTTATTATGATTTTACACGCGAGCGCCAAAAGCGGAACTAATGCGACGGAACGTTCTACACGGGTAAATTAGAGCGGCGCCGGTTTAGAGCTCAGCAACTAACGTTACTTTAGAGCAGGGGTGGCCAAAGTCGGTCCTGGAGAGCCACAATCCTGCAAATTTTTGCTCCAACCCTAATCAAACACACCTGAACAAGCTAATCAAGGTCTTAAGGGTTACTAGAAAGCTACAGGAAGGTGAGTTTTTATCAGGGTTGGAGCTAAACTCTGCAGGATTGAGGCTCTCCAGGACCGACGTTGGCCACCCCTGCTTTAGAGAGAAGAGCTACGATTTCTGCTGTTGATAGAGTCTTAGGTAAGCAAAATGATTTCATCTCGTAACTGACTTGTTGTTCTTGTACATAACCGTGTTACTTTTGTTCCTCACACTGATAATGAAATCAAGTTTGTAATTGTCTGGCCTCGATATGTTTAGAAACTTAATATCTAAGCAAACTCATCCAAGCAGAAGCGAATATACGAATGTCACTATCCTTGCTAGGTCTACACAATGTTGTGATGTTAACCACGTGACTTCATCTGTCTTGGCTGTTGCATTGCGATAACATTCATCTGAGTAAAGCAATCAACAGGCTATCTAGGGAGGGATGGCTCGGCAACTAAATGTATTGCACTTTTTTTTTATTCTGATAGTTATCATGAAATGAGGAAGGGACATAGCGTCATTTTTGCTCCAGTAAACAAAAAAGTGAGAGAAACCAATCAAGGTATTGAGAGAGTTGAGGAGCAGAAAGAGGGAGAGCCAGAGGAGTCAGTGGAGGCTGGAGAGAGGGCAGGAGATGAAAGTGAGGACTCTGACACAGAGCGGGACATTCCAGAGGATGAGGAAGAGGGTGAGGAGCATGAAGAAGAGGGTGTGGAGCATGAAAAAGAGGGTGAGGAGCATGAAAGAGGGTGAGGAGCATGAAAAAGAGGATGAGGAGGATGAAGAAGAGAGTGAGGAGGATAAAGAAGAGGGTGAGGAGGATGAAGAGGGTGAGGAACATGAAGAAGAGGGTGAGGAGCATGAAAAAGAGGATGAGGAGGATGAAGAAGAGGGTGAGGAGGAACAAAACATACAGGGACAGAGAGAGGAACAGCCAGAGGGATCCATGTGGATCAAGTACAGCACCATCAGGTTTGTGATGAAGAAGGTTATTACTATTTGCAATGCAGTTCAATTATAATTTCATTGTAGGCCTACTGTATGTCCTTAAAATGGTGCTTTCTCCTGTAAATAATCAATACGTGTCAATATGGCTCTAATGTTTCTTTTTTTTTGAAGTAAATACTTTTTGAAATACATGCGGTACATGCAGAAATGCACTACCAATCAAAAGTTTGGAAACTGTACTATTTCGGTTGTTTTTGAAAGAAGTCTCTTCTGCTCACCAAGGCTGAAATATTATTAAAATGTAAAATAACTGTTTTCTATTTGAATATATAGTAAAGTGTAATTTATATCCTCAAAGCTGAATTTATCATCATTCCTCCATTCTTCAGTGTCACATGATCCTTCACAAATCATTGACAATAATCATAAATGCTTCTTGAGCAGCAAATCAGCATATTGAACGAATTTGTATCCTGTACTGTATCTTTCATTTTTTTATGGCCCTACCTTTTTTGCACCTGCACTCACTCTTGTACAAATGTTGTACAATGTTGTAATAAATGTTTATATGATTGTAAAGTAAAATAAAGTATAATCTTTAAATATAATTTGTTACCATTTTTAATGTGCCCCTCTGGTTAAACACTGGCCCCTCCTTTGGCCCCCCTAGTAAAATTTGTCTAGAACCGCCACTGTAAACAGCATTATTTTCAAGTTTCATTAAACATTCTGGTGTTTGTCTTGGGAAGCAGGAACAAGAGGTCAGCTTGCCCTGTGGGCTGCATACCAAACCATTCCCAAACCCACACATAAACATACACACACTGTTGAAATCTCTCAATTTCCTGTACCCTTCAAACATCCATGAAAATTATCCATGTGCCTCTATTCCCAAAGCTGGGAACTCAAATAATGAAATTATGAAGGCAGGTGGTTTTAGCTATCAAATGCGTTACCCCTTCATTCTCAGCCTTTCACTTCCTCATTCGCTATTGTTGCCCCTTTAAGGGGGTTGACTCATGCGCTTTAAATGTTCTCGTGCTTCCCTCACTCCTCAGGATTAAGGCTACAACGATGTCGGAACTCTTGTCCATACTCATGAATCCACTTATTGGCAACTGGAAAAGAACAGACAATGAATGTTTTTCGTTGGTGTGTTCCTCACAGAAAGAGTATAAGGACATCTTTGATGTTTTTTTTTAAGCTTAACAAGTGAGTAAATGAGTAAATAATAGGGATGCACTCAAATTAAAATTTTGGATGCACTTGGGCGAAAACCGAAATCGATTTAAATGATTAATTTATCTTAAATTAGCTTTTTTTTTTCGTAAAATTATATTAATATTACACATTTTAATTAAATTCAATAATTTTATTGAATCCGAAATTAAAAAATACAAGTCAATAAAATAACCACACTATTATTTAAAGTAACACACCAAAATTGGTCAGAAAATATATTAAAATAATATTAAAAATCACAGTTCTATGCAACAGAATAAGATTTAACAGATTTATTTTTTAATCAATTATCAAAATAAAGTATAGTCCAACAAAGCGATTATTATTAGAGCATTGAAGGACGGGTCACATATATTTTCTGTTTTTCTCTTTCAGCCAAAAACTGAAAATGCCATTTTCAGCAGCCGAAATTTCGGTATGTACCTTGTAAATAACATCCCATAAAAGCTCCATTAACAATTCTCAATTCATTAAAGGTTTTAAATTTTAAATTTTCCATGCTTCTTAAACAGAATTTGGAGATTTCCTGTAGCTCAAACAGTAGTGTGTGGTGCCAAAGTCATGGGTTCAAATGAATAAATCAAATGTACTGTATACCTTGAATGCAATGCAAATTGCTTTGGAAATGACCATCCGTCAAATGAAAGTTCTTTACTTATGTTAGCAAACAAGACACCATGTGATACAACAATCATACCCCATTTATCGCCAACAATAACAGGGCAGCCAGCATGAAGAGTGTCACCATTTCCTTGACCATTTCTATGAAGATTCCACCAGAAGAGAGCACCATTCTAGAAAGAAAACACACACACACAAAAACGTGAAATACACTCAAAAACACCCAAAAAGTTTATTTAGTCTAAAAGCTTCTTTGACAGTATACACTCTCGCTAAAAATCCTGGATTATGAACCTTGTTAAACGTATATTCCTTCTATCTTTTGCGGAAGGCTGTGCAGAGATGACATCCCCACAGTGGGAGGTGAAAACCTGAGTGCCTGGAGGTGAAAGTGCAACTTTCTAGATAGCTATCTCTCAGGTTTCGCCAACAGTTCATTTACTGAAACAACACTGACTCCCAAACCCAAAGCTTTTCTTGTAACAAGATATCCAACCAAATGTCTGACCTCAATAGAAAACAATCTGTTATTACTCAGCACTGAAGGACACAGCATTCTGAAAGCTGTGCAGAGTGAAGTGTGGTTGTGGTCTGTGTTGAGGGAATCTGAGAGTGATGTATGGAATTCTGTACCTCCACTACAGGAACACTGAAGTTAGCATAAATAAAGGCTGTGTGTCCTCCTGCTTCCACAGAGCTCAACTAAAAAGGAAAAAATCATTAAGTTGTAAAGTGGTTCACTCAAGTAGCATTAAATTAATTTTGGTTACTGCTAAATGCTTCCAAAACTCCTACTTACTTTCTCACACAAAACTACATTGGTAAGATATAAAAAAGCAAGAGCTAGAACTATTTATTCACTTACATATATCATGAATGTAGCCACTCGATTTCCAGTTTTTAGCCTGTACAATGGACTCGAGTCAGACTGCCAAAAAAAAAAAAAAAAAAACGAATTTAAAAAGGTTTTAAACATTCTTCTGCTGTAAAAATGGGTATGCATCACACCTTCTGCATCCTCTGCAAATGTCTGCATTATTTCCAAATTTTTGTAAATGTTTTCCCTTAAATGTGTGTGAATTTTGGAAAATTCAGAGTAAAAGAACATTCTTGTTACTCACTGTGGCATGATCAAAATGAGGTTCATAGTGTCCTCCAATGCCATAATTTACAACTTGGAGATATTCAGCATAAGGAGGCTGTACATTCAGCCCCGTGACCATAGTGATGCGTCGATCCAATTTGCTCACAATTTCATGGGCGGACTCTTTAAGCCATGCACTGAAAGATCATAGACAGAAATCTAATGTGAGAGCCAGTTCACAAACTAAAGCTGTACAGAAAAAAGGGATATTATTGGGAATTGTATGTAGTAGTATTATTCACCATTGAGATATATTGGTTTTGAATGTTTTAGGAGTACACTAGCATAAAGGCCAAAGAATACTTTGCTCCACGCATTGTCAGCAGCCCAATTTTTTTCGCATACAACAGCGCATATGCGAGTTATTTGAGTGCTTGAAAACAGCAGTCCACTAATGCGCCCGTGCCCGAACGCGTCTTTCTCCGCTCTCACAGCCAAAGAAGTATACTTTGAAAGGCTCACACGCTCAACTGTGCACGAGACGGAGCGGAACGTGGAAAATGAAGTGTATCCGAGCCTTAAAGATTTCTTGGGGCCTTTAGAAAAACATGACTTGTACCTTTTGCTGATCCGATATTCTGCAGTGGCCTGATTTACTCCCGATGCCACCACTGATCTTCTAAGCTGAAGGAAAACATGAACATTCACATTTAAATATTTTCTATACATTTTTGTCACTGTGAAGAATAAAGATTTGAAGGGAGATACAGTGAGAAAAAATACAAATAGATAAGATAATAACAAAATCTCTATGTGGGAATTTCAGACAGAATGAAAAAATTACTGAACTACTGGCAGAGACAAAGACATAAAAAAAAAAAAGCAAAGACAGAAACACGTGATTTAATGCTGAGTCTGCCTCTACAAAAACACTGGATGGAATAACTGACGAGCTGTAAGCACAGTTGATTCCGACCGCATGACTTATTCACGTAATGTGCTCTTCATCTTCTTTCCAGCTCAGTTTGAAGCTGGCTTAAGTTCCACGGTTAAATATGTCTGGAAAATGAGAGAAAACTAGCACACAAAAATTTGTGTCTCTCTTGAGAAAATAGCTTTATACAGAAACTTTGAAGAGTCTCCCCGTGTCAGTCAGTAACTGTCATGCAGTAAAATGAAAAGTGTCTGACAAATGTCTTATTCAGTATATATATATTTATATAAATGAAAGCAGAACAACCTCAGCTGAGAACTGGCAACAAGTGAGAGCTGAAGTCGCTGCCAACCTTTTTTCCCTCGATCAAAAAATGATCCAAGTAACACAAAGGCAAAATAACATCCACTTCTCAATAAAAAAACAAGACTTTCTCAGTTATTTGGGGAGTTCTGGCTCTTGCTTGTGTATAATATCAAATGCAGCATGGTTCATCAATTGACCTTTCGCAAACAGTTTGATTGACAGGCGATCTGACCAATCATAATCCGCCATTTGATCCAACAAAGCAGCAGGGGAGTAGCCTATGTTACATTAACGTTGGTGAACTTGAAAAATTGTGTGAACTCACGTCTTTCCGCGGTTGAAACAACATTCCTCCTGATGTTCATTCATGTTTATTTGATGCTATAAATGAACTAGTATGAAGAGATGATCGGTTCACGAGCCGCTTGAAGGAGCTACAGCGATCTGTCACGACTCATTAAAGAGACACTATACGCCATTTATTGTTTAAACTTCTTTAAAAAAAAATGACAATATTTTAAATATGAAACTTTTTCATACGTTGTCAGTGTCCTCTTTGCTTGAGTTGGGTTTGCGAAGGGTCAATTAATTTATAATGAATTACTTTCACATCTTAGTACAAGAGTTACTTATTCCATACCCAATTCTGTATGTTTCCACGTCAAGGCTTAATGCAAACAGTACACTCACCCCTGGCACTGCATATTCTCTGATGCTTTTAGCTTCAGGTCTGGTGACAAAACCATGGAAGAGCACAACATAAGGTTTCAGGCTGATTAGCTCTCGTTTAATTGGTTGCAGAAGTAAACCAGGGTTGCCATTGGTGAAATAGTCACAGAACAAGCTGGGGTTCTCAAAATGCTTTGGCTGTAAAAAGAAAGTGTGTTATTATTTCTAAGGCTCTGAGACATAAATATTCCAAAGAGGCTTCAAATAACCATTAATAAGTTGTAAATAGCTACAAGAATGAGTTTAGCAGCAACATAAACAAAAAAAATTCAATTAAGTTAAAATAACTATTTAACCCTAACCCTATTGTAAATGCAATAAAATAGTAAATGTATATTTATTTAGGCCAGTGGTTGGCCACGTGAGGTGACAGAGGGAGTACGCGAACAAAATGCTGAGTTTTGCCATTCATTTAATTCTGCCCAACCTTAAAATAACATTAAAGAGATTGTTCACCCAAAAAATGAAAATTCTGTCATTTACTCACCCTCAAGTTGTTCCAAAACGGCATGAATTTCTTTCTTCTGCTGAACACAAAAGATATTTTGAAGAATGTTGGTAACCGAACAGTTGATGGACCCCATTGACTTTGGTTACACATATTCTTCAAAATATCTTCGTTTGTGCTCAGTAGAAGAAAGAAATTCATTTAAGTTTGAAAAAAAATAAAATCAATTTAAGGGGGAAAATATTGTCCATTAATGGAAAAGGTGTGACTGCAGTCTAACTGGAAGAGAGGGGGTGTTAAATGCCTCAGGGGTGTGCCACTCTAAAAAGTATGGGAACCACTGATTTAGACAATGTGTCTTTATTTTCTTAAAAACTACATAACATTAGGCAAGTATAAATATGAATTGTTTTGAATGGCAGAATGTTTCATTTCCGTGCCATTAATGGCACCAAAGAGAATCATCAAAATAAAGAGTTAATCAAACAAACCTCAGAGACTCCATTGGAATGACAAACAAGTACCAGACTGACATTTCTTGAGCCCATGTGTTATTGTCCAGCCGAGTTGGGGACCGTAAACAAACAGATTGAAATTCCATTTGGTGTCACTAGTTGCGCAGAAATTACACACTTATATTTAAAGCAGATCATTATTTCATGTGAACTTCTTCAAGATCCAAAACTGAAGTAATTCACTTTGATACATTGCTGTGTAATTTTCTTCAGGCAGCTCGATGAGGAATTCTACCAAGATCCACACAGGATTTACCATAGCTCCTCTTTTTTTTTTTGATAGGAAGCTTTTAATAGTCATATGCCTCCCATATTATTATAATGGAAGTTTACTGTAATCATTCTTGAAATCAATTCTTTGTAATGTATGAATACTTTCCCTTTTCTAACTTATGTGCTAACATTTTCTATTTGTGAAGCTTATAATACTTCCAATACTTCCAACTTCTCCTCTGATGAATGTTGAATCCTACAGTTGCATAGCATTGTGTGGAGTGATACCTGAGATCCTTTTGTTTGGCAGAGCTTCTCATAGGCATTCCTGGTTCTCAGATAGGTGGTGTCAGGCCTTTTCAAAGCCAAGCTTTGGTTAGTAACAGGCGGCCTTTCATCAAGGAGCTTCTCATACTTCTCCACATTGAAATGTACCCTTCTGTTCTTTGGATCTTGAAGACAAGATTGAAATAGCATTGCGATGAAATATAAAACGTTTTCTACATAGATTATATTTAAATTAATCCTTATTTTATGAACTTAAAAATAAATGGATCTGTTTGGCCAAGTATTTTTTTCTCTATCACTGTCTCACTTATTGCTGTTGGCTGGTAGTAGACTGCAGAGGTTTACCATGAAGCAATAGTTCCTGAGAGAGACTGAGGGCGGAGGATATGTTTCCAGTCTAAAAACAAAACATTGTATTTCATATAGTTATATAAATCTATCATTCATATATATATATGTTAAATGTTAAATGCTGTTCACATAAAGAAATGGATTACACAGAACCAGCAAAGATAAGACAAAGAAAGGCAAACTAAACTAACTATATTTAAATCTAAGAAAACCCGTTTGCGATTTGAGAGGAGAGTTTTTATGAATATTTTTTATTTTTTTTATTTACCATTTTAATTTTAGTTACAGATTTAGTATTTTTTTAGTGTGTTTTGTCATTTTTAGTAGTTTTTATTATAGTTTTTATGTCTGTGTTTGTTATTTTAGGACATCAATTTAAACTAAATGAAAATTAGAAATGTTATCTTGGTAACTATCTGAAATAAAATAAGTTTTTTTGTTTGTTTTTTAAATTGTATATTATTTCAAGTAACAAAAATGTTTTTTGTGATTTTTGTGTTAACTACAATAGCCCTGTAATTATGCAAATATGTACTTTTTTTATTTTAATTTTACATTTAAATTAAATGTGCCACATGCATTTCTGAATATGTCTAAATCTGATCAAATATGTTGGACCCCGTATACACCTAAGATCGGATCATCCAAGATGGATCTTAATACCAGGTCTTAGTTAAATTCAGATTTATTTTGTAGGAGGTACCATACCTTGAAATGAGAGAAAGCTAAATGGTCAAGGGCATCTTCAAATGTGCCTTCATTTTCTGGACTCCATTCCGTTCCTCGAAAGAGACGAACTGCCTCCTCAAACCACGGCACAGAATGGTAGTAATCTTCCAAATCATAGGCCACCTACGAACACAAAGCTCTCGCAGATGTAACATAACACAAATACGACATGAGAAGGGAAAAAAGCAAAAAAAGATGATGACATTCCACATGTTTGACACTTGGGCTCAGAATACTTCTTACACAACAGTAAAAAAAGTATTTCTGTCAAAACCATTTAGTCACTGGTTAATTAATGTATTACTTTAGGAATGTTAAAAGAAGCTGCCAACCTTTGGCACTTCACTTGGTACTTGTATGAACGGTGATGACGAGAACAGATGAAGCTTATTACAAGAAGACAGAAAAAACAGAGCTTTTCTTTACGCACAAAGACAGAAGAGTTTAAACCACAAAAGAGGCAGCAGTTACTAAACAAAATGAGAAGTATGGGATCTACATTAGGATGTGTGCTCAAGCGGGAACACACTCTGAACACATTTTTCCAGAGGCTTTCCCAGAGATTCACAATACATTCCAAACTTTGAGAGCGTGGGCAGTAACGTTTCTCGACCCCTCTAAGAATTAAGCTTGTGATAATTAATAGCTTTAAAGCCACAATATGTTTTGCAGCCATATTTAAAAGCAGACTGAAAATAGTCGATTTTTTACCTTTCCAACAAGGAAGCAATCATCCCCAGAGAGTGTATCAGACACAGGGGGTTTATAAATGTCAACAGCATTTCCATTTGTGATTTGCTGGAAGTTCCCTTGCACAAGCCCCTCCACGTGTAGATCGTACACATCCTGAAGTCTCATCAGCCCCTGCGCTGCCCCCTGAAGGTCCTCCAGCTTGGGTAAACTGCCTTCCATCCTCCTGTAGCCCTCCCTGAGAGCTTACGGAAAGTAAACGGGGGTTGTGAAGGTTAAGCGGGGCACAAAAATCAAGCTGGGTTGTGTGTGAAGATGTTACCTTTGACGTTTTCTTCCGCCTCGTTGCTGTGAACAACATTCAACCATTCAGACTTAAGTCTTTTGAGCAGTTTGAATGCAATAATTGGATTCGCTATGGTAGCTGATGGCTCATTGTATATGCCACTGTGTAATGATTCGACTCTTGAAAAGAACCTAAAAAATGTAAAAGAATGATTAATATTTCATTCAAAGGTTAAACGCAAGAACACATTCAGTTCAAATCAAACAAATTTACTTAAAAACTACTCTTTTTTCAGTTTTAGTGTTGGTACAGTTGCTAAATGTTTACATACAGAAATAGCAGTAGTATTTTATTTTACAGTCTTGTACCTCATGCACTTATTAGTAACTGCAATTACTGGATAATAACTACCTTAACCCTTATAATTACCTCATATTACAAAGTACTATTTACACTTTATTTTAAGGTGTCAGTATTACAGTGTAATTACACATTTAAGTACTAAGTAATGACAATTAACTACATGTACTTACTATAGGGTCAGGGTTTGGTTTAAGGTTAATTGCATGTAATTATGCATAATTTCTAGTTATTAATACAGTAAATACATGTAACATATGTAACAATGACACTGTAAAATAAAGTGTTCCCAAATGACGTTACAGTTTTTCTCGTTTTAATTTTTAAATCTAAAATGCCCCTATCTGAACAGAACATGGCACAGAAATGTCCTTTATAAAATTTTTCCTCAGAAACCAGTTTCACACAAAAGTACATCATATCTGTATATTCATATCTTTCAAGTTTTTAAACGTGACCATCTTCTGGTGGCTATTTAGATTGCTAAATGAACTAATCACCACTTTAATACATCAAATTGCTTTCTCTTACCTTTTAATATCGTCAAGTCTTTGTATTTCCAGTTCTATGTATATTCTTAAATGATCGATTAGTTGTCTTTCTGCGAAAACAGCTTGATTCACGCTCAGCATCGAAGTAAACATTTCACCGAGTGATTTGTCAGATATATTAAGTACGTATATAATTATAAAGAGGCTCAAGTATGAAGACATCTTATAAGAGAGATTATAAGAAGTTTAAGCGGTCTTACATGATGTTATTCCACAGCTTTTAATTCATCTTCAGCCAACGGCATAATGTCTAAGCGTGTTTGTGTGTACGTGTGTGTGTGCGCGAGAGCGGTTCGCGCGCGTGCATGTGTGAGTGACAGAGAGGTGGGATTGAGCCTGGGAGTGGGTTAAATAATACCCCTGGTATACAGGAAAGAATTAGGATTTTCCACAAAAAATAAATATATTGCATAGGCTGTATATATACTGTCAGGAGTTTTATTAAAGACAAAAAATGTTGTAATTTCATAGAGAAAACGTTATAAAGAACTCTTAAACTATCAAATTAAAACTGAAATCTGTTTTAAGGGCTTGTCACAAAATTGAGTCATAAACATGTTGAGTCAAGGTGTCTTGGGATGGAAACTGAGTCATCCTCCCTTGGTCTGTTATTTGCATTACCCATTTTGCTTGTTCCTGCAATGGCTTTTTACTCCTAATGTTAATTTTTAATTTTTATATTAAAATATCCGAAAACCACTTGCACAGTGTTATATATTTTGTTCAGCTATGTACTTAAATTATCCTAATTATTTCCAAGAATTAGCAAATTTAGCGTAATTCCCAATTTTAAATTGCCTCCCTTGTCTCTTGCGCCTGTTAATGACGTAATATCTGCGTTATCCCTGGTTTCCGCTTGTATTGCGTTGTAACCATTACAAAAGACACAGACAGCTTCGTAACATCTAGCGACGCACGGTTGTTGTTTTGTTCAAACATTATGGACCATGGCAAACAAACTTTGGGACATAAGGAGAAATAAAACGAGGATCAATATCGGTGTAGCGTTTCCGAGATGGCGAGAGGTTTGCGACAAACTTTGAGTTGAGAGAGACGGCGCTCTTGCACGTTATTAGACGAGGTAAGCAAATGTAGGCTACGTAAGACTGAAATGTTAGAATATCATCAGTATGATATTCTGATGTCGATCTAGCTTACTGTTTAGTCTCATACAGACAACAAACTGATACTAAACATTACAACTTTCAACACACTCAAAAGTTTAGTATGATAGTGAAACGTTAGATGAAGTGAAAGCGCTGCGTCACCTCACAGTTTTAATTCGTCAAATAAACTGACTTGTATGAGTAGTATTTCAGCACTTATGAGTAATTCGGTAAAATGAAACGTCCTCGTTCCTTCAGGACTCGCATGTGTCACTGATATCTGTCTCTCATTAGTAATCGCGCCCGCGATTCTCGGCCCCGCCCTGCTTCAAACCACATGTTAAAACATGCATTCACTCATCCATAAACATTATTTCCCCATAAACATTATTAGATCATTTATCGACATGACGACAAGTTCCATGATTCCATATTCACTACGTCATCAATCTACGCCTTTGCTATTGTTTTGAATTGTTTAGCGACCCCTAGTGGACGAAAAAACTACATAGTGCACCTTTAACATCTTTTTTAAATGCAACATTTCAAACTTGCTCATGCAGGACTACGAGCAGTCTGTGAGTATACAGTAGTGAATACAGTGTCTGTTAGCTCCCAGATTTAAAATATTAGGAACACACGAAATGAAGCTGCAATTTTTCACTCTGCTTAAAGAATCTGTTGACATAATCTTGTTTACAAAGTAAAGCCAAGGACTACATGATGACAATTTAATTTCATATAATTAACAATACGTTGTCCTGCCTATATTTCTTGCTTACAGAAGAGTTTTGATGTGTTAATTTATATAGCCTATCATTATTAATCTGCATTCTGAGTCAACTTTTCTGTTAGTTAAACCATTTACTTGTAATGTCACATCATGTCACACCGTTTTCAGTCAAAAGATGGTGCTATCTTGCTTTGGTAAGAAAAGAGAGAGGCTGGCCACTGATTTTAATCACTGAAAATAAATGCACATGTTGAGTTTTCAGCGTTACCATAAAGGTTATAAATCCAGTTTGACGTTCTAGTTTTATTTTTAATATACTACAAACGTATATGCCACAAACATTATGCACAGTACAGCCTTTGATGCACAAAATATTGAAATTTAATTTTAAAAAGCACACATATTTTTGCTTTAATATCATGTAAATATACAGCAAGTCTGAAATATTTGTACAGAATTCTCTCAGCACAGTTCAGATCACCTTAACAGAAGTCTGCATCAGCAAATCTTAGGTGAAATCTTCGTATTTACTGCGCAGAATGCGTAATATTTCAAAGCAATGAAAAACTTTTCATCCCGCAGTCCATACACAAGTGGACAGAAGCACCGTGGGACCAGCATAAACACAACATAATTGAAATATCTGACCTCCATATACATGTAAATATCAACATTTAAGATGGCCTGCTCTACAAAAGGACACCACAGCTGTAAGAGTGAAGGCAACAACTGAAGTCCATGCAATGCAACAGTTTTTAAGCCTCTTACAGCTGATTTACTATTACCAGAGCTTGCTGTTTTTGCAACACACATGATTTTGACATAAGAAAACAAAATTGAGCAAAAAATCATCATGAAGAACACCTGTGTAAAAACCGATCTCAGCTGACCCTGCCACGTGTGAACAATAAGCACTTCCGCCTGGCATAGTGCAACTTTCATATAGATGTGAAGTGGAACCGAGGCAATGAAGATGAGAAGGATCATAGTGGGCTCTATGGAGCAGAGAACATGGATGATGAGAATGCTGTGGATGGTTCTGGGCAGAGAACAGATTTGAGAGTGTCGCAGGGGCATACAGATGGCCACGTAGCGCTCTAGACTCATAGCTGTGAGAGTGAGTGGAGTAGCAAAGCTCAGCACTTCCATAATGTGACAAATGACGAGACATATTCCTATAGGCATTGTTGCATTGAGAAAGATGAGGATCAAGCAAATATTGGTTACAAACAGAAACAGACAATCACATAACAAGGTGTGAATAAAAAATATATATCGCATTTTGTTGCGAAAATAGTCCTTTTTAAAAAACGTAAATATTAATACACTATTCACACACAGGAAGAATGCAGACAGTGTGCACGCTATAATGATTTTTTCTCTGCCTCGTGGAATTGAGAAGCCTTTGCTAGAGTAATTTGATGAGTAGTTTTGTACCATTGTTTAAAACGTACTGTTATCAATGTGATTCAAATCTCAAGAAATCAAAGAGAAAGAATTCTGAATGACAAGTTATGTTAGAAAGAACAACAAAGACGTAAAAGTAGCCTACCGCAGTATATGTCAACAAAGAAATAAACAACCTTCAATGAAGAGTCAACAGGCATTGAGAATAAGAAATCAATATACAATGAAGTCCAAGAAATGGTCTAAAATGAAAGGAGATGTTTGCCATATTTTATAGTCTGTGTGGATTTCACTCAGGAATTCAAATTGACACCACCCAGTTTGCTATTTTTATCGAGTTGTCAAAACTCCAAATAACAAATATAATTTGTTAAACATCGCCTCGCCCAGATCCAAAACTTGTTTTTATTGTAATCATTGTTATAATTAGTTAATAAAAACTGTTCATGTCATCTCTTTTCCCTTCCTACTCTAGCTTATGGTACTGAGCAATGTATGAAACTTGTATTGTGAGCACTTCCTGTGTTATTTGCCAATTCATGAAGAATCGCTTGTTTGTTTTCCTCACTTGTAAGTCGCTTTGGATAAAAGCGTCTGCTAAATGACTAAATGTAAATGTAAATGTAAATGTAAATGATCTCAGGTCTATTAAATAATGTATAATGTTAATTTTAGAAATGTATTAGTAAACGTTGAAATTAACATTAACTGTTTACACAACAACGCTTTCAACTAAAAAGAAATGATCGTGAGTTTTACGGTAAAAGACTGTTAAAATGCTACGGTGAAAAAACAATCAATTGGTTTACTGAAAGTTTCCATATAATATACGTTGAAAAACTGTAATAGGTCTAGCCATACATTTAATGTAATTTTACAGTAAAATACCATTAAATTTACAGCTTGGAAGTGAAAAATAACAAGTCCTTATTTTACAGTGAAAAACCGTAAATTCACATTCCCACAGTTCCCTGTGTGACACTTCACATTTTTGACCCAATAACTCTGTTTCTTCTTATTTTTTTACGTTACATCTAATTGTTAAATTAATGTTTATAGCATTTTTAAAATTTCATGTGTGTTACTATGATGGTGTTTAGTGTTTGAGTGAATGACACTGTGTGCACCTTTTAAACTTGCGGCAGAGCTTCTTGTGATGGCTTTGATTCATTCATGTGACTGTAAAATAAATAATAATCTAAGTACTGTTCTGTAAAATGTAAAATATTGCCACTGTAGTTAACACAGTAAAATTAAAGTTTTTTTTTTTTTTTTTTTTTTTACAGTGTGTGTTTTGGCCATTCTATTCTATAATGAAAGCATTTTGGGTGCCCTGAAAACACAAACTTTTGAAACCGCGTTTCAAAATGCAAGTATTTGAAAACGACTCAATTATTATGCCATACCATTTTATAGGCTGCATTATATATAGGTCAGCTGGAACCAGGAACACTTTCTTATAACACCCAATATTACATCATGATGTAACAGAGGCAGCTGGTAGTGCTGTGCGTGTAAACTAACCCTCTCTCTGACCTCAGAGAAGATGCTTGGCCTGCAGCCTTCCTTGTAGTAGAGAGAGCATTGAGCGGGTTGAGTGGGGGGTTGGGGTGGTGCCGGTGACCGAAGTGTGACCGATGAAGATTTAGGGGGGTGAGGGTGGCCCAGCCAGCTTTTCTGTGCGAGTGTACCTCACTCCCTCACTCCACCTCACTCCTCTGACTCTCAAGAGCAGCCTTTAGCAGCCTTTTTAGAGCTTGTTAGAGACTCGAGTAGGACGGGGTTGGGTTACATTGGTGCAGCCGGGAACCGGGAGTTGCCTGATAGGGGGGGGGGAGTGAGTGGAGGGGGGGGTAGTTAGTAGTTGGAGTTGTGAGTGAGTAAGGACCTGTCTCCCTCACTCACTGCTCTGGCTAGCCCTCTTGTCCTCCCTTGTTAGAGCGTCCCGGAGCGGAGAGGGTCGAGGACTTGTCGGGGGTGGAGGGGTGACATTGGTGCCGTGACGGAGTGGGATTTAGGGGGGGTGAGGGGGTGAGGGCGTGCTAGTAGAGAAGGTAGTGTGTAACTGGCCTCAAGAGTGTCTCTGGAATCAAGAGATGCTCTGGCGTTACCTCAAGAGATTCCTTTAGTCTTACTCCGATCTCCTCGGGTTAGGTCTAGACGACTCAGAGCGGGTCGAGTAGGACCGGGACCGAGGTGGGGGTGGGAGAGGTGAGGTGGTGTTGGGTGGAAGTAGTGGTGTGGTTGAACTCTGCTCAAGAGATGCTCTGCCGACAGACGCCTGAGGTTGCAGCCTTTAGCCTCCTTGTTAGAGCGTCCGACTCGGAGCGGGTCGAGTAGGACCCGGGTGGAGGGGTTACATTGGTGCCGTGACCCGAACGGGAGTGAGATTTAGGGGGCGAATGTAACGAAGGCCAGATAGTAGTTGCTGTGTGAGTAAAACCTCACTCCTCTGACCTCAAGAGATTCTCTGGCGCAGCCTTTAGCCTCCTTGTTAGAGCGTCCGACTCCCATGCCGGAAGACCCGGGATTGAGGCCCGCTCAGAGCAGGTCGGGTAAGACCCGGGTCGAGGTGTTACAATGAGAAGAATGGCGTCTACGCTGATATTCGTTTCTCTGTTTATCCCAATATTTACCATAGTGAATGTGGGCTGTATCCAGATCAGATGGAGGACCTGCGCCTAGACATGAGCATAACACATCCCTGAAGTGTCAGCTGTGTCAACTAAGCCCTGTGAAGACCTCATCGACACAGATCCTCAACAAACCCGTTTCCATTCCAGCGTGATGAATCAGATCTTCAACCAGATGGAAGTGGATTTACATAGATGTTTTTTTTTTTTACAATGTGATCTCGATCGTTTCGATAACGTTCAAAAACGCAAAGTTTATAGTACATTGTTGTAGTGTAAACTGTAACGATGCTGAGGAGGCAGTGGGTAAAATCCAAATGCAGCTTTAATATAGAGCGTAGTCGTACAGGCAGAGGTCAACACAACAGCAAACAATAGCAACGAGGAAGAGGCAGATTCGTAGTAGGTGTCCAGGCGGGAGGTCAGAGGCAGGCAGAAAACATCTAAGAATAAAGGAACAGGCAGGATCAAAAGACAGGGTAACCAGACATGAAAACCGCTCAGAAATTGTGATATGATCAAACAGTCAGTGAGTGAGTGAACCATTTATAGGGAAGTGATGAAGCTAATGAGAGGTGATAATCTGGAACAGCTGGTGGATGATCAGTGACTGTGTGAAGGATTCTGGGAAGTGCAGTGTGGTGAGGGAGAAGAATGGTGCGACTGGGTGACCTCTAGTGGTGAGTGGTTGAAACATGATAGACCGAATACATGACATAAACGTACCCTGCAATTAATGAATGCTTTAGAATTATTTCTCATTGTTAGCTGTTAATGATTTCATTGAAAGTGTTACCAAAAAATGCAAATGCTAAGAAAATGAACTCACTCAACATTTTACAGACCCATGGACAAACCTATTTAGGGCCCATGCTGGGGCTTATTCAGATATGGCCAACATGGAACCCAAGGACAACTCATGTTAGTAACCGAACCTCAAGCCCCCCGTTGAAATGTTGGCTGGGACACTGAGATATCAAGTTCAGGGGCGGCCATTACATATCAGCCATACCCTGGCATTCAGACAAACCAGGGTAAATAAACAGCTCATGATGCTGCTAGCTAGTTCTGTTACTTGAGTGGCCTTTGGCTGAAATTGCAGCTTTGAAAAGCAAATTTAAACAGCCTAACACAGATGCGATGTGATAAAAATTTTCAGCGGCAAGCAATATCTGTCCAAACCAGTCTCGACTGGAGATGCGACAAAATCAATCAAAAATCACAGCCAATCAGAACAGCGTGTGGGCGGGCTCTCATTCGCAACGAAATGGTTATCAAATTCATAAATCTTACACCATTTTAACATGATTAAAAATACATACTCACTGACTGAAACAATCTTTTTTTTTAATCATAGAATACACTTGTTTGTTCACCATGAGTTGACAGTTTGAACAATGTAAATTATCCATTATCCAATTATCCATTGTTACTTACAACAGCCTATAAAGGTCACGAAAAATGATATTCAAACTCACATTAAATTCTCTTTACATTAAACCACATAATCAGCACCTGAGATTGTCATTGTCATGCTTTATAGGCTGTTTTTAGAGACGCTTTTTGAACAATATTTTCACGTATCCCCATTGCTGCTGCTTAGTACAAAAAACTCTGATTAACATGGAAAAAATACATTTTCTCACATGAAACGATGTTAGGAATTTGCATTGATTTCGTATTGTTGTTAATCTGTGCGTGTCCGTGGACTCTGCCCATTCTTTTAGTAGGCTATAGTGGATTTCGGTCCATTGTTTAGAGATATAATATGATTACTTGAGTATTTCATTGTTGTGTGGCCATAAGGAATCATGCCATAGGCCTACCCTACGTTTTTGTGAAACGCTGCCACTGAGAAAGTTTAGAAAAAGGATGAGCAGAAGTGAAACGCTTATTATGAAGAACTATGCTCTGACTGGACATGTTGTGGCACTGCAACAATTAGTCACCCAGGATCATTGTTAAAAACAGTTGAGCCTTATTACAGTATTACAACATTCATACACGCTATATGTTGAATCTTAATGCATGAATCTTTTGTCACTTCAGTTTGTTTTAAAATGTGTCATCTCTCATCCTGCTTTGATATAATCACCTGAAATGGTCATGGCTTGCTAGAATAATAAGGTCAAGTGGTCATGGCTGGTTATTAAATACAGTATTAGCAGGGCATTATATCTAATGAAGTTAATAAACAAAGTTAAAGAAGTTGTCATAGAGGCGCCAGACAGTTAATTATGCTCAGCAGAGGCAATTTTGTTGTTTGGAAGAGCATCTGCTACAGAAATTGCCACCAAGGACTGATGTAACATGACACTACTTAGTGTTGCTTGTTACCTTTGTCAATTAACCCAAAGCAGGATGAAAACACATGTTTATTTCATCACTCTGTGTTATAATTAGACCCAAGGGAGACAATCTGACTGTCATAACACTTCTAATAAGCACAAACTATTATTGTTTTGAGTGTGTGGTCAATAAACATTTGCTCTCTGCGTTGTACCATCATACCGTAATTTTTTAAATAAACAAATAAATAAATCACATAATAATTCTTTATTTTTTATTTAGTTTAGTTTTTTATTATTATTTGGCGGGTTGATTTTTATAGATTATATATACATTTTTCACTTGTAGTCTTTTAAAAAGGCATCTGAAGTAAACAAAGTGCAATGTAGTGTTGTCAAAAATATTGATTTTTCAATACATATCGATGTAACGCTTCCAATACTCATTTTCCGCAGAATAGACACACAATACCAGCTGCGGTTTCTCGCTTTCTCATCTCTCCGATAGCGATTTGACACGCAAATCCCTCACTCACTCACTTCATTTGATGAATATTGTTTGTGTATTAACATAATATTTGTCATTTCCTAGATTTTGTGCTCACACCAAGTGGTAGTCGAGGGAGTCGGGCTTGTAATCAGAAGGTTGCCGGTTCGATTCCCACGCCGGCAGGAATTGAAAGTGGGGATTGTGAATGAACAACACTCTCTCCACCTTCGATACCATGACTAAAAGTGCTCTTGAGCAAGACACCTGACCCCTAATTGCTCCCCTTGTAAGTCGCTTTGGATAAAAGCGTCTGCTAAATGATGAAAAATGAAATGAAATGAAACACCCAAACTGCGCACACATAAAGCCGCGTCTCAGAACCAAATTGAGTTCTTTTTTTTTGCTGCTTATTGCGCTTAAACAGTCAAATACACACAAAATAATGTCAAAATGCTGTAAACACATGTCAGTTGTTTTAAGTGAACGCAAATACACGTGTAACAGTATCCATGCATCAGGTCTTAAAGTGACAGAAGCCTAATATAGCTCTACCTGCTGCCAAATTATGAGATGATATTAAAAATATCTACATGGAAGTTTTTCCCCATGGTATCAATGTCAAAACTGCAGCCAGTGAAAATGCTGAGTGGCTAATAACTTTGGAAAACCACAAGCCACCGTTACTGGTGAGCAAAAAAAGTGAATGTCAAGCCCTTATAGGCAATATTTGGACTGAAAAGATTGCATGGATGTAAACTCTAGAAATGTTGTGCTTTTTGCATACTATTGTCAAGGTATGGCACAGACACAAAGATGATGACAGATGTAAAATCAACAAGTTTATTGAGGGAACGGCAGGAACAGACACAATAGCAGGTGAGTAGAGACTTTGGCAGATGATTTCAGAATAATGAGATGGGTAGTGATTCTCTTATCTGCAGGTTGGATGAAGATGACAACACCCCACCGGGAACTGGATACATTTTATATAAAATGTAGATATTATTCATAGGCTGTTTAACGTCAATTTAATGCTTGTTGTGTAATATATTTGATACTTCTTCAAAAAAAAAAAATGGCATGCTAAAGTACACATACTTTAGCAGTGTAACATTGAGCCTCATAAATGGTCAGAATTATTTTTACTCATGTAAGTATATATGAGTAAAACAGCCTCTTTTTCTTTATAGAAAATGAAATTTAAAATATTATAGGTTCACAGGAAACTGTGTACACATTTTTTCACACACATATATTTGTAGATCATATACATTACACAATACCGTTCAAAATTTTGGGGTCAGTGTGATTTTTTTGTTGTAAAGGGATAAATACTTTTAGTCAGCAATGAAGCATAAAGCTATTATAATGTTACAAAGGATTTCTATTTCAAATAAATGCTGCTCTTTTGAACTTTATACTAATAAAAGAGTCCTGAAATACAAAATAAAAATATTAAGCAGCAAAACTGTTTCCGAACATTGAAAATAATAAGAAATATATCTTGAGCAGCAAATCGGCATATGAGAAAACTTCACACAAATTAATTATTTTTCAAAATATGTTAAAATAAAAAACAGTATCACAATATTGCTGTTTTTACTGTATTTTTGATCAAATAAATGCAGCCTTGGTGAGCATAAAAAAATCTTACCGACCACAAACTTTTGAAACTTTTAGTGTAGTTGTAAGTCCACTTTTTTTTATCAACATTATTATTATCGTAATTCTGAATTACATATTTTCATAGAATTCAATATCTTTTTATTAAAAGATTTTCATTTATAGAGAATAATATGCAACAGTTAAAGGGGGAAAATCTTAAATGTGTGATATATACATATATATATAATTATAATTAAAATTATATAATATAATATAATTTTTATGTTCTCTATGGAGAAAAAAAAATTGAAATGATCTGTTAGTGAACACATTGGTTTGACAGATTATATTTTTAGAATGACATTTTTTCAAATATGTATATCCATCAAATCACATTGGAATTATAAGGTCCTATTTGACATTATTGTCAAAATCGAGCAATTCAAATTCTGTGAAAACTTACATTATATGATGTTTTTTTTTTTTAAGCTGTGTACATTTTAGGACTTTTTTTTTAGAAGACATGTACAGAATGCAAAAACTTTGAAGCACAATATCTCAAAACTATTCAGAATGCTTATAATTCCAAGGTGGCAAAATATGAAACTTTGGTTTTTGATGTTGTACGTGTCAAATATACAACAGAATACACATTGATTTTAAATGCTTCATCTGTCACTCTTACAAAAGCAATAACAAACAAATCCTTTGTTTTTGCGCTCTTATTTAGTCATTTTGACTTCTTTATGTGGGTCAATACGAGCACCATAACAAGGCATGGCTTTCTTCATATAGCTTCTAAGACTCTCGTCTCTAAGGCCGTAAATGAGCGGGCTCAGAAAGCGAGGAAGCAGATTGAAGCAGAAATAGTAGATAAAAGCCATATCTGCTTGAGACAAGCTGACACGCTGGACAAGTAAGAGTTCGGCGATCGGTTGCGAGAAAGCCATCATGCTGAGGAGCAGCTGGAGCCCATGAAGCAGCACTGTGTGCAGAGCCTTCCTCACTGACACTCGGTCCTGCCGCATCCGACGGGTTTCCAGCAGGATCCGAATGTACGTGAAGAGGATGACGACAGCGACCACTGCAAAGAAGATGCCATTGAGGCTCACTTTGAACAGAGCTTGAATAGGAGAAGCATTGAGCACTGCGGTCTTGCAGAGCACAGGGGTCGAAAGGACATCTACACCCGGCTTGAGCCGCATCAATATAAAGTCGACAGTGGGCAGGATGCAGCTGATGATCCACAGACTTAAAATGATGGTCCAAATCCATTCCGGCCTCCAGATGGCAGGACGGTGAAGCGGGTAGAAAATGGCCACGTAGCGCTCCAGTGACATGGTGGAAAGGATGAGAGGGGTGTTTAGGAAGGTAGCAGTGGACACAAACAGCAGTGGAGCACAGTAGACGATCGCAAACTGCACACCGCCCATCGCTAGCAAGAAGAGGGATACGGAGGAGAGCAGCTGCAGGGTGTCGTTCAACAGCATGTAGGTGAAGAGGATATAACGGGAGCTGTCAAAGAACTGCCTGTGAGACGCAAAGGTGTACAACGTCAGGAGGATGAAGAACAGGAAGGCGATGAAGAGTGGGATCACCACACACACCTTCACAATGACCGAGAGGTTATTGCTGGATGTCGTGTTGCCGGGGAGTTCTGTCAGATTCTGCATGTTTTCAACACTGCTGATGTTACAAAGGCTGAAAGGAAGTTTGCGAAGATTTAGAATGTGGAAAATGAAAACGATATAAAACAACTGCAGGTCATCGTACAATGCAATCTAACCGGATGTGTGATTTATTGAATAATCTGAACTGGTTCACAAAATAAACTTGACCACTCACCACACTGCCTCTGTTGGAAGAGAAATTAAAAGATGATCAGAGATGGATAGCCCACTTTTATATTGCTGAAGATTTGCTTCGTGACAAAAGAAATGGGGTTGGTTTTCCCAAAGGATGGCTTAATTTTACGCTATATGAACACAAAGCATCATTATAGCAATTAACAACCAAACAATCCAAACAAAACAAGTCAAGTTAGCTGTAACTTGAATTTTTAAAAACCCACTGTTTGTGACTGGATAGACATTGCTATTGCAAAATTACTGAGATATATATGTATACACACACACACACACACACACACAGGGATTGGACAATGATACTACCTGGTTCTAGACCACAACAATTTATCATGGGGTAAGGCCTCCTTCTGCGGCCAATATAGCATCAATTTGTCTTGGGAATGACAAATACAAGTCAAAGGGATTTTGAGCTAATCCTCTTCCAGAGGAGTGCAGGTCACTGATGCTGGTGGAGGAAATTGACCCTTCGCTGGTAGTTTGATTGACAGGCGATCTGACCAATCATAATCTATGATAAGCCATTGTGTCTGACAAAGCAGTCAGGGGAGTTAGTAGATTAACGTCAGTGAACTTGAACTTGAAAAATTGTGTGTACTCACGTCTTTCAGCGTTTGAAACAACATTCCTTCTGATGTTCATTCATGTTTATTTGATGCTATAAATGAACTAGTATGAAGAGATGATCGGTTCACGAGGAGCTACAGCGATCTGTCACGACACATTAAAGAGACACTATACGCTATTTATTGATTAAACTTCTTTAAAACATTACAACATTTGAAATTTGTGACTTTGTTTTATATAAAAAATAACCTGCTCTGTCTTGTTTGTCGACATCAGTGTCCTCTTTGCTCCGCGATGTATTTTTCACTCCGTGAGAACATGATGTGTGGCGTGAGAACAGCATGGCTTGTTGGACATAGCAACACATAGGGGGCTTGCAAAAGGTCAATTGTTTTCTGGCATACTCCGCCAAAATACCCCAAAGTAGCTCAAAAATATTTTGATCTGGTGACTGTGCAGGCCATGGGAAATATTAACCTTCACATTCAGGTTCATCAACCTAAGATTTGCACTGTTGACTCCATTAAAACTGACATTTGGCATTGGCACAAGCGATTGGCTATAGCAGTCCGACCATGACTATTGACTCCGTGGGGCTCCTGACAAACACTTTTGGCAGAAAGGAGAGGAAAGTCAAGGCACGCATTTAATTCTGCAGTGAGTTGGGCAGCTGTGTTTTTATGTTTTTTTTTTAAGTATAATCTAGGTTAGTAACTGAACATCCCATTCAGACAGCTATCTCTTGTGTCAACAGTTAGAGGTCCGTCCTACGTGGTGGTGTGCTGACATTATTCTAGGTACCATAGCTTTCCATACACCACAAAGACTTGCTGTCCTGGTCACAGATGAGCCAGCGAGACGCGCATCAACATTTTGTCCTCTTTTGAACTCTGAAATGTCTCCCATATTCCTATATTTTATGGATTGCAATATTTTATGCACTCAAAAAATGATTTTTTTTATGCTGTTCACTTTATTTCAACTTATTTTCATTCAACACCATTGGGTTTCTGGTTCAAATACGATTGCTTCGTGTTAAATTGACTTTTGAAACGCTTACTTTTTGACAACTTTATGTTTTCATATTAAAAAACATGTTTCAGTCAAGTAAACCCAACTAGGACTAGTTTCTGTTACGTTAATAGTTTTGGGGTTACCATTGTGGTGAAGTTTTGAGCTTGTAATTGGGTTGAGGACCTGCTAACAAAAATCAAATCACATCAATAATAAAATAAAAATTTTGGTGTAGTACTCAGGATGAAACCAGTGTCACTTTTAGATTGCTGAAGCAGAATATCACAAAAGTGTTCAACTCACAGGACTGAAAAAAAAACATTAATTGTAGCATAAATTTGTCTAATGTAAAAGAAAACCATTTGTTCAAGTTAAATGAACACCATTGATTCTAGTTAGTTAAACAGGGTTGATTCTAATGAGTTTTACTTGGTTCAATCATGTGGAACCACTGTCCGTGACTGAACTGAGTTGGTTGGACATAACTATTTAGATTCTTCTTTAGTCAGTTGTGTTGTCACAGCACAAGGACTTTGCATAGATTATAAAATAAACCTTTAATGTTGATAAAAACTAAGTTGATTGTGTGGAACCACTGTCCATAACTGAATTGAGTTAAAGTATCATTTTTTTGAGTGTGTAAACAACTGTGCTATTGCTCCAATTTACCCTTACACTCTGCTCTTACTGGTGGAACGTAAACCAGTGAATATTGGCCACCAAGCTACACATACACATATATGAAACCTCCAAAACTATTGGCCAGTGTTTCATTGTCCAACCCCTGTATGTGTGTGTGTGTGTGTGTGTGTGTGTATCTGGTATTCCCTAATGTCCCCTTGAGGATAGTAATTTTTGACCATGTGGACATCTTTTGGTCCCCATGAGGAAAACAGCTCATAAATCATACAAAAACAAGTTTTTGAAAAATGTAAAAATGCAAAAAGTTTTCTGTGATAATGTAGGTTTAGGGTTAGGGAATCGACAGTTTGTACAGTATAAAGATCATTATGTCTATGGAAAGTCCCCATAAAACATGAAAACCGGTGTGTGTGTGTGTGTGTGTGTGTGTGTGTGGTTTTTATATTGGGTGTGTGGGTTTATATTACATTGTGGGGACCAGCCAGCAGTCCCCATGAGGAAAATAGATTAATAAACATACTAAATTATGTTGTTGAAAATGTAAAATTGCCGAAAGTTTTCTGTGACGGGTAGTTTTAGGCATAGGGGATAGAATATACAGTTTGTACAATATAAAATGTGTGTGTATCTGTGAGTGTGTTTTTTTATAAATACTGTATCCAAGGATTTATTTGACTTAATTCTTTATCTGGTTAACATGACCCTATGGCTATATAAAACTATAAAAAGCAAATAATTAATTACTTTAAAAAAATGTATTTTCCATTTATTTATTAAATAGATATAAATAAATTTTTGCATTAAATTTAATAAGTTTTTTGTGGTTATTAAGTATTTTTTCTTCTTTTTTTTTACTAATCTGTTATGTACTGTATGTTGTGAAATGCTCACAGAGTGTACTCAGAAGGTATGTTTCATATGGCTATTCATTAACAGAGCTATCAATTATTGACTGTGACCTCTGGTGCTCTGCTTTATTTTACCATATTGTTTGTTTGGCAGTGCAACAGACAAAGTACTCAGAGACGAAAGTGCATTGACAGCTTGATCTGCAGAGTCAGATGCGTCACTCATAAGGCCAATGAGACACAGATCTCACAACTGCTTGTTTTCGGAATTGCGTTGACCAAAAATGTGGCAGAAGAGGAAAACATTGAATAACAAAAAGCAAACAGCAAGCTTTATCATAAAGAACATCTGCAGGGGTGTTGAAAAACGAGCTGTTTGCATGTTTTAGAAGTGTTGTTACTCTCTTAGATAAGATATGTGATCTAATGATGTAAGTATTAAAGTTATCGCAACTAAAAATATTAATTCTTTGTTCCTTTTAGTTTTATCAAATATATTTGAATTTAAATCACAAATTTTATTTATTTAGCTTTTTATCTGGATGTTTTCGCCAGCTTTTTAGACCGTAAAAAAAAAACCCCACTTAGAATAGAATTTCTAAATTGTATAAGGCCCTGTTTACACATGGTATTAAGATGCGTTATACCAGATGTAAACGGGAATGTGATCTCGTCGACCAATACCAGGTGTAAACAGGACCTAAAAGATTTTGCTTTGTTTTTATATTGGCATGCCTTTAACGGTTCTCTGTAGATACCTTATTTTCTCATCCCACAATTGGTGGAAAATTCAAAGGATCTTCATGCTATTGGTCTATAGCAGTCCTGGAGAGGAGAGTTTAGCTCCAACCCTAATCAAACACACCTGAATAATGAGACGGTGGCTCTCTAGGACCAAAGTTGCCCACCCCTGATCTATATATTTGATGCACTAACCCTAACCCTAACCCTAATTTGTGGTGAATATACAGGTTATTATATGTTACACTAAAATGCAGTTATTTTTGTTATGAGTTGATGTTTCTGTATCCTACCATTCTCAAACTAGAAAGGATCAGACATGCATCACAGAAAAAAGTTGTCCAAATGTTAACTGAGTCAAATCCTAAGTGATTAATTAAAGGTTAAAATGGCCATCGACTTTGCATATCAGTCTAATTTGTGCTTCCTAATTGTTTGGCAATGATGCAACCCACCTGGCAACATGAGGCCAAGTTGCTTGATCCCTTCGCGAGTTGCACCGAGCCAAGCTGCAAAGCCGCAAAGCAAATGTTTATTTAATGATTTCTCACTCTGATTAATCTCCGGAGAGATAACTCCACCGCAAAGGACTAGTCGTAATGATGTAGATATGTTTAATAAACATTGGCCTAGAGAGAGTACAGCGCCCAAAACAGTTCCATAGTTTTGTGAAATTACCTTTAAAGAAAGAAAAGTTATGTAATTCTACTTTATGGACTTTGTGATACTCAATATCTCAGACAAACATGAGAAGTAGTTATGTAATGATTGTGCTGCATAGCATCGATAGTGACAACAAGAGTCAACATCAAAAGGAGAGTGCAACTTTCCCTTTAGTTTTATGTCTATTTGTGTGTGTGTGTGTGTGTGTGTGTGTGTGTGTGTGTGTGTGTGTGTGTGTGTGTGTGTGTGTGTTTGGACACTTTTTGATTCATATTTAAATTTGAAAAAAGTGAGACAAATATAGAGAACACCCCAGATAGCAACTTCGTGTCGGCCCAGATCCGGCCCACATCTGGCACATGACACATGTGGTGTGGGATGATGGCACTTGGGCGGACCGCTCCTGTTTGCCAGATCTGGGCCACAAGCAGGTCATAGCAACACCACATGTCAGCCAAGAGCAAAAACTAAACCCGAACTAGACCTTATCTGAGCCACAAAATCTTTATATATTGTTTATAGAGTCATCTCAGCATTAACAAGCCTGTTAACAAGCAGAATCACACATTCAGAATCAGACATTAAATCTCTGAAGGTCTCAGCAGTAGAGGATTAAACAACTCCACAAACAGTATTATAGCATCGTTTAGTACTAACCAGATTTACTTTATTTCTGTTGTGTATCTACACAATTGTTTTAGACATATCAGGGGTTTAAAGCTAACATTTTTTTCATTTGAGGTTACCATGATGATGATTGGTGTTTCCATTAGTTGAGGTCTTAACTCTTATCACGCAACTTGTATTGAATGTCTAATGTGAAGATGTTGTTATTAAACTAATTTGTAGAAACATTGTGAACTACAACAAGGCTGGGAAATGTTGTTGATGTTTTATAATTCAGTATGTGATGTGTATAGACCAGGGTTTATCTCGTACATTCTGTGATATATGTTAACCCTTTATATGGTACAGCTTATTTTGACTGTACCGGGGCGATAGCACCCGCTCAGGCCACAGGTTGATCAGACCCGCCGGCCTCTCTAACACCTCTTCCCGCAGCTACCCAGTCTACCAGGAGGTCTCCCATCCAAATGTAAACCAGGCTCAACCCTGCTTAGCTTCAGTGGGTGTGTAGGTGAAAACTTCAGGTTGACCGACGCTGACGCTGATGTCTGCTTAATGAAAATACAGTCTTTGTCTTTTCATTTTTAATTATAACAAGAATGGGCAGTGAGGCCACACACCTTTTGAATGCAGGAACAGTTTCACAGTGAGACAGTAAATAACATGTTTGATTTTTACGATTTGAGATCAGGGATGTTCAATCTCTTTAAATAATCATGACGCCATAAAATAGAGGATCTTTCAGACAAAATAAATTGTTTGCGATAAGCCTTGAATTGGGCCCCACTCATCCTGATTGTCTACTTTCTCAAAAGCAGACTTTAAATTTTTTTTCCGTGCTAATGCATTTGTCAAACATACTAATACAGACAAATGGTTAGGTATTGATAATATGATATTAAGAGTTTATAGTCTTCAAGACACAGCTTATAATAGTACATGGCATAATTAAACGTTTTATCATTATAAGAAAAAAAAATTTTCAATGACACACATATACATGAAGAATCAGCACACGGATCTCAACAATGGTGACAATCAAAAGTCCCACAGTGCAAGCTGGGAACAATAGTACAAAACTCCCAGAATGCATCGTAGCATGAATAAATAATGCAGCTGAATTGTACTTTCTTTAAATCTAACTATTTGCTTATTATTATTATTATTATTTTTTTACTGTGGTCTTTGTTCTGTCTTTTGGTTGTTGTTGTTTTTTTCAGTGATGTCCAGAGTTGATCTGAATATTTTTTGTCACCATTATTGAGATTCATATGTTGATTGCTCATATGTGTGTTTGTGATCAAAGATATACTATTTCTCAATTGTAATGTATTTTAATTATTATAAATATAACATTACATAATTTACAGAGCATGCACAGAGTATGGAAGGAAGCGTAAGAGTCAGTTACAGATGTCAAAATTTGTCTAAACCATGAAGAAAGATGGAATAGTGTAGATTATGAAAACAGAGACAGCAGCAGAAAAGTCTTAAAGAGCTGGTTCACCCAAAAATGAAAAATCATCCCTTAATTTACTCACCCGCAAGCCGTCCGAGGAGTATATGACTTTCTTCTTTCACTCAAACAAAATCAGAGTTATATTAAAAAATATTCTGGCTCTTCCAAGCTTTATAAAGGGAGTGAATTGTAACCAAGATTTTGAAGCTCAACAAAGCACATCCATCCATCATAAAAGTAATCCATACGGCTCCAGGGGGTTAATGAAGTCCTTCTAGAGTGAGGTGCTTTCACCGGAATTGACTTGTGAATGGAATCCAGTGATTCTAGTTTATATATTTATAAATATGGATATTTTTCTCACAAAAACGGTCTCATTTTACTTCATAAGGCATTTAGTAATGATAGATGGATGTGCTTTTTTGGGCTTCAAAATATCAGTTACTATTCACTCCAATTATAAAGCTATATTATAAAGAATATTTTTTAATATAACTCCGAATGTGTTTGACTGAAAGAAAATAGTCATATACTCCTAGTATGGCTTGAGGGTGAGTGAATTATGGGATGATTTTCATTTTTGACTCCTTCAAATGTATCTATCCCTTTAACCTTCAAATGTATGTAATTTGGCTACTTGTATTTTGTTACAGGCAGTGAATATTTTTTGTGTTATAATTGTTTAGTTGCATATATTACTTGTTAGGTTTAATGTTTTTGAGTCTGACTGTTTTAAGCGTGATTGTGTCTCAGTGCTCCGTGTCTATCCCCAACACACAAACAAATCTAAATTTAGCTCTAGATGTCATCCACTAAGAAGATGTCATCTTTTTGAGCTTCACTGTCAAACCCTATATAAATGTTTGTTCACAGCATGCAGGTGAAGTTACACCTGATATGTGACCAGGGATCAAGGACAGAGTCAAGGACACTTTCAGAAAATTGTAAGGTTATGTAACATAGCTTTCATGTCTTTCTGTGTTGAAAAACGAAAACTTGCTCAGTCTTTATTTTTCAAGTCAACATGGAGCTTATTTAGAATTTACATGAAGTCTAAAGTATTATTGATGAGTGATTTCTCACATATTTTGTGTATTATTGTAAATATACTTTTGTTGTCTGATTTTCTCCCAGATGTGCGCACAATGGCCAGCCAGAATGCCAGTGGTGACGAGCAGATGCAACTGATCCAAGTCGACCCCGTCCGGAGGAACATTTCACTGGCGCTGACCCAGATCTTTGTGTGGCCCTTCATCTACCTCATCTTCCTCATGCTCCTACTATTCTCCAAGAAAGAGACTTTCAGAACAGAGACGCGCTATATATTGTTTGGTCACTCTCTCCTGGTAGATCTAATATTTCTTTGTCTGACAGATTTTGTGGTGCTCTTATCGTACAACTTGGTTTTATTACCACTGCATTTCTGTATCCCAATATGCATGTTAACAGAAGTAGTGGCAGTAAGTGCACCATTAACCATCGGTGCCATGTGCGTGGAGCGTTACGTGGCCATTTGCATGCCTCTCCGACATCATGCGATCTCCACCTCGAGAAGAGCCATCATGGTGATTTTAATGATTTGGATCCTGAGCTCCATAAACCCCTTTGTTGATATGTTCATTCTGATCAGCACTGCCTCTCGTGAATACTTGTCTCAGCTCACACACTGCCACTATGAGATTATGATTCCGGATAAGATTCGTCACTTTGCTAGGGGTCTGTTGTATATTGTGGGGCTTGTGGCTATTTTGATCATTGAAGTCTTTTGTTATGTCATGATATATATTGCTGCACGCGCAGCATCTGGTGACAAGAAGTCGGCGTCAAAAGGTCAGCGCACCATTTCCCTCCACATCCTTCAGCTGTTTTTATGCACCGCCGAGGTCATGTGCCCTTACATTGAGGCTGTAGTTATGCAGTATGATCTTCATTCATATCTGACTGTCCGATTTATAAATTTCCTGGCATTTAGCATCACTTCTAGAGCAGTAAGTCCTCTGGTGTATGGGTTCAGAGATGAGAAATTCTATGCAGCTATGGCTTACTATATCAGATGGAAAAACAATGTTATCTCATCTGACACTGATAAACAAACATGATTATCAAAATGTCTAATGAAGTAAAACTCCAGTTTTGCCTAAACATCCCATTCTAGTTGATATATTCTAATAATGAGTTTTAAATTGTCTGGCCAACTGCAAGATTTGTCTTGGGAAGGAATTGAATTGAAACAGGAATGATTGAAAAAGTGGGTCGATTGAAGAACAACTCTCTCTCTCTCCTTTCGATCTAAAGACTCCTTGAGCAAGACACCTAACCCCTCTAAAAAGAATCCTTGTAACTTGTAAGTAAAATGCTGGATAAAAAGTAAAAAAATGAAAAAAAAAAAAAATGAAATTGTCTCCCACATATAGTGTATTGTTTAAGGATGACTTAACTAAATGTGAACAAAAATTTAGAGAGTATTTTATTTATAATCGATTGCAATTACTTGTACATTTTATGTATATTGTTTTAAGTTTAACTAATTTATTTGAACAAAATTATGTCATTTAATTATTAACAATTACGTTTATTGTAAATGTACAAATTTGCTGAGCAAGTAGATTAAATCTTGTATTGAACGATTTATATGTAATTGCAGACTATTTGAGATCAGTGTGCAGACTTATTGTGATCATTCACAAATTATTATTATTGATTTGGCACTTAATAAATATCAGGGATTTCTGTTAAAACATTTAACATGTTAGAAAAGAACAATAATTATACAAAAATACTAGAGAGAAATAATCTAGCATCTGCATTTGATAAATAGCATTTTTTTCTCTTTCTAAAGACACCTAAGGTCTTTCATATGTAATACATCTGATAAAAAACATTTACTAAATAAATATGCCAAGAATACTCAAGAAAACACTTCCACATTTTTCTGGAACTTTCTATTTTATACTTTTATGGGAAAATATTTATCTGTGATTTTTTTTTCACAAAGTGTTGATTTGTTCGAAAAACAAATTCTATGATTTAAATACATAAGCACCAGCATTAAGGTTGTCCAACATTCAATGAAATAGAGTTTATGAGACAAAATAATATTCACTGCACTGCACCTCCTTCTGTAAAGGCAAATATTACTCTTACAAAATGGATTTCACACCATTTTAAGATAACAGAGTGCTTTCAGTATCTCAAAAATTCATCATAACATGTACTCTATTGTTGATATCAACAGTCAAATTCTTGATATGGATAATTCAACCAGTGATATCAACAATAGAGTTTGAATGGAGGCCTATGGTGAGATTTCACTAGTGAAAATACAATTACAGATATCAAGAAGTATAGTTTTTATTAGTGGAAATGTAATTCTTGATATCAACAATAGAGTTTGAATGGAGGCCTATGGTGAGATTTCACTTGTGTAAATACAATTACAGATATCAAGAAGTATAGTTTTTATTAGTGGAAATGTAATTCTTGATATCAACAATAGAGTTTGAATGGAGGCCTATGGTGAGATTTCACTTGTGTAAATACAATTACAGATATCAAGAAGTATAGTTTTTATTAGTGGAAATGTAATTCTTGATATCAACAATAGAGTTTGAATGGAGGCCTATGGTGAGATTTCACTAGTGAAAATACAATTACAGATATCAAGAAGTATAGTTTTTATTAGTGGAAATGTAATTCTTGATATCAACAATAGAGTTTGAATGGAGGCCTATGGTAAGATTTCACTAGTGAAAATACAATTACAGATATCAAGAAGTATAGTTTTTATTAGTGGAAATGTTATTCTTGATATCACAAATTCTCATTGTTACCAGTGGAAATCTAATTCCTGATATCAAGAAATAACATTTTAACTAGTGAAAATGTAATTGTTGATATCACAAGTTCACATCCTGAGAATGAATAAAAGTGAAAATGGCTTGCCATACAGGCTGACGGGGAAAAAAGGTTGAGAACCGCTGGATTAAGGGGTTGGGGTTATTTGGGGAGGTTTTATGAAAGCACTGACAGAGTACAAAGTTTTGCTTAGGGTAGTCGTGGCCTAATGGTTAGAGAGTCTGACTAGCAACCTGAAGGTTTAATTCTCAATACAATCAATGACTGAGGTTCCTTTGAGCAAGGCACCTAACCCGCGCATGGACACACACACACTGCTCCGGGTGCGTGTGTGTTCACTACTCAATGTGTGTGCTCTAACTTGGATGGGTTAAATGCAGAGGACAATTCCAAGAATGGGGTACCATACTTCACATTTTACTTTCTAGAAGTCTAGGACCAGCACTGGGATGATCACCATGGTGGAGGGTAGCATGACTGGCTAGGAGGCCATGCGGAGCAGAGACAGGAAGCATGGAGAGTTTAGGGATGTTCTCTGTAGCTGTAGTGGAGCCGACTGGCTGCCCAGCACTGGGAAGGTTCTCTGAGATGACGAACAGCAGTTAACAGGTGGTTATGTCTCAGTGCTCCATGTCTCTCCCTGAAACACAAGCAAATCTAAATTTAGCTCTAGATGTCATCAGCTGTCATCCACAGGAGTTTTACTCTGGCAAACCCTATATAAATATTTGCTCATACCGCCTTTATTACATTTGATGACCAAGGCTCAAGAGTAGAGTCTTACTGTCAGTAAGTAATACAGCAAGGCAATATTTTCAACTGATTTCATGACTTTCATTTACTGTATGTAAACTGAAATCACATGGTTACATACATATTTGAAGCTTTTTGATAATGCATATGATAAATATTGAGAACATAAATCGCAATACAATCTATAATTGTGAGAGTTACATTCATTTTGGCAAATGAAACATAACTTAATGCATAAATATTCAATCCCATATTTTTCACTTTATACCTGCATAAATACAAGAATGAAATATGTAATTTTTTCATTGCTACATAAACATGTGACGCTTATTGATAATGTATATTATAAATATTGATTATTTATTTCTCAAGGATTAGTCATGGTCATTTATGCCTCATATGTACTGTGTTTGCGTTGTCTAATTCTCTCCCAGATGTGCGCACAATGGCCAGCCAGAATGCCAGTGGTGATGAGCAGATGCAACTGATCCAAGTCGACCCCGTCCGGAGGAACATTTCACTGGCGCTGACCCAGATCTTTGTGTGGCCCTTCATCTACCTCATCTTCCTCATGCTCCTACTATTCTCCAAGAAAGAGACTTTCAGAACAGAGACGCGCTATATATTGTTTGGTCACTCTCTCCTGGTAGATCTAATATTTCTTTGTCTGACAGATTTTGTGGTGCTCTTATCGTACAACTTGGTTTTATTACCACTGCATTTCTGTATCCCAATATGCATGTTGATGGAAGCGATCACAGCATGTGCACCACTGACTATTATAGCCATGTGCGTGGAGCGTTACGTGGCCATTTGCATGCCTCTCCGACATCATGCGATCTCCACCTCTAGAAGAGCCATCATGGTGATTTTAATGATTTGGATCCTGAGCTCCATAAACCCCTTTGTTGATATGTTCATTCTGATCAGCACTGCCTCTCGTGAATACTTGTCTCAGCTCACACACTGCCACTATGAGATTATGATTCCGGATAAGATTCGTCACTTTGCTAGGGGTCTGTTGTATATTGTGGGGCTTGTGGCTATTTTGATCATTGAAGTCTTTTGTTATGTCATGATATATATTGCTGCACGCGCAGCATCTGGTGACAATAAGAAGTCGGCGTCAAAAGGTCAGCGCACCATTTCCCTCCACATCCTTCAGCTGTTTTTATGCACCGCAGAGATCATGTGCCCTTACATTGAGGCTGTAGTTATGCAGTATGATCTTCATTCATATCTGACTGTCCGATTTATAAATTTCCTGGTATTTAGCATCACTTCTAGAGCAGTAAGTCCTCTGGTGTATGGGTTCAGAGATGAGAAATTCTACGCAGCCATGGCTTACTATATCAGATGCAAAAACAACACCATCTCATCTGACACAATTAAACAATCATAATTATGTTTTAGTAAAGTCTTATAGTCATGTTTTTTAAAGTGCCCATGCGATTTTAACAGGCCTAAATGCATGTCATAAAGTTATTTGTATCATATCAAAAAATCTTAAGAAAATTATTTTCTTCAGTGGCTATAATATTCCATGTGAAATCATCCAGAGCTTGTATTTGTCTGGCCAATAAGGTCTTTGGAATGTGCAGTATATTGTTTAATAGCGACCTCTGTTGGTCAGACTGAGCATTATTTTCTGTACATTATAAACATGTCAATGTATTAAATGAAAGTCAAATATTTCTACATATAATGAAAACACTTAGCACACATAGAAATCGTTTTAGGCAGTTTTTTTTTTTTTTGCATTGACTTGTCAATCTAACATACAGGAATGAAAATATGCACAAATTGACTCAAACTCAACAAAAAGTTTTAGTTTTTCATAAAGCCTGTAATGTTATGCCACCCTGGATGCAGCTCACTTTCTTTCTGAGGCCTCTTAGGGAAATATTAATATCAGCGGTTTCACATGTAACACCCAACTGAAATATTGAAAAATAAATATGATAATATGCAATAATGTAAGTTCATAACATTAGCAAACTATGAAACAGATTATGTGACGCTCATATTACTCTCAACAGATATGTTCATCGCAATCATCAGATTATAACATTACAAAAAAAAAACGCCCTTATGTCTGGTTTCAGCATCTCAAACATGTATACTGAAAACAAATTCTCTAAATCGATAAAGAAGTTTAAACTATTATCACAATTATCTGAATTAAACAAACAGCAACATCATGCAAATAAAAGTGATAATGCCAAAAGGTTTGCTACGTGTCTAATGTTTTGCGGCCTTTGCATGCCACTGCGACATGACGCAATCCTGACACAAACAGCCTTTATTGTGATTTCTGTGTATTCTTGTGGTTTGGACCCTGAGCTCTATAAACTCTTTGTTTATGTGTACATTCTTATACCACGGCATAAGATAAGTACTTTCCGAAGTATCTTAAGAGGTTTCATAACTTTTTAAGGGTCTTTTTTTATATATTTTTTTTTAATTATGGCTTTAAAAAAGCGTATTTTGAAGCCAAATGGTATAGGTTTATCCACCATTAAACATTTACCATACAGACAAACTGTGCTGCAAATGTTTTTAATAGTGCAGCAACAATACTGGCCAAAAGGAAATATAATGATAAATGAAACCTATAACTAAAATTGCATAAACTTCAAAAACCAACTACATATTAATGTCTACGTATTTAGATTATTAAAATTGGCGTTAGGTGTCCCAATACTTTTAGGCCTGGTTTCACAGACAGGGCTTATCCTAAACTAGGATTAGGTATTAGTTCAATTAGGATATTTAAGTATATTTTATAAACTTAACTACATTACTGATGTGCATCTTGAGACAAAACAATGGCAGTGACTTATTTTAAGATACATCCGTACAAGACAGCTGAAACATGCGTCTTAGTCTGAGACTAGCTTATACCCTGTCAGTGAGTGTTTAGGGTTACTTTCTTCCCGATCAAGTTTCTATTTAGTCATGACAACAAGGCCAGAACAAATAGTCCCGACAACTTGCTAGTGAACAACTTGATAGGGAACAGTCCTTCAAACCAATTCACTCTTGACTATGCAAAGCTATAAGATCGGTTGAGGTCGATTGAATTGTTCTATGAAGAGCTTTCAGTAACTATGGCTCCTTTGTTGCCTTCATAGATATGTTTTTGCCTACTAAGTTTTTTCCTTATCATGTGGACCTGGCACAGCCCTTAGAGACGTGCAGGCCATGCTCATCAATGGCCTGTGTCTGTTATGTTCTCCATGCACGTTGTTTTGTGATTGCTAGTCCAGCAGCCCAACCACTAAGAGCTCACTAGTGTGTTTACCACAGCTTTTATGCTGACGTAGTGTGTACATGTGCGTCAAACCCTATCTTTCCTTGAACTTAAACCAGTAAAATCAAGATTAAGGGTCCGAATAAACGGATCAATACCCTGCATGGAGGGGCAGAGTCCTTTAGCGGTATATAAATACTGTTGGGCAGTGTTGTCCACTTCAAACACTGAAGAGCTTTACTTTAAGACAAATACAGACTTAAAGGATAAATCTTTTTATTAGTAAAAGACTGTAAGGCAACATGCAGGCTTTCAGAAACTGTGCTTTGTGTGCTAGTGGGAGTCTTCTAAAAGGCCGGACCGACTTCCTGGTTGCCCGGAGAAACATGGCAGTGCTGCGACGGAGCGCCGCTTGCGTTCAGCTTCTCAAGTAAGCGTGTATTTTTTTGCGATTTTTGGATGTAATTTTTTGTTTAACCTCTATACTCAGTCTAATTTGTGTCGTTATATTAAAGGGACAAGGCCAGTGTGTTCTGCAGCAGCCCCGTTCATCAGCGCCTGCGCCTGCCGGAGGTCACCCGATCCAGTGCCGTCGCGTTCAGTGTCGGCAGCTGCCTCTGTGCGGTTCCTTTCACACAGGTAAACACACAAATGTTTATTTTTTTGGCAAATTCTTATTGAGTTTTGCCTCTTTGCAATTAGTTAAATTTTAGCATAACTAAACAATAAATCTGAAATCTTGTAAAAGCTTGTAAAGGGACGTTTTGGTCCAATAACTGGTCTGTGTGCTTTATTTACATATTTGTCTTTCTCCGATAATGCCACTTTTTACAACAAAACGTTTAGTATATGATGAAATTTGCTGTGCGAGTCAGGTTTGTTCACTCATTTTTAGATGTGTCGATTCACTAAAAAGAACCGATTCGTAAGAGTCGCGCGATGTTTCTGATTCACTGAAAAGAACCAGCTCGTTAAAAAAAAGAATAAAACAAGTAAGTAAATAAGTAAAGCCTTTATTTGTCCCGCAGTGGGGAAATTGCATTTAGCAACAGCAGGGGTACATGGTAAAAATAGTACACACTACTATAAAAACAGAAAACCTAAAATAAACTATACAAAAAAATATTGCACAGTAAAAATGGCTCATTAGTTGTACAAAATGGTGCAAAAGTGATGATAAGTGTTAATGGTTATATTATCTATCCTTTTCTTGACTGTTATTATGACAAGTGTAATAAATTCGACCCTTTTACCTCCAGCAGGTTGAAAACCTCTCGCATGAATCCTTGATTCGTCGGGCGTCTTGTCTGGTCACAGATAGTGCCAACACTTACCTCTCTCAGACAACGCTGGCCCTTGTGGATGCCCTCACACAGTATGCCAAGGTAATACTCCATTTCAAAACTATAGTCCACTTGGTAAAACGTCACAGTTTTATGAAATATTATGTTGCATGTCTTTTCTCAGGCACTACATACACTCATTGCCCTCCAGAAGAGATACATTACCTCAATAGGAAAACTGACCTCTGTTGAAGAGGATAGCATTTGGCAGGTGATCATTGGGCAGCGAGTGGAGGTAAGATCTTTTCCTTTACATGTTTGTTTACTTTTTGTAGAACAAGGTCTCTGCTTTCGCTTATCTAAGCGTTGTTTACCTTTTGCAACAACATGGATCATGATTAGTTGGACTTGTTTATCAAAGGAGTTATATCTAATTTCAGATCTTTCACTGTGTTTTGTCAGGTCAGTGATCGATTGGAAGAATGTAAACGCTTTGAGTCAAACTGGTTGAATGCCATCCACATCTGTGAGCTGTCGGCAGAGGCAGCCTACAATTCAGGTATTAATATTTTAATCATTAAACTACCATGCAATCTATTAAAAAAGCACTTCTTGTACATATGAGATTAATCTGGTCTGTGAATTGATTCAATCTTAATATTTTTTTTAGGGGCGGAGCATGCATGCACAGCAACAAAGACTAACCTGCAGGTGGCGCAGTCCAAAGTGGAGGAGATTAGAAAGATCTCAAAAGATGCAGAGAAAATACTGGCTGAGACTAAAGCAGAGGAAATCCAGAGAATGGCTGAATATGCTTCCAGCATTGACATTAATGATCTGGAAGATGTTCCAGAGGCCTATCTTCGTGAGGACTAGAAAAAATAGGAATGTTTGCTATTCTGTTGCAAGCAGTGAATCAACTCAAGGCGTATGCAGAATGCACGTTGATATGAATTTGCAATGAGTATTGGCTGTGGAATTAAAAGAAGTCCTGCTTTTAAAGGCCTCATTTGATCAATATATGTGTTCAAAACAATACAACAGGTTAAAGTCCAACAAATGTTTATAAAATAACTTGTATTAAGTCGTTAACACATCTTAAAAGATCCATAGATTGCTTTGGAAATAACTTTGATTTGGTATTTGTATATATGTATATATTTTTATATTGTTTTTTTTTTTTGATGCAGTTACATGAGTGTTAATGAAACATTGAGTTTATATCATGAGATGTTGTGATATTACAGTGTGTATTTCTGGAAAGTTGCAATCAATCTCTTATATTTTTAAGAGATCAATTATTTATTGTCTTAATAAATGGAACATTTATTCAGAAGTTTTTGCAAAATGTCTTAAATTCCTATAACTTATTTTCTGGAACTGAATTGTGGTGCCTTGCTGTTTGACAGTGAATTGATTTATACATTTATAATGTTTTGTGGCATTCGCACTTAAACTCTTGTTAAAGAACATTATCGTTTATCATTAAATTACAGTTAAAGATGCTTTCATTTAGAAGTTCACAGTTTTAACCAACAGAGGGCGATGGCATGCTTTATCATGGGAAAAAAGTTGGGGGAGAATGATGTCAGAAATAAACATTGTTTTGATATAATATTTTAGTCTAATTATAATACTGAAGTCTTCCAGTTATTAACTATACAATTATGTTAAAGGGCCAGTACACTAAAAATGGATTTGATGTTTGTAATCATTTATTATGTTTTTGTTTTTGTTTGTTTTACTTATTTTGAACACAAAAATACAATTACATTTTGTATCTGACAGATGCTTTTATCCAAAGCGACTTACAGCAAGAAGTTACCCTTGTTGGGGATTGAACCCAGGTCTTGAACCCGGGTCGCTGGTGCGTTAGAAGTGAGTGGTAACTCACTGAACTCACTCCCCACCAAAGTTTTGCAGAATGGAAGCCTCAGCTATTCACTTATCATGCATAATTTCCCCATTTAATGAAATCTGTCGTTCTGTCTAACATCTGCTTTTGTGTTCCACAGATGTCAACAGAAATATCAGATGCAAAGAGAAAGTTGATCAACACTATGGCACAAAATTAATCGATGGCCTTTATTTATACTTACAATCCATACTGAGTTTTCGACCTCTATGAACTTCTAACACATTATAATACCAACTATTAAAATCATGATTCATCAAACACAATGTTCTGCAGATGTTTAGTTACAAAATAATTTAAAACGGCTTAAAATGTGAGACGATTCGATATGCTCTATCCTCCACGAATCACAAACTCCACAAAAATATTTGTATGTGCATCAAGTTCCCGAAGTCTTGTTATATTAGAGGAGTTACATACATTCAGAAGAGGACCAATAAAAATGATTGATTGGTGTAAATGGCACCACTCAGCTGGAGATTTATCACTCTTGGGAAGACATAAATAAAACACAAGGATCATGGAAAGCGTGCCCAGCATGGCTCACTCTTTAATCTGAGTGAACTGGGCGACATCTCCCAGCACCCCATTGAGCCAAGCCATTCCAATATGTCTAGTTTTGTAATGTTACAAGGAAAGCACGACCAAATAAAGTTTTATAATGACTAATGAAGTCTATATTTTCCCATTGAACAGCTTTATCTATTAAAGGGATAGTTCACCCAAAAATGAAAGTTCTGTCATCATTTACTCACCATCAAATTGAAGAACGCTATGTAAGTCAATGGGGTCCAACAACTGTGTCGGTATTCTTCCAAATATCTTCTTTTGTGTTCAGCAGAGGAAAGAAATTCATACAGCTTTGGAGCAACTTGAGGGTGAGTAAATGATGACAGAGTTTTCATTTTTAGGTGAACTATCCCTTTAAAGGACCTTTCCAAAGATATCCCGGGATACTCTTTCGCTTTTTGACTTTGTACAGCCTTTTTCTTGATCTCCATTCATTCGAAGCTGTTACTACTACAATTTCATCAATCAGTTGTCCCTGAACGAGTGTAAATGTTAACTGCATCGCAATGCTCTGCATTTTTCACGGGTTTATTTTTAGTCGGAAACCGCTGCTGGACTGAAGGTACCGCCCACGCGAGGTTCGGCTGCTGTGGATCAGACAGTCTCCCGAGTTGATTCAACAAGGAGGAACTCACAACTGCAGTCAGAAACCATGGCAAAGGAAGTAAGACACATCTTTGGGAATAGCACGTTTTTCAATGGGCTACTACCTCTCCTCGGACTTCTGTTGAGCGTCTGCACCGGTGGGTACTTTATCTTTTCCAGGGTAATAACAAGTCATCTTAATTTGGACTTACCTTAAAGTTAACATGCAAGTTTACCCACCGAGCTGGGATCTTATGGCTTGCCCATGTGTAAAAATAGCAGTTAAAGTAAAAACAAACTGTTATTAAACTAACAATAAGCTGTTATTTTTTTATTTACCTAAGCTTACACAAGCAAAGTCTGCCTATATTAATATCTTGGTAACACTTTACAATAATGTTCATTAGTTAACATGAACTAATAATAAACTGCACTTGTACAGCATTTATTAATCTTTGTTAATGTTAATTTTTTCATTTACTAATACATTATTAAAATCTTATCATTAGTTAATGCACTGTGAACTAACATGAACAACTGTATTTTCATTAACTAACATTAATGAAGATTAGTAAATACAGTAACAAATGTATTTTACTTCATGTTAGTTAACTAATGTTTAACTAATGAACTTTATTGTAAAGTGTTACCAATATCTTTAATACACTTTCATTTGCAATATATATATATATATATATATATATATATATATATATATATATATATATATATATATATATATATCCTTTTATAAAACATTTTTTGTGAATTTTATGTATGATTTACAAAATCAGTTTATAGTTTATATTTCAAAACTTTTTTTTTCTTTAAAAAAAAAGAAAAGAAATATTGATATAAAAAAAAAAGTCCAAACCCCATAAACAGTGGCAGTTAGTATACAAACTTAATGTATCTAGTATAAAGTTCAAAACGACTGGCAGCCTATTATGGAGAACTATACATTTAAAAAAAAACTTAGGTGAGTCCCAGGCTGTGTCTTAAATCACCCCCTATTCACTATTCCCTACATCAGTCCACTGATATTGTTCACTTGAGGCAGTGAATGAAAACAAGCAAGCGAAAAAGGGCTGCGGCTTTTGCATAGCTTGTGTCTGCTGTTTAATAATTATATTTTTATAATTATTGACATCGGTTGAGATATCGTTATTAAGGGGCGTTGTGGGATTAAATGAGTGCACTTGATAACGTCCTCTATGGTTTTGAACACCACTACCCTATTTAAGGGTAAAGGGGGCGATTTTGGACACAGCCCCAGTTCGTTTACTTATGCACTATTCTATGTCATTTTGTAGTATAAATAGTGTGAGTAGTTTGGTCACACTTAAAAATTCCAAAAAGAAAAAAATACACTTCAAATGCCCGGATGATGCATGTAATTAACCGAAAAATGAACACTACCTGCACTCAATTGTTGCAGCTTTCCTTACATAGTGGAAGGGTAGGGGCTATCAGAACACAATAACCTTCAAAAATTCACACACTTGATGAAAGAATCAAGAGTAGTAGGTCATTTGGGACACGACTTCTATGTCCAGAGAACTTTCAGATTCTGTTTCATGTAAACACTCAAAATGATGGACTAGAATGGAATGGTTGTAAAGTGTTTGAGTAAATGGTGAAGAACAAGTGAAAGGTTGGGTGTGTTTAGGCAAGGGGGTGGAGGGCATACTTTAGTGCCTGAGAGGAAAAGGACTGAAGCCGCAGAGTCTGGAAGTATTGACCTGTTATTTGGCACTCTGCCAGTGGTACCTTCCACTTTTGTTTCCTTAAATATTAGGTTAAAATAGGAGAAACCCTCTGCCTGCCCCTTAGAAAAACACTGCAAGAGGAAGTGGTACTGAATGTTACACAGAATGACTATAATCATGTCGTTTGTATCCCAATGAGAAGGGTGGAAAAATGGATACAGCAAGCAACTTTGAGCATAAATAAAGCATTTCCAAAATGGTAGGGTTAAGTCATGGGTCGTGGTAGTTTTCTTTGACAGACTAGATGCTAATGTTGGTTTTCTGCAGGTCAGACAGTAGAAATGCTGACTTAAAGGTACAGTAACTGATTCCTTGATGGGGGAGAAGATAGAGAAAACAAGTAGGAGATTTGAATAAAGACTGTAGAAAGAGAGATGGCTGAGAGACATTACAAAAGCGAAAAGCTCTGAGGAATATCACTGGAAAAAGAAGGGTTATGATCAGGCAAGAGCTTTAGAATAAATCATAAGTATTAGAAAAGTTTTCCAGCGCTAGAGAAACAGAAGACGAGGTTGCGTTGTTTCTGCTCCATATGTGAGTAACATTGGTTTTGCTGTTGCAGAACCAAGATATGCTGTTGTTGTAATGTTAGCTGAAGTAACAGCAGAGTTTTGAGTGTCGTTATTTGTCTGGAGCTACTGGTGACTAACAACCAACTCTTACAGTACAAAGAGTATATACAAGTATGTTCAATTTTTGTTCTTCCTTGTAGTTCGTTGGTCTTCTTTTGCTTTATTTTTCACAGCATTATTTCGCTTCGCTTCAGCCATGATAAAGAAACATCCACCCTTGCATTGCGTGCTCATGCATTTTGGGGGCGGAGCAATGAAGGGAGGGGTGTGTTCGTTTGGTTTGATTTCAAATATCAACAGTGTTTCTCAGAAATTGCTTACTGCACCTTTAAGTATGATATATATATATATATATATATATATATATATATATATATATATATATATCAATTATGATAATGAAATGAATAACATTGATTTTCTCTTCATCACGGCACCTGTTAGTGAGTGGGATATATTACGCAGCAAGTGAACATTTTGTAAGTTGATGTTTTAGAAGCAGGAAAATGGGAAGCGTAAGGATTTGAGTGAGTTTGACAAGGGCCAAATTGTGATGACTAGAGCATCTCCAAAACTGCAGCTCTTTTGGGGTGATCCCGATCTGCAGTGGTCAGTATCTATCAAAAGTGGTCCAGGGAAGGAGCTGCAACATCTTGGTGCCAGATCCCACAGCATACCTTCAGCGGTCTAGAGGAGTCCGTGTATATGTATGTAATGTATATATAATATACATACCATCATTGAATTTTATTAATTATATATCAGCAATATACCATTTTGGCATGAATCCTTCTAGCCGATGAGCATCTTTTCACGCATTTATCATAAATCCAGCGTGTATGTAATTTGAAGAGAGAATGAGACTTGAAGCTTTGTCAAATCAGCAGTTTACCTCATGTGGTTTTCTGTATCGTGCAAAGTGATTTCATAGGGTCATTTCAAGTATACATTTAGTGGACAGGCCATTCACTGCAGTCACTATCGGCAAATGACATGCAGGCTAATTCAGGGTCACGTAAGGACAGAGAACACACACACACACACACACACACACACACAGGGTGTCTGTGATAGCCTCACTGCTTTAGATTGAGAGAGATCTATGTTATGGAAATGCAGTCAGCAAATGTCACCCTGACCGGGCATATTAGACCAAGGTGAGAGCAATGCAAGCTCAGCTCCTTCATCATGCAGGTGATGCATCACGAGAATATAGGTTAGCTTGTGTTGCTTCATTGCTGCATGCTAAATGGATAAGCCAGCGTGTGATTTAGGCTAATTGTTTTTTGTTGGCTTCGCTCTCGAAAAGATACTTAAGTTTGGCTGCTTTGTATAGCGCATAGAAATGACCAATGCATGTCAATAGCGATTCAGAAGGTGCGGTTACTTTCATAGGCTAATTTAGACGGGGTGACTCTTTATTATGTGCACCGTATCATCCAGCCCATCTTTGTACCTCAATTTAATCTCACTTAGCCTACATAACTGCAGGCTGAAATCTGACAATCACTATGAAATATTCTTTTGAAGCAGGTCCATCAGGAAATGACTGTTAGACTTTATTGTGAGCCGAGCTGTGCGGCACGGAGGGGCGCAAGCCATGACCGCAGAGAAGCTTTTGCTGTGAACGTCTTCCATCTTGGAAAGATGTGATAATCAGAGTCTGTGTAACTGGGCTGCTCTCCATTAAACTATGTAATGCAGTAACCTTCAGCCCTGGGAAAGTGCTGTTCCTTGTTATGAGTGTATTTACTTTGTTGAAAAGAGCAGAATGGCTGATTACCGGCATATGTTGTTTTCCTATCAGGCTTCTTGACTAGCTCGCCACTAGCTATTAACTATAGCTGGTCAACCCTCAGAACATCAATCGGGTAACATTTGTTGCTGGTGAATATGATGCTGTAGCAGTCAGGGGCCCGGTTTCACAAACAGGGCTTAGATTAAGCCAGGATTAGTTTATTTAAGTAGCTTTTATAAACACGTCTAAAAAAAACATGTGCATCTTGAGACAAAACAATGGCACTGACATATTTTAAGATATGTAAGCTTTCAGTTACAACAGCTCAAACCTGCATTGTAGTCGGGGACTATCTTAAGCCTTGTCTGTGAAACTGGGGATGATGTATCGCTTTTGTACATTCAGGTCAATGACCTGATGCTCATTTAAATAGTGACTTCTTCCGTGATGAGTATGTTTTTGAAATAGTTAAAAACAAAGAAAAAAAAAACCTAATTAAAATAAATGATTGAGTATAAAAAATATGGAGTAGTTTAGCATCTTTAATTAGTATTTTATATATATTGTGAACAATATTTTTTCTTTATATATGTATATATATATATATATATATATATATATGTATAAAGAAAAAATATTGTTCACAACTAACAATCATGTGTGGGCTGTTGGTCTTTTAAAAATCAGATCATTTAAAGTTGGCATTATGTGAAGATCCACCTTTCTAAATGTAATTCATCTGTTCATGTTTCATTAAAGATTTGATTCAAAAAATGTCATAGGATGTGATGAATTAATTGATGATAAAAAACTTTTTTCCTTAAAAAAAAAAAATATATATATATATATATATATTTATTTATCTTTAAAAAATCAACTATATATATATATATATATATATATATATATATATATATATATATATATATATAACAATGTAAGATTTTGACATTAAAAGGACATTAAATTTCAATTTATACATACATTGACATCAATGTTTTTTTTATATTCTGAATTCTTCTTGGCCAGTCAAAAATGTCAGGGTGATGTATCTGCTGAGGTCATAGAAAAAAAACATCATAACAATGAAATTTTCTGAAAAGAAAATGTAAAGTAGTTTGGCACAATATTTCTTTTTTTTTAGAATTAATTATAAAAATTAATAATAATATTTTTTACAAACTGTCCAAAAAGTCATGCAGAAAACACGCAAAAAAAAAAAAGGTTATAAGAAAATCATATTATAGAGAATGCAGCATTAATTGAGTTTGTCAAATCGTCATTGACTTAGAATAAATTGAATAAATTCATAACACAATATTAATTCTTTGATGTTAATTTCCCATTATTGTGGTTGCATGACCACAGTCAGTATTGTCAGTTGCTTTGCTTACACAATGATATCAGATCAGTGCGGTTTCCACTTTCACTTATGGGACTGGTGCTGAACGTCCTCTAGTTTCCTTACAGAACCAAATCCATCTGTTCTCCCAGCGCTGAGAGCCCCCTCTGTCTGGGCATTGGAACAAAGAGAGCATTTTATGTGCAATGATCTTCCATGCCGTCTTTGTAATTGTTAGTCGCTGTGGAAGTTTTTAACGAGGGCTACCGGGCAGGAACGCAGTCCGTGCGCTGTGATGTTGATGAGGCCTCAGCTGCGTTCTCTTTAGCTGTTGATGTATGAGGTAATAATCACAGAGACATGGAGGGTGTGGGGTCCTTATAGTCCTGGAGAGATATGAAGGTGGTTCTTCTACGTTATATTTCTATTGTAAATATGACCACATGCTACCCCATGAGAGCCCGAGTTCATGGTTTTGTATGACAGGGCAGTTGTATTGCAGAACTTGTAATGATTATTCAGCAGCCTTATAAGGATTTCCTGTTGAACTTCTAACAGGAACAGGCTTTGGTGCAAATGCCCTGTAATACCGCCCTTTGAGATAATGTGATATGGGTCAATGACATAAGGTTGTTATTATTTAAAATAATAATAATAATATTTAAACCCTAAAATAGAATAAGTTATGATAAGTAAATACATATATATCTGAAGGTAAAAAGTATTTTTCAAATATGGAGTATTAATTCATAAATATCATGATGTTTTGTACGAGTCGCACCTTATGACATTTTACAGCCTGAACAAACATTCTGACCTTATCAGAAAATGTAATTATTTAATTATTATTATTTAAAAAAAAAAAAGATCTGTTGACCTTGAGCTTGGGTCTCTAGCACGATTCTGGATAAATTTAGACTCACCATTTTTTCCTTTCAAATAGGAATCACGATTCTGAACAGATGAGACAAGGAAGCAAAATAACATGCTATTTACTACAGGTTCTGGCTAAATGTTAATTGCCGCAGTTCATTTAAAATGTTTGATTTAATCTTATAAATGAGTTATAAAAAATAAAACTTTGAATGGATGATTCAATGACTCGTACGTTAATGCATAAATACTTCACATGTTTCATTACTGGATGAATCAGCGTTTTTTGAACGAATCTCTTGAATGAACGATTCAATGACAAATACGTATTTTTAACCGTCACTTGTCGCCACCTACTGGTGTGACGATGTAATTGATAGAATCTTTATTTGAAGTCCCGAGTTACTTTCAAAAGGTGATTTACTCTATTTTGTTCGCTTCACTGTTTATATCTGAACTATAAACTTTTATCCCAGTAGTTCTGTGATAATATGAATTTTTGTAACAGGAATAACGATACTGTGTGATTGAAATCATACCTATACATGACAACTGCTTTCTCTGGGTCAGCAAAAAAAAAATCGATTTTTCAATGAATGTTTTTTTTTTCCGTATTTATTTCCGCAAACATTGAACTTGATATCTGATTGACGTTAATCTTATCCTCTCATTTACCTTGCGTGATGTTACAGCGGGGATTCATTCAATGCTAAACATGGCCAAAGGAGGTAACTTTCAGCGTGAAAGAAGTTCTGGAAAGTTGAAGGAGCTCAGATTCTCACAAAATTATCTCAAAATGCCGCCTTTGTGAGTATCCAGGTAAACATAGTCGGTAATGGTTACGATTATAGTAAGCAGTACAGAAAGAATGCATGTGTATCGTTGCGTTGCTTTTTCGTAATCTTTTAAATTTATATCAGTAGCTTTAGCTGTGGTATCGAAAATCGAGAATTGTTAAATTTCACTGGTATCCAAAATATTGGGTGTCATAACCTTATTTATTACAATACAAGTATACATGGGTCAAAAACAATAACTATTATATTCATTTATTACTGTTTTTGTGGTGGCGCCAGTAAAAATGTAATCATTGAATTCATCGAATCAAAAAGGGAGAATATAATCGGGAATCAAAATCAAATCAAATTTCGGAATCGAATCGAAACGGTCCGCGAATGCAGGTTTGAATATTCTAGTGTGATTTATAGACACGGGCACAATATCGTCATTTAGGAATAAGATCGCGTAGGTGTTTGAATCAAGATTGCAGTTCTAGTCTCTATTACCTTTATTACCTTGACCATTTGTTGTTGTTTTATATCATTGAGACATTTTTTGCTTCATACTCCCAAAAACTATCCAACAAAATTTTAATTCAGAAAATAAAAGTATGAAAACAAGCATCATTGACCTGGGTCTTACTGGAAAGGAAATTACTTGCTACACTATCATTATCAAGAAATGTTGATCGATCAGCATGTTTTTTTGTTGTTGGTGGTTTTTTATGCTGCTTCATCTAAATCATATTTGTCTCAAGTGTTGGGAAACTGACACAATAATGCTGAAGAATCTTTCCCACCTGTGCTAATATTGCTTGTTGACTTTGTAGCCAATGGTCACACAGGTGGAGAAGGTATTAAATCGATGGAATTTGACATGCAAACAAACTTAAGGACAAAGCCCTCAAGGTGGGTGGTATTGGTTATCAATACAGATTAGTGTTCTAGTATGGCATCTTGTGGACAGGGCGAAGAAGAAAAGTGGAGTGTGCAGAGTAAGCAAACTCGGCCTTTTGTGCTTCATGTTGACTAAACTGCTGCATTACTTTCCTCTTTAATTCAGTCTTGTTTGTGTGTCCTTCCCTTTGTGACATTTTGAGTGTCCTGTGTCTTTGTTGGCAACATTTCAACCCCCTGAAAGCCTTGAGGAACAACATCTCGTGCTTTGATTTTGGCACCTCCCTGCAGACTTGTTTCAGTGCATTTTTGGAGGACATAAAGCGTTTGTGGTAATGTTGCATTAACTGAATCATTGTGAACGCTGATCCAAAGAATGAACAGATTTTAACACTTATTTTGTTTGAATAGCCCTATCGATTGAGCTCTGCTTCCTGTTAGTGTATGCACGAACAATGATACTTTGGAGGGAAGGAAAACAATTCTCAGGGAGTTTGGGAAGAAAGTCAAAAACCCAGCCCTTGTATGTTCGGATAGCGTGCTGTTCTGTGAAGCCTCATTAACGACTCACATTCCATACTTTAGTCACCTTGTTTTAAAACTCTCATTTTAATCAGGCGACCAGAGGGAACTGCCTGATGCTTAATGTAGTGCATTTAAAATGATTTTCCAGCTTGGATTTCAAATTAGGATCCATTTTCAGAACAGTGTGGTATTCCGAGGAAATTGTTAACGCAAGCAAGAGAGTAATGCCTCTTTAGAAACTGCAAAAGAATGTCTTCTGGGTCGGGAAGGTGCTAAATTAGAAGTCTCCACCCTTATTGAGAATGAGAGCGACTGCGCTTCAGCTCAACTGTGGCTGCTGTGTCAAAATCTTATAAAAGCTTCTGCATTTAACTTAAGTTTAGGGTCTGTAAGATTAAAAATAAAGAAGAAGAAAGAAATGAAGACTTTATTTCAATAAGGACGCTGTAAATTGATCAAAAGTTACAGTAAATACTTTTATTTTTACGAAAGATTTCTATTTCAACATTTTGAACGTTTTATCCATCAAACAAATCCTGAAAAAAAAAAAGTATCAGTTTCCAGAAAAATATTAAGCATCATCAATAATAATATTAAAAAATATTTCTTGTGCAAATCAGTATATTAGAATGAACATGTGACACTGATTGTTTCAGCTTTGCCTAAAACCAACTTTTAAATTAAAATTGGCTTATTAGCTCAGTATGATTGGATACAATGAGATTTAAAGATCTGCTTTGGAATTTTTCCTCACTTGTAAGTCGCTTTGGATAAAATTACTAAATGTAATTTAGTTACGGAGCGCCAGACATGACATGCAGGAAAAAGTTGGATAAATCGTGTGCAGGATTTACTATTTCGTTTCCTCGATTTACTAAAACGTGTGCAGGATTTACTATTTTGTTCCCTCGATTTACTTAAACATGTGCAGTATTTAATATTTCGTTCCCACAATTTACTAAAACGTGCACTAGATTTACTAATTTGTTCCGTCAATTTACTAAAACATGCGCAGAATTTACTATTTTGTTCCCTCGATTTACTAAAACATGCGCAGGATTTACTATTTTGTTCCCTCGATTTACTAAAACATGCGCAGGATTTACTATTTTGTTCCCTCGATTTACTAAAACATGCGCAGGATTTACTATTTCGTTCCCTCGATTTACTAAAACGTGCAGGATTTACTATTTCGTTCCCTCGATTTACTAAAACGTGCAGGATTTACTATTTTGTTCCGTCGATTTACTAAAACATGCGCAGAATTTACTATTTACTATTTTGTTCCCTCGATTTACTAAAACATGCGCAGGATTTACTATTTTGTTCCCTCGATTTACTAAAACATGCGCAGGATTTACTATTTTGTTCCCTCGATTTACTAAAACATGCGCAGGATTTACTATTTCGTTCCCTCGATTTACTAAAATGTGCAGGATTTACTATTTAGTTCCCTCGATTTACTAAAACATGTGCAGGATTTACTATTTTGTTCCCTCGATTTACTAAAACGTGCAGGATTTACTATTTTGTTCCCTCGATTTACTAAAACGTGCAGGATTTACTATTTTGTTCCCTCGATTTACTAAAACATGCGCAGGATTTACTATTTTGTTCCCTCGATTTACTAAAACGTGCAGGATTTACTATTTCGTTCCCTCGATTTACTAAAACATGTGCAGGATTTACTATTTCGTTCCCTCGATTTACTAAAACGTGCAGGATTTACTATTTCGTTCCCTCGATTTACTAAAACATGCGCAGGATTTACTATTTTGTTCCCTCGATTTACTAAAACGTGCGCAAGATTTACTATTTTGTTCCCTCGATTTACTAAAACATGCGCAGGATTTACTATTTTGTTCCCTCGATTTACTAAAACATGCGCAGGATTTACTATTTCGTTCCCTCGATTTACTAAAACATGCGCAGGATTTACTATTTCGTTCCCTCGATTTACTAAAACGTGCAGGATTTACTATTTCGTTCCCTCGATTTACTAAAACATGTGCAGGATTTACTATTTTGTTCCCTCGATTTACTAAAACGTGCGCAAGATTTACTATTTTGTTCCCTCGATTTACTAAAAGATGCGCAGGATTTACTATTTTGTTCCCTCGATTTACTAAAACATGCGCAGGATTTACTATTTTGTTCCCTCGATTTACTAAAACATGCGCAGGATTTACTATTTTGTTCCCTCGATTTACTAAAACATGCGCAGGATTTACTATTTTGTTCCCTCGATTTACTAAAACGTGCGCAAGATTTACTATTTTGTTCCCTCGATTTACTAAAACATGCGCAGGATTTACTATTTTGTTCCCTCGATTTACTAAAACATGCGCAGGATTTACTATTTCGTTCCTCGATTTACTAAAACGTGCAGGATTTACTATTTCGTTCCCTCGATTTACTAAAACATGTGCAGGATTTACTATTTTGTTCCCTCGATTTACTAAAACGTGCGCAAGATTTACTATTTTGTTCCCTCGATTTACTAAAAGATGCGAAGGATTTACTATTTTGTTCCCTCGATTTACTAAAACATGCGCAGGATTTACTATTTTGTTCCCTCGATTTACTAAAACATGCGCAGGATTTACTATTTTGTTCCCTCGATTTACTAAAACATGCGCAGGATTTACTATTTTGTTCCCTCGATTTACTAAAACATGCGCAGGATTTACTATTTTGTTCCCTCGATTTACTAAAACATGCGCAGGATTTACTATTTCGTTCCCTCGATTTACTAAAACATGCGCAGGATTTACTATTTTGTTCCCTCGATTTACTAAAACATGCGCAGGATTTACTATTTCGTTCCCTCGATTTACTAAAACGTGCAGGATTTACTATTTCGTTCCCTTGATTTACTAAAACATGCGCAGGATTTACTATTTTGTTCCCTCGATTTACTAAAACATGCGCAGGATTTACTATTTTGTTCCCTCGATTTACTAAAACATGCGCAGGATTTACTATTTCGTTCCCTCGATTTACTAAAACATGCGCAGGATTTACTATTTTGTTCCCTCGATTTACTAAAACATGCGCAGGATTTACTATTTCGTTCCCTCGATTTACTAAAACGTGCAGGATTTACTATGTCGTTCCCTTGATTTACTAAAACATGCGCAGGATTTACTATTTTGTTCCCTCGATTTACTAAAACATGCGCAGGATTTACTATTTTGTTCCCTCGATTTACTAAAACATGCGCAGGATTTACTATTTTGTTCCGTCAATTTACTAAAACATGCGCAGAATTTACTATTTTGTTCCCTCGATTTACTAAAACATGCGCAGGATTTACTATGTTGTTCCCTCGATTTACTAAAACGTGCAGGATTTACTATTTCGTTCCCTCGATTTACTTAAACATGCGCCCGATGTACTATTTCGTTCCCACATTTTACTAAAACGTACGCACAATGTACTATTTCGTTCAATCGATTTACTAAAACGTGCTTACAATTTACTATTTAATTCCCTTGATTTATAAATCATGTGCACAATTAAATTTTTCTCTTGCATGTCATGTGTGGGCTTCCGTTAGTAATATAACCGAGAGTATGAATATTTAATTTCGTTATTAGACTCAAATAAAGGAATTATAGTAAAGATTGAAGAACAATTATTCTATTATTTTTACATCTTTTTAGTTTTAATAATTTTTTTATGCTACAGCATTCTTGATTCTGATTGGTTGATAAATGTTGCAGCTATAAAGTAGTTCCAGGTTTGTTGACTGCAATACTATTCGATATCATTTTGTCACGTTAAGCAAATCAGCAAACGTTAATTTTTTTCAGTAGTTTTTTTTTAAACTTTCTTTTTTCACTGGGAACTATGACAGTTTCAGCTGCCAGGTGAAAGCTGAATGGAACAACTGTCCAACTCTGCACACATACAGATACAGAACCTTGCTACTCCATATGCAAGAATCGAAAGTCTCACTTTCAAACTAAATGTAGTCACAGCATGCAAGATAGAAGCACTCTTTTAGTCTGTTGGAGCAGAGCAGTGGCTCTTTCTCTAACCTCTGTTACCCAGCTCCTACTGTAAATTACCCACTGTTCATTCACTCAGAAGGATGAATGACACAAGTGTGGAAGAATTTTCCACCACTAATGAGTAATTCGACCTTGCATTGTTTAATCCCCTCTGATAATGTTAATGGCGTTGTTTTGTTTCTAAAGGTGTCAACAGCAAGTGGAGCTTTACTTGTGCTTCTTCCAAACAAACGAGTCTCTGTAAAGACTTCTTTGTTTGGGTGTTGATTTTGGTGTGAAGGGGCGGCAGCATCTGACACCTGTAGGGGTTCTAACACACAAATTTTGGACACACTTGAGTTAAAGGGATAGTTCACCCAATAATTCAAATTCTGGCTTCATTTACTCACGCTCAAGTCAATCCAAACGTGTAAGACTTTTGTTCATTTTTGGAACACAAATGAATGTCTTCTGATGAAATCTGAGAGCTTTCTGTCCCTTCATTGACAGTCCATCACTTCAAAAAGCTCACAAAGAGATCATAAAACCAGTCCACATGAAACGAGCGGTTTTGTCCAAATTTGAAGAGACACGATCCCTTTATATGACTGAATTTAGGCTTTTATTCACATAAACATTCACCATTAATTTTCTTGTGTTACGCACAATGTTTGAGTTTCCAGAAGAACCAATGAAGTTTGTTCTTGCGTGGCAAACAAGTACAGTTGAGCTTCAGTTTATGTTCTCTGATCAATGTTTATATGTGAATAAAAGCCCATATTCAATTTGTTCATCATATAAAAAATTTGGACTAAACCACTCAATTCATATGGATTAGTTTAATGATCTCCTTATGAATAAAATAAACTCATGTGGTAAACATAACAGACAATACTTTGACGTTTTGTTCTTCAATGTAAATCACACGCACCCATACCGAAAAAGGTAATTTTGAAGCAGTTGTGTTCATCTTTGAAAATGTAAATTTTTAGTAGTAACTAGAATAAGACATTGTGGGATGTGAGTGTGTGTTGTGTACATCGTAGAACAAAATATCAAAACATCGCCAAGTTATGTTTACCACAGGCTTTATTTTACTCATAAATTGAAACACCCCATAGGAAACTCTTGAAGGAACCCGAAAATAATTAGTCCTCCGGGTTGTGATAGGTGTCATAGGTGGGTGTGGCTCTGAGGCTCCGCCTTCTTTGTTGCGGAAATCTTTTACGGTTCATTTCTTCTGTTCAATCCTTCGAGGTCAGACGTGAGCGAAAACATGAACACATCGGAGAGGTGCTTTATACTAGAAATTGAATACTAGTAATTCTAATTGAACTGCTGTTTTCTTAACTCATTTTGTTATTGAGAGGAAGGCATGCAGCACATATTTACATATTCATCTATACACTATATCAGGGCCTTAAGGTGTTTCATCTTAAGAGTAAAGTACAAGCAAACAGAACTGTGGAGTAAATAAAAAATATGCAAATTGTAAGGAGTTTGTCAGCTGACCAATCTGAAGGATTTTTAAGATATTGTACTCTATTGTAGAGTTATTGTAAAGTTACGAAGTGTATAAGATGCATAAAATGTGAGTTGCTATGGCAGAGTTACGTTATCTTATGGAAAAATAAACTGTTGTGGACCATTGAGAATTCCTCTCCTTTCCGAGCTTGGTACTAGGGGTCTTCTTGCCGTCTCAGAGGTGTCTGGCAGTTGTCCTAGTATCCTTATCTGATGGTGTTGGACATTTATTTGCGTTAGTTCACAATGGTTCAGTCGAAACCTTTCTCCACTGTTGCCGTCAGCGAAGGACCCCCCCAGAAACCACCTTAGAATATGCCGTTCACTACATACCTTTATTGATTCCTTTTTTCCTTTAAGTGCTGGTCTGTAATCAGATGTGATGGGTAAAAAAAGACTTTGAGAGTGAGAGGAAGCGTTCCTCAGGAAGAAGGAAATATTCTGGGAGTCTGAGGAAGGAGGCCTGTCAGAATGTTTGTGTTTTATTTGAATGAAGTTCAAGTGGAGGCTTTCTTGGCACTCTGAGAATTGTTTCATTGTTTCCAAGGAAGTAAAGGTATCTCCTTTCAAGTTCTCTTATCATTAATGAATCATTAAGGAATGAAAGGAAGAAATGAATGAATGAAAGAGAGAATGATTAACATGTGTTACCAAATATCAATAAAAACAGGCCTTGAGACATTGATCGGTTCAATCAAAAGTGCAGGTTTATGTATTAAACAGGAGGAGTACAAAAACTTGGTATTTTTAAGCACAGCAGTTGAGTTGCCTAGATCATAGATTGGAAAAATAAAAAGTTGTTTTTACAGGTTCAAATGTACCAAAGTCGGTACTGAAAGTTAAAAAATGTATCTATACTATACCATAATCTATGTCTCTATACTATAATCCCCAAACTGTGGGCCGTAGCGGTATTGCAGGGGGCCGTAGCTAGTCCAAATCAATATATTAAAATAATTAAAAAATTCCAATTGTTCTAAAATTACATTTTTTTTGAAAGTATGTAAGGTTAGTGTTATGGATTTAAATATATTTGTAAAGAATGTTTACATCATAATTCTTACAAACTTGTTAATAAATGTATTTGTAGGTAAATGTCAGTATATATTTTTTAACGGTGGGGTCGTGGAGCTTTTGTAATGTTTTTTTGGGGGGGGCCTTACCCCTCTTAAGTTTGGGAAGCTCTGCTATACACAATACCATCATTCCCCCCTATAGAATTTTGAGCGTTGTCGAGCGGATTCTCAAACACCTCTGATTGGCCATTGTGTTCACACGCCCAACAGATACGTCTGTGATTGGTTACGAAGATCAACGCTTCAAAAACACATTGTAAATAGACATCTTGGATGCTCTTCATAGAGTGCTTACAAAGATAAACACAGGAGCTTTTGAAAGCAGACTATATAAGCATTGATCAAAGTAACCAATCACAGACATAACTGTTGAGCTTGTGAACACAATGGCCAAATAGAGGTGTTTAAGAATCCACTCAAAATGGTAGGGGGAAATGCTGGTATAGTCATATTTTTTAAATTTTAATACCGACTTAATACCGAAGTCAGTATGTAACAGTTAAATATTTCTTATTGTGTTGTTCTACAACCAACCATTACTATATACCCCCCTATGTTAAGTTTAAATACAGGTAGGTAGTAGAAGAAGAAGAGAGCTGTTTGGTAAGAGGAAAGCATGGCTACCTTGCTCAGAGATGTCTCAAAGATGATTTATTTTTCATAATATATATTTGCTAAGAAAATCAGTTTTCTGTTCTATTGTTTAACCTCAACCAGTTTAATTATTGTGAGAAGTTGGTATATAGATCACTCCCAAAACCTTCTGATTTGTAGTGAACTATTACTCATAGAAGTACGAGTTTGTTATAAGTATTTTTGACAACACAATGGAATTTAGTGGATTTGGTAAACGATTTCTTTTTTTTTTTCACTTTCTGGCAAAAATTTGAAGCGAATGCAACAAAATTCCCAAAAGATTTGAACTGAGATCTGTAATTTTTGCTGTATCTTGGTCGGTATTTAGCTTTATATAGGATTGTATACATGTAAAAGCTATGATTAATTAATACTTGTTAGTGCGTGTGGATGCGTTCATGTGTTTCATAAATACTTGAAGATTCAGTAGACTAAAGTTATTCTTATTTAACACTGTGTCAACATTTAGTTTTTGAGCAAAACCAGTTTCAGTCAGTGGTTTTACTCCCTCGTGGAGTAGTGAGATTCTTGGGACAGAGTTTTCTTTGAGGCATCTAACCACAAAGATATTTAAATATTCATGATTTCCTTTTGGAACCCATTATAGTCACCCTTGGTGCATTCAACATTTGTACAAGCCTTGAGTGTACTGTCTCCAATCTGCACTGTAGTGTCTATAGGTCCAGCAATCAGCTCCTATTGGGGGTCATGAACTATGGTAACATGTTCCCCCCTTCCTTTTTTGGCAGTTGTGCTAGTAAGACTTTAGCAGAATGGTTGCTCTCACTAAACTCAATGACCATAGCACATGGCCACAAAACAGCAGAGCTAATTACCATTGGTATGTCATGTACAGCTGTTGCATGTCACATCTCTTTAGTCTCTGACTTTCATTATTCTTTCACTATTGGCAATGTGACCAAAGGTGAGGCAATTCAACTGAAGTCATACTGTCCTCTCACTCAAGACTGATGGCAAATTGAAACAATAGTGTATCTGTCTCCTAGTCAGTCTGTATTTGGCAGCTTTACCAGCAGTCACGGAATCAGAGTCGTTTATTTCTTTGTTTTTGTTTTTTTGTGGTCAAACTTCATTTTACATTTGTTGGTTCTTCTCTCGTAACCCTTGGAAATGAGTTTTAAAGGAATAGTTAGTCCAAAATCAAAATATGCCAAATTTCTTTTTTTTAAGTATGTATTATTTAATCAGTGTTATTTTAGTTGCTATTATTTATACTCTAAGATAGTATTTATTATTTTGAATTAACATATTTTCAGTTTTTCATTGTAATTTTTAAGTTGTAGTCATTTTATGTAATTTTGTCACTTTTATTAATTTTAATTCTTTTAAATATTTATAATTTTACATTTTAGCTATTTTAATACTTCAACTTGTTTTAATGCAACATTTCGTTTTTCATACAATATTTTATTTCAGTTAACGAATACATTTTTTATAGCTTTAGTTAACAATAAAAACATTAAACTTTTTTTAATGTGGAAAAAACATTCATTAGAATATTCATGCTGCACTTTTCAATACAATGAAAGTGCGGGAGCATCATAAAAGCAGTCCGTGCAACATTTATTTCAATGCGATTGTATATTTGAAGTCATCTCAAGTCATTTTTATAGCTTAGTTTGAGAAACAGTTTTAAATTTTAAGCGGTTATTCACTTAAGTCTTGCTTTTTCCCCGTCCCATTTCACTCTTATTGTATAGACAAGAGAACGAACATTCTTCAAGACGTGTTTTAATTTTTGGTGTTCCACAGAAAGAAAGTCATACAGGTTTGGAACAAAATGATAAGTAAATGATTATTTGAGTGAACTACTGCTTTGTTGTCAAATCTCACCTTCCTCAGTTTGATTTCTCATAAAGTTCTTTATATCTTTTATAGTGCACTTCTGGTGACGTTCATCACCTCTCCACTGCTATTATGACGTTAACAAAGCCTTCATTTAAATCTGGTCTCATCCCGCCACATCACCGTGGTCTTTAAAAACCGCTTTAATCTGAGTAAGCTGTTGCGTGCGAGAGACGAGTTTGGCCTCATATGTTTCCTACTTTTTTTGGGAATCTGAAAGTAGGAGATGCATCAGCCGGTTCTTCCCTCCCAGTGACCTTACAGAAAGTCCAGAGGCTCTGGGACAAGTCTCCCCACACCAAAATCAAGTTAAGATGTTTCACAAGAGGGTGAGGTCAGGTTCGGATCTCGGTTCACGCTGGGGCATTTGGCGCGTGAGACTAGGAGTGGAATGCATAGTGGAGGGCTCGAATATACAGTTGGACCCCGTGAACAGCTTGTAGCAGTTAGTGATGTCAGGAGAGAGAAAAACAAACACAGGGAAGGCTTCAAAGACCAAGCATATCTCTTTCATTAATTCATTTCTGATTTGTTTCCCCTCGTTTCCTTCTTGTTCTCACTCATCTTCTCCATTCCGTGTAGCGACCTTTCAATTTGTTCCTCGTTACCTTTGCCAATTTTTTAATTTAATGCAGTCATACTATACCTCTCATTTCCTATCAAGTTTTTAAAACCTTATTGGCAGAGCTGGGCTGGCCCTCGGATGACTTCCGCCAGGCCTAGATGCTTTTTGAAGTTTTATGTATTGTTAAGCCAGGTCTGAATCGATGTAATGATACATTCCTCAAGATTACGGTATCCTCAAGCAAACTTTGCATGCTTACAAGGGAACGATGGTAATTGTAGCCGTTAAATGGTTACATTGCCTTTCAGTAACTTAAATGACATATCAAAGACTTTGTTCAAAGTCATTATTTCTGTCATTTTACAGGTTTACAACAAATTCACAACACATTTGCCTCGCTGGCCTTGATTCAGGTCTCTGAGGCTGAGGCCATCTGTTCCTCTCTACTGAAAGAGTACGACATCTATAGCTATTCGGACTGCATATAACTAACTAACTTATTACTGGCACACATTAATGGATTATTCAGGGTTAAATGCACTACGTCAGAAAATAATAGTCTATAATATAGTTCCCACAGTTACAGCTACTGAATAGTTGTGTAAAGGTACGTGATTTTGTTACCTTTGTGTGGTTAATGTGTTTATTTTTGTTCGCAGTTGTTAGTATTTGATGATTATGAACACATATTAAGCATGACAAACCAATTATACAATCGATGAAACTACAAAGTTGGTACGGAGGAATGTATGATTACAAAATAAAGTCATTATGATTCTTATTGTTATTAACATTATTTTATTACGTAAGTAACAAGGATAAAAGTAGTTTTATCACGTGTCGAGCCGTCAACTCAAATACACTATACAGGGATTAGGGAATGAGTGAGGTTTTCGGGACAGATAGTGCGTCTGTTTACTGCTTAGTGCTTAATACAGTCGTGGCCAAAAGTTTTGTGAATTACATCAATATTAGTTTTCACAAAGTTTGCTGCTAAACTGCTTTTAGATCTTTGTTTCAGTTGTTTCTGTGATGTACTGAAATATAATTACGAGCACTTCATACGTTTCAAAGGCTTTTATCGACAATTACATGACATTTATGCAAAGAGTCAGTATTTGCAGTGTTGGCCGTTCTTTTTCAGGACCTCTGCAGTTCGACTGGGCATGCTCTCAATCAACTTCTGGGCCAAATCCTGACTGATAGCAACCCATTCTTTCATAATCACTTCTTGGAGTTTGTCAGAATTAGTGGGTTTTTGTTTGTCCACCCGCCTCTTGAGGATTGACCACAAGTTCTCAATGGGATTAAGATCTGGGGAGTTTCCAGGCCATGGACCCAAAATTTCAACATTCTGGTCCCCGAGCCACTTGGTTATCACTTTTCCCTTATGGCACGGTGCTCCATCGTGCTGGAAAATGCATTGTTCTTCACCAAACTGTTGTTGGATTGTTGGAAGAAGTTGCTGTTGGAGGGTGTTTGGGTACCATTCTTTATTCATGGCTGTGTTTTTGGGAAGAATTGTGAGAGAGCCCACTCCCTTGGATGAGAAGCAACCCCACACATGAATGGTCTCAGGATGCTTTACTGTTGGCATGACACAGGACTGATGGTAGCGCTCACCTTTTCTTCTCCTGACAAGCCTTTTTCCAGATGCCCCAAACAATCGGAAAGGGGCTTCATCGGAGAATATCACTTTGCCCCAGTCCTCAGTAGTCCATTCATGATACTTCCTGCAGAAGATCAATCTGTCCCTGATGTTTTTTTTGGAGAGAAGTGGCTTCTTTGCTGCCCTTCTTGACACCAGGCCATCTTCCAAAAGTTTTGGCCTCACTGTGCATGCAGATGCGCTCACACCTGCCTGCTGCCATTCCTGAGCAAGCTCTGCACTGGTGGCACTCCGATCCCGCAGCTGAATCCTCTTTAGGAGACGATCCTGGCACTTGCTGGACTTTCTTGGACGCTCTGAAGCCTTCTTTACAAGAATTGAACCTCTTTCCTTGAAGTTGCTGATGATCCTATAAATTGTTGATTTCAGTGCAATCTTAGTAGCCACAATATCCTTGCCTGTGAAGCCATTTTTATGCTGCGCAATGATGGCTGCACGCGTTTCTTTGCAGGTCACCATGGTTAACAATGGAAGAACAATGATTTCAAGCATCCCCCTCCTTTAAACATGTCAAGTCTGCCATTCTAACCCAATCAGCCTGACATAATGATCTCCAGCCTTGTGCTCGTCAACATTCTCACCTGAGTTAACAAGACGATTACTGAAATGATCTCAGCAGGTCCTTTAATGACAGCAATGAAATGCAGTGGAAAGGATTTTTTGGGATTAAGTTAATTTTCATGGCAAAGAAGGACTATGCAATTCATCTGATCACTCTTCATAACATTCTGGAGTATATGCAAATTGCTATTATAAAAACTTAAGCAGCAACTTTTCCAATTTCCAATATTTATGTAATTCTCAAAACTTTTGGCCACGACTGTACTCTAAAGGAGGCTGTACTCACTGTACCAACTACCTCTTGGTGGAACTGTAATTTGCGTTTCTGTCTGTTCAAAATAAATGAAAAGAAATCTAGATTTGTTGCTTTTTACCAAACTCGTATCAAACACTGACTTCTTGTGTACCTTTACACCCCTAATAGTTACAATAATATATGCCAACAGAGCCTAACCTGGAATATTCCTTTAATTCAGCTTTAATTGGGGTGGTTTTGGGGCAGAATTCAAATACACTCTTTTTCTGAGATTATAGACAGGCCAAGATGGAACATGTGCCATTTGTGGATGTACAAACTGTGTAGCATACCACACATTTCATCACGGTGGTGCGTGTAGGTTTTTGGAGTTGTTTTCACAGCCGACTGTGGGGCTGATATTTTTGTCAGTGTGTGTTCGTTATCCTCCCTGATGAGCACCATTGGATGTGTTTGTAGAATGTATGTGTGTACGTGACAGGGCAGGGTTGCGAGGTCAGTGGTGGGTTGGCTGGTAGACAGGTGACAGCTGCTCCCACAGCTCAGACTGCAGTCAAGTGGAGACAGCACAGACTGCGTGTTGTTCTGCCCTAAACACAACAAACATGCACAGGGCAACCATAAATATAAAGGATACATAACAGGCCAAACCTTTGCATATGAAATGCCAATTGACTCTGATTTTCCAATGAATACTAAAGTAATAGTATTCAGTTAGTAGTTGAAAGCATGATCATTAGGTTGCACACATTCATGCAGCTCAAGTGCTGTTGTCATTGAAGCAAAAAGGGGACCAAGAGTAAGAATTATGTTGCCATGCATCCTAAGAACTTTAAATCCCCTTGCTCTTACCTGAGTTTTGATGTGGCAGTCCGACATCAAAAGTCAGACCACATCTGAAGTTTGCCAGATCTAAAGTTTTGTTGATAGTCAAGCACAATTTTAAGCTCCATTCATTATAACTGCTCATTATACCTCTTGGTGAAACTCTTTGTGTTCTTTACTGAACAGCCTCAGTTTCAGTTGAATCGCATTTCACGTATTGTATTTTTTTTTTTTTTTTTAGCAGGAAACCTTGCAGCCTGAAACAGGACAATGGTTTTTTTTTACCAAATATATTTCCTCCTTATTACCATTTGTCGCTGGGTGTCTACAAAATAATTTTAAAAGAAACAGATAGTATTAATACATTTAAATAATTGATTTTGTGACAGTTTATTTTAGATTAGATTTTTTTAATATGTTAATAAATATATTTATATTTTGGGGAATTATTTTCGTAGTTTAATGAGCAACTGCTTTATTGTTGACTAGTTTACTTAAGTTTAATGTTGTTTTATTATTATTTTTATTGTTAATATTATTATTAGTGATGGTGCTTTAAATATAGACTTATTATTTATTTATTTATTATATTTAAGAAAACTTCTTAAATAAGAACTTTTATGGCTTTAATGAGAAATCTGATATATAAATGTATCTGTCGACTGGATAATTCAGAGAATGCTATTATTATGCAGTTGTCAAATCCTAGGCAAAGCGTGATTCGATACCAGTCACCTATGAGAAAATATTGGTATAACTTTAAAATTTTGTATTGTATGTATTTATTTGTCTGTGTGTTTGCTTGTTGTGTGTTTCTTTTCTAATGGACCTTGAGTCTGGAAATAAAGTTGAATTTAATTGAATTGAATTTCAATTTCAATTTAAAGGAAATTACTTACTAGGCCTATAGTTTTGTGCAATATAAGGTTAGTTTATTCATTTGTTTAATCCCTGTGTGTGCATTCAGTCTGTTTTGTTTTTTAAATGTTGTTCTTTATAGACATACAAACATTTGTGGCAATTTTGTCTCATCTTGCTGTTTTTTTTCAGCATCTTACGTGACTAGCATTGCATTTTAAGACAGTCACATTTATCATTTAAAGGCATGTCTCAAGTCCTCTATATTCTTCTCCATTCTGTTGCATTCAGTCTAGTTTTTGAACAAAAGACGTCATATATATATATATATATATATATACATATATATATATATAAGCGTCTGCTAAATGACTAAATGTAAATGTGTGTGTATATATATATATATATATATATATATATATATATATATATATATATATATATATATATATATATATATATATATATATGTATGTGTGTGTATGGCTTCCCGAATAACTTTTTAATACATGTAACTGTAGGGTTTTCCACATCCCTGGTACTTTATACAATAAACAATTATTCACACGAACTTTAAAGTTACACTGTGAACCATTTGGCTCTCTAGTGGTTCATAAGCAAAACTGCAAAATTTGAGGAAGAACAAGCTGTAAATCTCTGTTTATGTATAAGACGAGTCACACAGGTACTGAGCTACTCCGTTGTCATCCCGCTTGGTCTAAAATGGCCCGAATATAAACACTTATTATAGGCGTACTGTAGTGATTCAGGATAAGACAAAACACAGTTTGGAAGATTGATTTATGATGTACTTGCTCATTATATATTTTTTGTACATCAAAAAAGTTATGTAGTGTACATTTGAAGGGATGGTTCACAGAAGAAAATATCCCTAATGTTGTTCCGAACAAACTGGTTAATTTTCTTTCTTCTGTGGAACATAAAATATGTTGTTTTATAGAGGAGCTTTTCACACTTGAAATAGTTAACCCTGGGTCATTCTAAACCCCGGGTAAATGGAATCGCGTCATTGCTTGTCATGCGACACAGCGCAGCCACAGCATGACTGTTGATTTGTTTTTACTTAATTTTTCCTTTTTTATTCAAAATATTTACAAATTTGTTGACTACAGCATGAAATATCTGATATCTAATATGTGCAAGTGAATGTGTTCTGTTGTTTAAACACATTTATAATGATTGCGTTAGTTGAGCTATGCCGCCATGTTTGTTTGCGCCTCAGTACAGAGAATCGCATCTGTTGGATTTACAACACGCGACTTCATCCACTTCTCCCGAAATACATGAAACTAAGTGAGCCGGTGAACTGGGAGAAGAATAGAGGACACTTGAAAGTTACTTTCACAATGTGTATCTGATATGAATAATAAGTGTCATCTAATTATAATGGGCTGTTAGTGCCACTTCCATAGACATCATTGTGTATTTTACAAACTCTAAATGTATTGTTTTGTTACTACTCGTGCATTTAAATGTCTGAAACCTAAAATTATGTGGTTGAAAACACTGCATATTTGGGATATTATAAAAAGCACAGAGCGTGTCCATCTCTGGCTCGTGCGCAAGCACATTGAATTTGGCAGTTGATCAAGTGATGCACTGAACGTTCTAATCACACCGGTGTGATTGTACACGTCAAAGGGTCAAGCACAGTGTGAAAAGCCCAGAATGTTTAAACTGTTTTTGTCCATACAATGAAAGTCAACATTGGACCTCACTTAAATTTATTGAAAGGACATACAGGTGCATCTCAATAAATTAGAATGTCATGGAAAAGTTGACAGTTGTCCAGAAGACAAGCATTGACACCCTTCACAAAGAGGATAAGCCACAAACATTCATTGCCAGAGAAGCTGGCTGTTCACAGAGTGCTGTATCCAAGCATGTTAACAGAATGTTGAGTGGAAGGAAAAAGTGAGGAAGAAAAAGATGCACAACCAACCGAGAGAACAGCAGCTTTATGAAGATTGTCAAGCAAAACTGATTCAAGAATTTGGGTGAACTTCACAAGGAATGGACTGAGGCTGGGATCAAGGCATCAAGAGCCACCACACACACAGATGCATCAAGGAATTTGGCCACAGTTGTCGTATTCCTCTTGTTATGCCACTCCTGAACCACAGACAATGTCAGAGGCGTCTTACCTGGGCTAAGGAAAAGAAGAACTGGACTGTTGCCCAGATGTCCAAAGTCCTCTTTTCAGATAAGAGCAAGTTTTGTATTTTGTTTGGAAACCAAGGTCCTAGAGTCTGGAGGAAGGGTGGAGAAGCTCATAACCCAAGTTGCTTGAAGTCCAGTGTCAGTTTCCACAGTCTGTGATGATTTTGGGTGCAATATCATCTGCTGGTGTTGGTCCATTGTGTTTTTTGAAAACCAAAATCACTGCACCCGTTTACCAAGATATTTTGGAGCACTTCATACTTCTTTCTGCTGACCAGCTTTTTGAAGATGCTGATTTCAATTTCCAGCAGGATTTGACACCTGCCCACACTGCCAAAGCACCAAAAGTTGGTTAAATGACCATGGTGTTGGTGTGCTTGACTGGCCAGCAAACTCACCAGACCTGGACTCCATAGAAAATCTATGGGGTATTGTCAAGAGGAAAATAAGGAAACAAAAGACCAAAAAATGCAGATGAGCTGAAGGCCACTGTCAAAGAAACCAGATGAATTGGTGGGTTTTTTGTTAAATGTGAGCCAAAATAACTTAAACTACTTCAGTCCGTGTGCATTGAATTCATTTAATACACAAGTTTCACAATTAGCATTGAATTACTGAAATAAATGAACTTTTCCACAACATTCAAATTTATTGAGATGCACCTGTATATTCCACAGAAGAATGTCAAATAGGTTATGAATGAAATGATGGTGAGTAAATGAACTATCCCTTTAACAGAAGAGTCCCCTTGGGTCTTACAGGTAAACTGGTGCACCCTGCTCTCTGTTTGCTGATTGACGTAAATGACTCTTTAACGATCTCAGTGTGAATTGAAATGGGTGATCCTCTGGTCTCAGCAAATTTGATATTCAAGCAGTCAGCCAGATTGCAGTGCAGTCTCTCCCTCTCACTCACTCTCTCTCTCACACACACACACACTCCTCTCTGTCTTTGTGTGTGTGGTGGTATTCTTGCAATTACAGGGTGGGTAGGGGAACAGGCTGAAGGAGAGCCTGCACTCATACAGGCAAGATATAATAGCAGAGGTTTACCACTTGTATGCAGCTGCCAAGTTTTCAAAATTTCAGCCACTATTTATTGCCTCCATAGACCCACTTTTTTATGATATGGTCTCGTATACCCATTCTATGTATTTTAAATAGTACGGGTTTTACCTTGTGTTTTGATGGTATGAATAGCTTTTAGCGCAGTCATTTGTACAAGCGGCATTAACTGCCATAAGAAAAGCTTAGTGTCTCGATTAACAATTTTTCCATCTGAAATGCAGCAATTTGTGGGCTTTAATGAGTGAGGAGATTTTTATTTTCACTCCTCTGTGTTTCTCTCAGAAAGCTGTTTTGCACAGCTCCTTATTCTGTAGCCTATAATTTCTCTGTGTTTTCCAGTGATCTTCATGGAAACGTGTTCATTTGTTTTGTTTTCAGAACACCGTGATTTCTTGCATGAGGCTAAGCTGCAGTGTGCTGTTGTTGACTAACCAAAATTGACCGTTAAAGGGAGAGTTCACCCAAAATTGAAACTTCTGTCATCATTTACTCACCCTTACATTGTTCCAAAGCTGCATGACTTTCTCTCGTCTGTGGAACACAAAAGATCCAGTGTTCGTTTTGGACCCCATTGGATTTCATTCTTCAAATGCTCAAATTTTGTGATATTTCTCAACAAGCCTAGTGACTTTTGCTTCGTATCCGAGCAAAGATACAAGGGAAGCACATGGAATGGAAGTAATGTAACTATCTGTAAAGCAGTGTTTACGTGAAGCAAGGCAGAAGCATAAATTCATCTACTAGAGACAGCTTAAATATCAACATTTTTAATGCAAGAATTCTTGTAAATGCTTTAACAGAAAAATGTATTCTGTTTTTAAACCCTCCAGTACATTTTCCTCTATGACTTTCATTATAATTGCATTGTGGTGCATCAAACATTTTCCATTTCCTTTTTTTCTCTTCTTTTTTGCAAACTCAGGGATGAGTGAAAATTATTCTCTTTGGTAATCAACAGCATGACACAAATGCTTTCAACAGAGTTTAAGTCTTATTTAACAAGAAATTTCCTTCAATTTTTAGGACTGTACGGTCATGAAAGTTGTGAAACGGTGCAGAAGTCAGATGATTTGCAATTCATACTGTTCTAGTATGCCTTTTTAACCCTGTAAAGCCTGACATATGAAATAATAATGGCCTATTGAACCTTTATTATATTATATTATATTATATTATAGATATTTAGTAATCTAATAAATGTTTGTTTATATAAGGTGTGTGTGTATGTATATGTATATATATGTGTATATTTATTTATATATATATATATATATATATATATATATATAATTATATGTATATGAGTGTGTGTGTGTGTATAAATACAAAAACATACTAACATAATATATAACAATTATACACAATAATTATAATAATATACACACATATATTATGTAAACAAACTTCTATGTTAGATTTAATTAATCGTGATTAAACGTTTTGATAGCAATAAGTATTATATTTGTATATTTTTAATTTAATAAAATGTGAAAGTTTTCAAATGTTACTTTAAAATCAAATGCAAACCTTTTGAATGATACTTTAAAAAGTTATTTTTGTAGTAAGTGTAAGTGAAGTAAGTGCTGTTTTTTTTGTTAAAATAGAACAAACTTATTATAAATTGTAATTTTACAATATTAACAGTTTACAAAAACTTTGTAATTGAATTTGATATGGTGTCTTTGAATGGACCCTGATAGACTCCTCTTCCCAGCACCTTTTTTTAATCAATCTCTGCCATTGTAACATTAACTGCCAGCTCACCAGATATCATGTTTACACGTATCAGCAAATAACTCCATCGTGTTCAAATAAACATGCAAAAGGCACAGACACAGATTAAAGAGTCCCATTAAACAGTAAAAGAACTCCCAAATTGGCTGTTGGTGTTTTTCATCTTGTTCCAGCGGCTTTTATTTGGCAAGGTGCTCAGACGGTTAACAGAGAGGACAGTCGGAGCGTCCCGCAGCGTGACGCGGGGGTCTGTATGGTGCTCATTATGAATGTGAAACACGGGCTGTGTGGCACAGCACTCCCAGCCTGATGCAGTTGGGAAGGAAGGCCTCCCGCATGGAGCGTAATTAAGGCTGGGGAAAACACGAGCCCTCATTATCTGCCTTACTGGATCTCCTACTACTGTACTTCAGCTATGACCTTTCAAAGGTTCTCCTGATGGAAGTGATGTCAGCAAAAATAGACAGATTGAACTGTTTAAGCGCATATAACATTGTAAACCGATTCACGGTGTAATATAAAAAGGTTTCTGTGAGAGTGCTTTGCATTATTTATACAACAGTTAGTAGTTTCGGTTCTCGGATCAAGAGTGTCTATATAACACTGGAAATATTCACTGTTTGTGTCACTCCACTTGACTGTGTTTGTTCCAGACACACTGTCAGTTTGTCCATTAGTGGTGGGGATTTTTCAAGGACTCTCTTCGCAAATCACATAGTTACTCTAGTTGGTGTAGTATGCACTGAATCATTCTAGTAGGTGTAGAGTCACTGAATCATTCAAACAGATTCATTCAAAAACGCTGATTCATTCAGGAACGAATCACCACTACTGTGTGTTGTTCGAAGATGTAGTGGTTTTGGCTTTGTTTGGAAATATTTGTGCCCAAGCTGTTGTTTCTTTTCATTCAGTATCCTGATGGAGGCACAAGGTTTTTTTATTTAACCAGGGGAAAAAATGGTTAAAAATCTCTTTAGTAAGGGCTTCACACAGAACACATTTTACTTTGAAAACGCAAAGCTCTCATCATCTCGGAAACGCCACGCTGATTTTGAAGTTTGCTTGCCATGGTCCATAATGTTTGAACGAAACAACATCAGCGTGCCGCTAGACGTTACGCAGCTGTTCGTGTCTGTTGCCATGGTTACTGTGCAGTACAAGCGGAAACCAGGGATAACGCAGATATTATGTCATCGACAGGCGGATGTGACAAGAGAGGGACGGGCACTATTTAAAATTGTGAAATTCTCTGAATTTACAAATTCTTGGATAATTCTTCTCTAGGATAATGTAAGTACACAGCTGAACAAACTATATGACACTGTGCTGTGGTTTTTGGATATTTTAATATAAAAAGTTTACATATTATACCTTTAAAGCGGCAGATGACAAACCTGCAGAATAAACAGAACTATATCGCTGGTGTGGACGCTTATATATTTATCGTTATAGTTATCACTGTTGGTGTGAACGGCCTTTAAAGCCAGTTCTTCATGACAAAGTGTTCCCTTTCAGTCAGGGTTACATACGTAACCGAGACGTTTCCAAACTGTTTTTTTTCCGCATCATTTGAAGTATCCGTGTAGAATTTCTGTGCTGAAGGTAAGCGGGAAAAAGATTTTGTTGATACTTGCGAAGTATTTTCAATAATTAGCATTTCCATCAGCTAAATCAAAAATCCTTGACTACTGTTGATCTATTTCTTGTATCATATTCCTGATTATCTGTATCTCCAGGTGTGTGGGCCAACAAGGTGGTGGTTCCTGAGCAGGTGACTGCGGTGTTGGGGAAAAACCTTACTTTGACCTGTAGGGTGGAGGTCAGCACAGACCTCAGTCTGACCCAGAGTTCCTGGGAACGCCGGATGCCTTCCGGCACCGTCACTTTGGCCGTCTTCAACCCCCAGTATGGGACCTCCATAGCTGAGGAGTACAGCAAACGGGTGCACTTCCTCAAGCCTTCAATGCATGATGTGTCCATTGTCCTGGAGGGCGTGAGTTTTGCCGACATTGGGACCTACTCTTGTAAAGTGGTCACCTTCCAACTTGGAAACATGCAGGCATCTACAACCGTGGACATTATGGGTAAGTAAATTAAAAAAAAAAAATTTTTTCAGGTGAATTATTTTGTAAAACATCAGAAACCCTCTTGAACACTATAGCTTGTTGTGTAATAAATCCATCCATTTATTGGTTTAAGCACAAAAAAGTGTCAGCAATGACAAAGTATAGATAAACTCATTTTTTTATTTATGCAAGGGACTTCAATGTGATTTACTATCATACAAAAAATGCTCAATTGAAAACAGAACTGGAATTATAGGGATGTTATGATTCAGAAACATGTGTTGAAATGGCTTATTTTTGTGTATTGTAATTATAGAAAGGGGTGGAAACACCCTTCAAATGGCCCCTTTTCTGCTTCAGTGAAATGAAGTGTTGTCACAGAGATGACAAAAATATCTGTCGCACACTTGCGTCGGTTTTGTTTTTGCGGGGCGACATTTTTTTTCTCCTTGTTATTTCCTGCATTCCTGTAAAACAGAAGCTAATCTTTTCCTTATTGCACTTAGTAACCAAAAGTTTGATTTTTATCAGTCCAGTCAGAAAATGGCATTACAGATTCAGACGACGTATTTATCCATGGCTTTTTCACAGAAAAAGGAGAAAGTTACTCAAACCCCTAAACCTATAAAAGTCACTGGCCAATCATTTGCTTCGAGCTTGTGTGTTTTTGCACACAAGCTTAAAGCCGCCATTCCTATTCCTGTATATTTAACAGTGATGAATCATCGCTGGAATTCTCTGGGACCGTGTGAGTTTTTACAATAAAACACATCAGATGTGGCACGCAAGCTAAATGGTGTAATTTGTACCCACAATTCATTCTCTTCCTTTTTTTTTAGCGTAATTATTTTGCTCTCACTTGCAGTCCATTATAATGACAGAAATTATTTGAGGAACAGTGGTTTTGGCGACAGCCGTGGTCCGCAACCCAGCACAGGAATGTCTCGGGTCTGGATTTATGTAGGCGACTGTGACCCAGCCCTAATTCCTGCCCGGTCTGATGATAAATCAATACCCAGGCCCTCTCCAGGGCCTTCGCCCACCCACAACCTGCGCCATCAGATCAGCTGGCTCTTTACTTCTTCTGTCAGGAGGGTTGGGTGCGAATGAGCTGCCAAGATGCCCCTGTAAGCTCTGAGTCAGCAGAGCCTAGCGTGATGCAGATAGGGTTCAGGTTGGATGAATGCAGGGTGGGTCGGATCTTGGCACTCGGATGTGCTCAGTGATGCACTGTGGTTCCCCCCCGTTCAGGTGCCGCAGGGCTATATTTAGCATTAGGGGTCCCTGGGGTTATTTAGACTTCTTGTATACAGGACCGGCCTGTAAACAGAGTAGAACAGGTGTGTGGAGCAGACGGCCTTGCGTGTTGGATTAAGTTGACGTTCCTGGCCCACATGGTAAAACGGTTTCTTAAGAGCACAGCTGTTGCAATTCTCTAGAGAGAGGGATGGAGAAAGGAAAGAGGGAAAAGGACAAATGAAAATAGGATTCATACGTTTTTATTAATGACAGATATATGCGTTCACAACACACTTCACTTGTGCGCCAATCTCCAAAAATCACATTGATTCTGAACAATTTCATGCTGGTATTCATGCAGCGCATTACTGGATTTTTCACTTTAATACTTTTATTCAGCAAGGATGCATTAAATTGTGACAGAAACAGAACATTATAAATTGCTATTTTGAACTTTCAATTCATCTGAAAAATTATGTGTCATGGTTTCCAATAAAAATATTAAGCAGCACAACTGTTTTCAACATTGATTTTATTGAGCAGCGTATTGGAATGATTCATGACAGGGTCATGTGACACTGAAGACTGAAGTAATGATGCTGAAAATTCAGCATTGATCCCAGGAATAAATTACAGATATAAATATATTCAAATAGAAAACTGTTATTTTAAATTTTAATAATATTTTGGAATATTAATGTATTTTTGATCAAATAAATGCATCATTATGTCAATAATGTATCACGATTCAATGTAATATTGTAGTTTTATATGTTTATTCAAATATTCAAATTTGTAATATTTTGTGATTAATTTGATCACTTAAAAAACGATTGTATCCTTTTAAAACAATTGCACATTTGCGGTTTATAGTTAATGTTAATCCTGATGCATTTAAGTAAGACTATAAGATGTAATAAAATATATCACATTGAGTATCTTATAAATAAGACCAGTGATACGGGCCACATTTATAAGGTTCTGGGAACATTCTCAAAAAAATAAAAAACAATTCTGAAGTAGAGCAGAAAATCTCAATTGGACACTGGTTTGTAGTGCCAGAAATAAAAACAATAGTTGAAATTGAGTCAGTTGTTTTAATTCAACAAATGTTGTGTTTTATTGCTCAGGGCAGCTGAACAAATCATGGTAGCAAAACATTTCACAATGATTGATTCAGCTGTAACACACAATATGTCTTTCCTTTTGTTGTCTCTAAATCCATGTGGACTGTCTCAGTAATAATAAGACACGAACATGCAACTTTTCTGTAGAGACAGAATCCACTCAGAAGCACTCAGGGATGTTGTGGTACTCCTACCTCAGCACTCAGTAATTTCAGATCATCCATATTTAATGTGAATTTGTGGGGTTGGGGTAATCAATCAATTACGAGTGTACAAAGGCCTGTTTTGTTCCTTTCTTATTTATTCATCTTGTTGTGTATCATTGTACGTTCAATATCAATAACACTTTTTGTACAGCTCTTCCTGACCCTTCCATATTTTTATTATTTATTTCTTGTTTTCTTGAGGGATGTGCATTAAGAGTAATCTTGTTGTGAAGTAGTACTGTAATACATAATAAAAATTTATTCATTTTATGTATTTTCATTCAAATGTATTTTGTTGTAAACTGTAGCATTATAAATATCCTCTGTTGCTTTTAATTAATTTAAATTTAAATATATATATAATTGTAGCATTATAGAGATCCTCTGTTGCTTTTAATTAATTTAAATTTAAATATATATATATATATATATATATATATATATATATATATATATATATATATATATATATATTATATAATTGTAGCATTATAAAGATCCTCTGTTGCTTTTAATTATTTATATATATATGTATATATATATATATATATATATATATATATATATATATATATATATATTTAATTTGCTGAGTAAAAGTATATTTTTTTTTAAAAAATCTTACTGACTCCAAACTTGTGAATGCTAGCAAATAAAAATATTTTAATTCTCAAATTCCTTCATCAATTCATTAAAAAAAGTAGAACTTTTTTATTAAATAAAATGCATTTAAAAAAAAAAAAAAAAAAAGATTTAAAAAAAAAAAAAAACAGTTAAAAAAATATCTTTTTTTTAATGTGGTGAAAATTTTAGCATCTCTGATTTTATCGTTCAATTGTTTTTGTCCATCTCTTTCTCATTTGTCTCTTTAGTGGAGCCAAAGGTCTATGTGTCTCCTGGCTCCTTGTCTCTGCTAGCTGGAGATGGTGAAACACTGGTGGCGACATGCACTGCTGAAAGGGGTCGCCCAGCGGCAGAGGTGTTCTGGGAATCAGACCTGCCGGGTCAGACAACAGTCTCCTCACAGACGGAGCCTGAAGGCACTACCACCACTTCAGTACACTACCTCTTGGCCCCCACTCGGGATGCATTTGGCCAGTCCCTCAGCTGCGTTGTTCGTCACCCAGCCCTATCCAAAGATTTCCGCATTCCCTACAAGCTCAATGTGTTTTGTGAGTGTGATTTATCTTTTATTAATGTTCTCACTGTAGAAGAACGATACTTTTCTTTTGTATTTGAAGAGTTCCATGGGTTGTCTCTATGTTACTGATCGCTCACTTTTGCCACTCTCAATATAGGAGTTATTTTAACGCCTTAATCCTCGATGTGCTTTCCTTTGGCATCTTGAACTGTTGGCTCCCCTCTGTTTGAACGGCGCGCTGCTTAATGGAGGCGCTTTATGAAATATTGATCTGAGCACAGCAAGGGCAGCAACAGGAGCGGAAATACAAGTGGGGGAGTTCATACTGACAGAGGGAGGCTTTAGTACTCAATAAATCACAAATTGCCTTCCATAGTGTTTTAAAGTGAAAAAACTACTTTGGAGCATTACAGCCTCATACATGTATTAATACTAATGGTTTAATCATAGACAGCTGACCAGGCAAAAAATATTGTTCCAGTAACAATCTCTAAATATCCTTAAAATGCAGTAAATTTAAGATAGTACGTTTTGATTGAAACATAAATCTTACAGAAATTTAGTGACATCTATGCTTAAAATGACAGCAAAACTATTTGATATAGCATCAAGAAATCTAAATATTATCTTAATATAGCGTCACAATTATTCTTCTCAAGTAAATTAGTTTTACATCTTAAAATTGTTTATGTATTTTACTGAAAAAGAAGATGGAAATTGCACATTTTTTGCAATGTTCTGTTTAAATGGGCAACTGTGGTTTACATTGTTCAATAAGAAAGTGAAAATCTGCTTATGTTGATAAGAATTTGATCATGTTGTTGTTGTTATATAGACCGCTGGGGTTGAATCTCAAGGCTCTCTGTTTCACTCCTGAATCTCTCAATATCACACGTCAGTTTATTTTCTCAGCCCCTGCTAAGCCTCAGTATCCTGTGTTTTTGTGTAATTGTGTTAGCCAATCAAGTCTCTTCTTGCTGTTTCTGGGATTCAGATCCAAAGCGTGAGAATGGGGTCATGCTCAGTTTTAATGTCTCATTAAAATAATTTATAGTTTCATTGCTTCATAACTGTTATAGAAAACATAGTTTATTGTTCATTGAAACCTTTAATATTGTAGTAATGGACCATATAGTTAACAGCATTAGTTAAGAGAGATTTTTTTTTTCCTTGGAGGGAATGTCGTTCCGAACCCATAGGACTTTCATTAATCTTCGAAACACAAATGAAGATATTTTAATGAAATCTGAGAGATTTCTGTCCCTCCATTGACTGCTACACAAATGAGTTGACGCATCAGAAAAGTTCATAAGGAGATCGTAAAACTAATCCATATGAATTGAGCAGTTTAGTCCAATTTCACTGAAGAGAAACGGTCGCTTTATATGATGAACAGATTGAATTTAGGCTTTTAATTCACATATAAACATTCATCAACTCATACATCATTTATGGTAAACAGAAGCTCAAGCATGTTTGCTTGATGCACAAGAACCAATGAGGTTCATTCTCGTGTTATGCAGCACAAGAACCAGTAAGGTTAGTTCTCGCGCGTCAAACAAGTACGAGCTTCTGTTTATGTTCGCTAATCAATGTTTATATGTGAATAAAAGCCTAAATTCAATTTGTTCGTCATATAAAGCGATCGAGTCTCTTCAGAAAGTTTGGACTAAACTTCTCAATTCATGTGGATTAGTTTTACAGTCCATTAATTTTTTTAAAGCAACAAAGCAGTAGGTGCATAGCTGTCAATGGAGGGATAGAAATCTCTCAGATTTTATTTAAAATGTCTTCATTTTTTTGTGTTACGAAGATGAACGAAAGTCTTATGTGTTTGGAATAACATGAGGGTGAGTAATTCATGACAATTTTTTTGGGTGAACTAACCCTTTAAGACAAATATACCCTTATTGATATATATTAAACACATATATAACCTTATTGACATATATTGTTCCATATACCATATATATATATATATAATATATATAATATATATATATATAATATATATATATATATATATATGAATATATGAATCGAAATCGAATCAAGATGAAATATGTTTCAATACCCAGCCCTGAAAAGTATCCTCTTTTGTATGCTGTGGAAGAAAGAAAAGGAAATACATTTTGCTAAGCACTATATTTTTACAGCAAGGTAATATTCATGTTCTGCCTTTTAATTTCATGCAACAATGATTTAAATTATGTTACAGTTGCTCCAGATGTTATGGTGATGGGCCAGGACAATGTATGGTACGTGGGACAAAAAAATGTACAACTGGATTGTAGAGCCAGTGCCAACCCACCTCCTCTTTTGTACCTCTGGACCAGGTCTGTGCTCTCATCTACAATACATTTGCTACCTCTGATTAGACATGTGAATTCAATAGTACAATCTAGCTATGGTCATAGATGATCATTATTTTTCGCATTTTGCGTTGAGGTAAAGAGAAGTTCGAATGCTTGATAATATTATTTTTAATAGGAGAGAAGTCATTACCTACTGCCACTGCAGTTCTTTTCTTCTTTTTTTTTTTTTTTCGTCTGCTGAACAGTGGTTAGTGCAATGCTAGTTTGAAGGTGTTAACTAGCCAGAGCAAACTTTTCCAGAAAGTTTGCTTTGGCAAAGTGTTTCAGACTTTGTTTTGGATTGATTTTGTTGTAAATAATGTCACACCAGTTCTTTCTTCAATTTTGCTCAAAGTATAAAGGGGCCTTCAAAGGTTGTTTCCGGGTGACTTCCTGCTGCAAAACTTGTTGTCAACAAGCTCTAAACTGATAATCTGTCTGTTGTCACTCCCCAGACTGGATGCACCAATGCCTGCAGGTGTGGACACATCTAATGGCAGTCTGCTGTTTACTCGTCCTTTAAAGTCAAGCGACTCTGGACAATACAGGTGTGAAGTTCGGAACAATGTTGGGCAGAGCTTTAAGGATGTACGCTTCTTGGTAACAGGTAAGAAGTTTCTTGCAGCCTTTTAGATCCACATATACAAGTGATGATGTTTAGTCCATGGACGGCTGAAGTTTGAGCATTCAAATTATGTCCTTGCTCTTCCCTCTTGAAATACACACCATTCATACTTAGCCACAGTTATTTACTCAAGTGAGGCATTGAGGCATAAACAGTATACCAAGTTGCTGACTCTGTGAAGCTGGATAAAAATGACAAGGTTGACAAACACTGTTTTTTTTTGTGCACCACACACATAGTTCTCCATAGTGCTTGAGAGCATTGACTCAATTGATATTTAGTTTGCTATTAAAATGTTAACACACAAAAATAATGAGTAAAATAAATGTATGATTTCAGCTGCAGGAATGAGTAAAAAAAGCATAAATATGTTTGCAATTCTAGTATTTAATCTAGTTTTAAATGCCTGAAATAAAGTTGACACAAGCTCAACATATTTTCATGTTTTATTCTATGACATAAAATACAGCAGTAATACCCCACATTTTTGAAGCTGCTATGTTTTGAAAAGTCAAGTGGTTAACTAAACTAAAATCTCCAACTAAAAGCTTTTATTTCTGGTGAATATATTTAGGCTTTAAAATTTTATAAACGTTGTTATCATTTGTGAAAATTATCATGATGAACAAAACGTGTAAGAATCATAAATTTTTGATGGTCACACAAATACAAAGTTCTGTCATGAAACTCTATCTGGCGCAGGCTAATAGGTCCTTTAACTTGACCTGCTCATAATCGCGTCGTTATCTATATGGCACAGCTGATTGGTTCAATCTTCAAAATACTCTGGTAGCTTTGCCTTTGTAGTGCAGCACACTTCAGAAAACCTCCACCTTCCCCAGCTCCACCTGTATAGATCTGCTATGGGTAATTCATGTATGCTATATTGTACAGCAGCAGCATGTCTTACTTGCTCAAAGCAGTGTGTTATGTAAGTATTGGCAGTAGCAAGTCCCTTACTTGCTCTGCAGCAGTAGCATGGCAGATCTATTCCGCCAAGACCAAACATACAACATTGTCATACCCATTACCATGCCAAACACTCCGAGAGTTGTCATGACAAAACTTGCATTCTGCAATAATCCATAGGCCAATGGAAAAATCCTATTGTGTTTTTGTAGAGGGAACCAGGGTGATGCCAACTTCCAGGTTGGCCGATAAAATTATGTAATCCTTGCAGCACTCTATTTATTGATAGTTTTTGATTGGTTTCTTTTAATTTGTCTAGATTCTTGGATATATTTTTTTTTAACTTAACTTTTACTAAACTTGCAGTGGAACAGCTTGGGAAAAACATTTTCTCTGACAATTGGATGCAGTGAGACCTGTTTTCCTGTTTGTTCATTTGACATTTGACATAAAGCCTATTGTTCCCTTTGGTGTTCAAACCTGCCGTTGCATCAGCAGGAGTTTGTTTTTCCTCTTTGTGACTGAAAGCTCTGTCCTTTTATCTTGAAAATAACCACCTGCCTCTAATTTTTTTTTTCCTTAACAGAGATTTTTTTATATATTGGATGTTTAATTATGTGTGCTCATTTCCCCTATTTTTACATTTATCTTGGTTTTGTCATCATCTGTTGGGTTAAATTCGGTTTTATAACACTAATAATAATTTCATAATACAGTTAAATGTAATCTTTGGCAAATCTCACAATGAATATCCATTTTTCATGCTGTACATTATGATATTGTGATGCCTGCTTTAAAATAATTAATTTTAGTTTTTAGAGTTTTATTTATCTATTCAGAGGAAATAATTGAAGTTTTAATATCGCCTTGTCAGTGTAATGTAGCTGTGCATGTAAACCTCACTCCCTGGCCTCAAGAAGTTGACGTTGATGCTAGCGGCTGCAGTCTTTAGCGTCCTTGTTATTGCGCCCGCCTCCCATGCCAGTTTGAGCCCCCTCGAAGCGGGTGTGAGTAAGAGCGGTTACATTTGGTGCCGTGACCCGGATAAGACTGATGTTTAGGGGGGTGAGTGTAACGTAGGCCAGTAAGAGCTGAGCTTAGCGGTTGCAGTCTTTAGCATCCTTGTTAGCATGTCTGTCTCCCATGCCAGTTTGAGCCCCCTCGAAGCGGGTGTGAGTAAGACCGGTTACATTTGGTGCCGTGACCCGGATAGGACTGATGTTTAGGGGGGTGAGTGTAACGTAAGCCAGTAAGAGCTGACGTTAACGGTTGCAGTTTTTAGCATCCTTGTTAGCATGTCTGTCTCCCATGCCAGATATGCTCGGAGTGGGTCGAGTAGGATGAGTAGGACGAGTTACATCAGTACCAGACAGAATTTTAAAAAGGGTGTTGTTATAAGCATTTAGGTTTCTATGTAGGAGTCAAAGTACAAAATATTGAAGAAACTACATACAGTTGGCATACCATAAATGTAAAATTACTTCAAATTTTCTCCATAAATAAATCAAATTGAAGATGTTTTACAGCAATTTTACTTCTCAGCTAAATATATTTCATTTTAATAGTATAAATTTTAACGGCGTAGTACCGGCCCGAATTTTCTTCAAAAACTTGCCTTTAATGATCTATTTCTTTGTCTGTATTTTAATCTTTGCCCATATTTCGCCCTCTCAGAGCCGCCACCGACCACTGCAGCCCCCCCACCACCACCACCACCAAATCCATCCTGCCTGACACCAGCTTAACCATCACAGCTCCTATCAATCAACGTGCCCACTTCACCTCCCCGACTCAGGCCTTTCCGCCGGACAGTAGTCTGGGCACTATCGTGGGCGGCGCTGTCGGTGGGATCCTGATCCTGGTGTTGCTGATGGCACTGGCGGGAGCTTTCTACATGCGTCAACGCCGAACATTCAGAGGAGACTACTACACCAAGCAGTACATCGGCCCATCAGACATGCAAAAAGAGTCTCAACTGGATGTACTTCAACCCCATGAGCTTCAAGACGTGTACGGAGACGACTCGGGCAATGGCAGCCAGGATTTGAAGCCTAAACCGGATGGAGACATTATATATCCCGATTATCCCAATGACCACAAAGACATGGAGGCCTGGAGTGACAATCTCAGCCTTAAGCGAGAAGGCACGTATTACTCCGACCACCACAACCATCATAACGTAAACCCCAGTGGGCCGCCTCTACACAACGGCTCCCCTTACCTGCAGGACGAGTGCTACGACAACGGCACAGACAGCGACTATGTGTCTCACGTGGATGGATCTGTGATTTCACGCAGGGAATGGTATGTTTGAAAAAGCAGGGGAACTTTTACTGGACAACGATAATTTAAAAGTCAGCGGAGAAAGTGTTATTTAACTCAGAAGAGTGAGATAAAGTGTACATTTCAAATGTATTTTATGTATTTTCCATGCTCTGTTTACGATTTCATCCTCACGTTTTACGCTTACGAAACGGCTGTACTTTACTGCAGATATGTTCTGGATGGTTGTCGTTCGGTGGACTGCTGTGACTTCAGGATGTAAAGGGAGAGGTTTACATGGTTTATGATCACAGGGTGGATTTACACAAAGAAAACAAGTCTGCTAAAATTAAGCTACACTGTGTGCGTAACCATTCCAGTTACCACATTGCACATAACTGTTAGCTTTAAAATCAGGTGCAGCGTATTCTTGGCTCTTTCCTTTCCTTTCACTTTTATTTTATTTTTTTATGTGTTTATTAAATATATGTGTATATGACTTCTCCAGTGTAGGAGCAAAACATCACATGAAGAGTCACACAGCCTGAGTTTGAAAGTCTTATGTTTTGACTGCAGGGATTTTTTTTTTCTTTTTCTTTTTTTTTAATCAGTATTTTGGTCTGTTTTTTTTTTTTTTTTTAGGAAAAATGTCTTTGGATTAAGATACATTTTCTTGAGAAGCAAAAACAAGAATATGCGTGAGGAATAGTCAAAAATTACATTTGGTGTTCCATGGAAGAGCATTTTTATTATTGTTGTTAATATCTTTTTGAGCATAAATCTATTTGTTTTTGTATAGGTTTTTGTTTAAAACAAGAATGAAAAGCCAGTAGGGTGAGAAAAATATCCTTCAAGATGTACTGTGCGAATTTGACTTCTCAGCTAAATTAATGTAACACATTTTATATATTAATATGACATTGTAATAAATGTAAATATCTTTATTCTGTTTATGCTATTTTTGCTTCTCAAGAAATGCTTCTTATTGTAAAGGACATTATTAAACGGTTTACTTTTGGTGTTCCATGGAAGAAAGTTAAAACAAGAAAGAAAATGCGAATTAATAAATTCAATATGTATTATTCTAATTTTGCTTCTCAGCTAAGTAAATTTAATATTTTAATATTATATTATAAAAAAATAAATATATTTAAAATAAGACGTTTTTTGAGAAGCAAAATTGCTCTTCAAACATTTACTTCTGGTGTTCCTTGGAAGAAAGTTTTTTCTTTTAAATTTAATTTGACAAAATGATAAACAAATGACAAAAATACTGATTAGCAAACTTTTTTGAAGTGTATGCATATAAATACAGCATGTTTCACTCAACTCATCGTGCAGTATAATTTTAACCCAGCTTGTCTGCATTTTGACGCATTTCATCACACACCCCTCTAACGGCAGTGTCTTTTTCATTAATGGATAAGTTAGAGAGCAATGGAAGGAGTCTGCTTTATGTGGTTGTGCTGAGGACCTGTCATGGGCTGATGGGGGGTTGACGTTCGCCACGACAGATCAAAAGGACCACGGTCGGCCCCTGAGGTTTTACCGAAGCCTTGTTGCCTTTGCCAATTTAGTTCACTCCTTTTAATTTTATGCTGATTTCTTTTTTTCTCTCCATCTCTCCACCCTTGCTACTCATACACTCCCGTCTCTGTGTCGAGAGCTTCGGATTTCCCAGAATAAACCGTCTGGCGCGCAGCAGACATGTGCCGCATGGGCTTCCTCTAGCATGCTTCACCTCAAAGATAGAACTTTGTAATTAATATTTTCTGCTCGCTTGCAAACAGACCTCGTTCCGTTCCATCTTAGAGTTGTGCTGAGCATCTGTTCGCAAGCACGCAAGGTTGTTTTTCTCCGTAAGTCTCAATGCACACACGTTGCATGCCTGTTGAAAAAGATACGGCAGTTGCTAACGTCTGGATTCATTGTTCATAAATCAGCGGCAGTGTTGCTACAGCTGTGGTACAGTCTTTTTGAGTTTTCAAGACAAAAATCTTTTCTTTTTTTTTTCAGCAAATTGGGCTGCTTCTCATCTTTATATTAATGTAGCAGTTATTTATATCACAAATTATCACACAGAGTTTTGTATTTTTGTCATTTTAATTGCGTTTTTTACCATTTCATTCAGAAAGTAATTTTAAACACACAAAAGTTTTTTTTTTTTTTAATTCTGAATTGCATGCGTGTTTAATGTAACACAATTTCATGATGTTATAGAAATGGCAAAACTGAGCGAAAGTTGGCAGTTTGGTTATGAGGTTGAATTTATGCCTTCCTTTATTTAAAAAAAAATACAGTATATTTACAAGCATAGTGCCTTTGGACATGCATAAAAGCATAAGATATTTATTCTTTCACCATTCAATGACATGCTTTTGTCTTCTGTGTTATTTGTGTTTCCCACTATTACTGTATTTTATGGATTTTTTGGGTTTTTTTGCCTTTCTTTAACGAGATGACTCTTGTAGTGCAAACTCACTGGAAATTTACAACAGTAGCACTTGCAAGTGTTACGCTGGCCAGTTGTGGTATATATTATTTCTTTTGTACATATTCTGGCGGGAGATATTTGTCTATGGAATAAACATATTTTTATAAGAGGCCAGAACATTAAGCAGAGGATGTTCACGCTTAGTTAACATGTGCTTTTTATCTTCTCATGTTCATTTTTTATATTTAGTTCTCAGGAGTTTGAAAAAATTATTTTGTACATATTAGAGTTGATTGATGACTTGTAAATCGTTTTGGAAATGAGGGACAGACATTGCTTTGTATTTGATGCCTTCTGTTTATAATAAAAAAGTTCTTTTTGAACATGCCAAAGCGTCTGTGTGGCGTGTAACACTAATACTGTGATAAATTGCATAGAACGGGTTTATACTTTGCTCCATCTTGGCCACCGTTATTATTTACTTACTTTTATTCATTTCCAAGTCATTTTTTTTCTTCTATGCAACACAAAAGGAGATGTTTAGCACAATGTGCAAGCTGCTCTTTTCAATGCAATAACAGTTTTAGCAAACAGTTGTTTAATATATTCCAAGTGCTAGATATCTTGAGGTTTCAAATGGGAATGAGATTGAAAGGTATCTGTAGACATGGGCAAGTACATCTTTGTGATATAACCGTTTGTACATTGCCTAATTGCGTAATAGTTGTGAATTCTTTCAGGTGAATCGTTTTGTAAAACCTAAGAAACCCCAGGCATGGGGTTGGCATGTTGGGTCATAAATTAACTTGCTATTAAGATGCATTTTGGACCGTCTCATCAAAAAAATGGACGACACTAAATACAGGTGTAAACGGGGTCTAAAGCATTTTGAGCTTGTCAACATTTGACCACTTCCAGAGGAAGTCGAAAAATGCATTAAACATTATGGGAAGTGGCCTAGCCAGATTTAAACTTTGTCAGCTTGAAACCCAAGTTTGGTTTGAAGACGGAAAACATAATGTCCTAAAAATGTCCTCTCACCATTCCTGATTTCTAACACACTCACAAAGTTCTGGTTATCGGCACAGAAATGAAAGCTGATGCTCTCTGTGTGTTTCTCCATCGTCTCCGGACGCATTCATATGTAAGTTGCACACGCTTATTTTGTCCATTAGATCGAAAGATCTGAAAAAACCCATACTTTTACTCACCCATAGACCCAAAAGAAATCAGGACAGAAGTCGTTGAAAGTGGACAAAAGAGACAGATTAAAACATCAATCGGGAATGTGTCTCTTTTGTCCACTTGTGAACCTATCAACCAAAACGCATCTTAATATCAGCTATAAAACATATTCGACCATATTGCTTTCTTATAAATGCTCACCTACTGAAAGTAGGGCTCATGTAAACATTATGGGAAGCGCACTAGCCAGACGAGATTTAAACTTTGTTTGCTGAAGACCCAAGTTTGGTTTGAAGACAAAAAATGTACCAAGCACAATGTTCTCCCACCATTCCTGATTTCTGGTGTTGAGGCTGGAAGTTTGTTTTTCATTCACCGCCGGTCACGTTAATATGTAAATTGCGTGAGCTCATTTCGTCCATTAAATCGAAAGCTATGAAAAATCCCAAAACTTTAAGTCTCCCTCGTCTACTTGTGATCCGATCGACCAAAATATATGGTAATATCAGGTTTAAACAGAACCTTGGAAGCAACAAAGTGGTAGTTGTGTGGATTGTAAATGGAGGAACAGAAATCTCTCAGATTTCATTAAAATATCTTCATTTTGATGATGAACGAAAGTCTCGCAGGTTTGGAACAACGTGAACAACGTTCATTTTTGGGTGAACTAACCCTTTAAAACTAAGTTTAAAAACAAGTGAAAAAACTGCCAGTGGAGTAAAACAAAGACACAGTCTATCCAAATAATAATTTACGCAGTGTTGCAGAGTAAACTGATCATTTTACAGTTTTTTTTTTTTTTAATTTAAATTATTTTAAGCCATTTTTACAATGAGTGAAGATAAATATTCAACAAATAACAACTGTTCGTCACAAAGCTATGGTATGGCTTGACAGCAGTTCAGAATGGAAAACAACAGTTTGAACTTTCTCATTTTGTCTTCAATTGAGGAATTAAAGTCAAGTTGGAAATGATGTGAGAGTGAGTAGCCTAAATGATGGCAGAATTTTCATATTGGCTGAACTATCCATTTAAATCTTCACATTTTATCAATAACCAGATAAAGCTGTTGGAGGCAGTGAGGTCCAATCAGTCACGGACACCAACTATGCGCTTTTTTGTCATCGATTTGTACCATTTGTGTCAGCAGAATGAAAGGATTAAGGACATTTATTTTTTGGAATACCAACAAAGGAACATATTTTTTTCTTCACTCCAAAGTTGGACCTGATCAGATTTAAAAACTGAACTTCAGCATAAAATGGGACCCAAAAGCCACATCCCCAAAGCCCCATATGAAAGAATGCCTCACACCTGTGATTACTGGCTACTGACCCGACACATCACCCTCCATTAGGTCCAACTCAGCACCCTCTCCATCACTGGGAGGGAAAATAGATTTTTGGCAATGAGAGGTAATCGATCACATCAGCACAGCCCTGATACATCATGCTGTCTATTCTTCTCTGTATTGACCAACCACACAAAAACACAGACACAACCCACACACAACGTCAGCTCTGGATCTGCCCCACTGCTACAGTCTTGAGTATTTCTCCCTGCTGTTGATTGATCCTGCAATGTGATCCTGGTAAAATGAGACCCCCAAAAGCTTCGGCCTTTTTCCAGTAGCCTTCGCCAACATTTTTTTGTTACATTTAGGTGACGCTTTAATCCAAAGTCACCCATTTGAAATAATATCATTTAAAGTTAAAGTTGGCATCGCATTCATCCTTGTGGTTAATCAGCAGCTTCAAAGTTTTTGCAGGGAAAGCTACAGGAGGACCCTCAGTCGCCCTCATGTCCTACCCGCTGTCTTGCTTTCAACACTCGAGTAGCGTTAGTGTCTTCTCTACAGCGGGACAGCTTTTGTGCTGTCGTGTTGTTTCACCGCAGTGGCCCCAATCTCATCCATCACTGCTTTCAGCAGCACGTTTGTCCAGTTTGAGTATAAATATCTCTCTGCTGGTGGCCTCAAGTTACCATCACACTACTTCTGTAATTTCAGCTATCTTTCATAAGCATCACCTCCTCTATGTTTTACACAAAAAAAGCGAAAGTGACTAAATCTGTCAAATGTTAGCTAATCTATCTAGAGTGGGGTCAAAATTTTGAAACCTCTAGAGAAAAAACAAAAGCTTCAATTTTGCATTTTTTAAATTAATTACACATTTTACTTCAAGTTATTTTTTCATAATGCTGTAATATTTGTTGCATTCTCCCTTTTGCTTTACTGACATCTGCACTTGAGCAAAGGAATAAATAAGTTTTCATTTTAATTTAATGTAAATTTGTTTTGGTTTTTTTTTACCTTTTTTTAAGTTGCTTTCCAGTAAATTGCATTATATTTAAAATCCTTCAAACAATATAAATTTACTTCAGGTGAAACACTGCATAAGAAATTTGCTGTATATTTATATTTATATGACATTTCAAGGAATTGTTGAGATATTACATATTATATTATATTATTTTATATATATATATTAAAAAAAAAAAGTTCATGACCCACAAAAATATGTAACAGTTAATATTAAAAAAAATTTTTACTTTTGTTTTAAGTAGTATGGAAGCCTGTTTCCGCCACTGAAAAAAAGAAGATTATTGCGACTTTTTATCTCACAATTCAGACTTTTTTTTTCTCAGAATTGCGAGTTATAAAAACAGTCAGAATATTGACTTTATAACTCGCAGTTGCTAGTTTATATCTCACAATTCTGAGAAAAAAGTCTTGACTTTATATGACGCAATTGTGATTTTATAACTTGCAATTTTGACTTTATATCTCGCAATTCTGTGGAAAAAAGTCAGAATTGTGAGATAAAGATAGTAAGTGTATTAATTACTTAAGTTCATTATAAATTTGTTGTTTCAAGGATTTGTATAAAAACATTTTTTTTAAATGTTTAAATTATATATATATTACTATCTTTTTTTAATGAAGAAGCAAGAAATCTAACACACACACACACACACAAAAGTTATCATAAAAATATTGATTTTATGTTTTCAGTATAGTGACCTAGAAAATGCACTACAACCTATTCTTGATGTTTAAAGTCAGATTCTGAATGCCAGATTTTCAGTGTGGTCTTTCGGGCCTCACTGTATCTCCACTCAAAGGATGAGCATCAGGCTCTTTTTCACCATGCGCTCCTGTAAGTACTTAAGTGTTGTTCAAATTTTCTCAGGTCAGAAATTGGGACTCCCACTGTGTTCCAGTAGCTTGGATTTAAAGGTTATAGTGCAGGCTACACTCATTCTTGTTATTCCTAGAAAAAAATTGAGCACAAGATCACACCATTGTTGGCTAATGAACACAACCCAAGCATCGGGGAGTTCACATCAAAGGCCACAACTGACACAGCAGAACACACAAATTGTCTGAGCTCACGGATTTGGAAATAATGAAATGATTCAGAGGGTGAGAGAGTGGGTGATAGTTAAAACACAAAGTGGGCTCCTGTGGAAAGAATGCCTTATGTGATTTTGGTTGGAAAATTCATCCAGAAAACTAAATAGAGTTACACTCTACCTCTGTTTTGAACAAGTGTTCCCTATGGGTCAATGCTTCACATCTGATTATGTGAGTGACTCTGGAGGTAAATGCGGGAATGTGGGGGGTTTGAAGAGGTTCTTCTTACATCAGCAGAAAAATGCTGTCTCCATAGAAACTTGGCTTACTGCACTCTGTGAATGAGGACAAGTCATTGAGCAAGACAAGGCTCTCCAATATTTACCAAATGACTCCCACGACTGTTTGTTGTTTAGAGTTTCTTCACTGAGAGAGGAAAAGCAGCCAGTTGCATGCTCATAAACTGGAAAAAAAAAAACATTTAAAAAATTTAAAAGTAAAAATTTTGCATGTTTGTCTTTAAATAGCCAAATGCTTAAGAGTGATGTAGCTTTTCATTTCTTAAACAACCGTGTAGGAAGACGTCATATACCTGTCACAGATCTGCCAGGCTCAAGCACCCACCAATCACAACGCACACCTTCACCAGAATACTAATCACGCTCACCTGCACCTCATTAGCCAATCACCACAACTATATAAGCACACACCTCAGCTTATTGTCTGGTCTCGTTCATACGGAGAGGACTTCCTGCTATGCTCCCGTATTACCCTCCTGATTCGCCGCCATCCTCCGTTCATCAAGTCAGTTGACCTCTCCTTCTTGGACTGGATGTGTGGTGAATATAAGTTGCCTGACTTTCTGAGGTGTGTGCGTATATCATTCTGGTGTCACGATCATCCATCTGCATCTGTTAAACAAGAGACTTTGTTAATCATCATTCTGCATGTCGATCTATACCACTTAACTACCAACTTACCTGTGTTTGCACCAATGCTGTGAATAAACAAACTATGTTTTATGAAACCTCTGTCTGAGTGTCGTCCCGTAACAATGCCAGGATGGCAGTGTCAAGATTCATCAGGCTCAAATTGTGAATGAATGGTTGGAAGGGAGGATGAAGAACCATTTTCACACATGAATTGACCCTTTGCTGGCAGGCGATCTGACCAATCATAACCCTCAATCTGCCATTTTGTCTGACAAAGCAGTCGGGGGAGTTAGTAGATTAACATTGGTGAACTTGAAAAATTGTGCATACTCACGTCTTTCCGCTCTTGAAACAACATTCCTTCTGATGTCCATTCATGTTTATTTGATGCTATAAATGAACTAGTATGAAGAGATGATCGGTTCACGAGCCGCTTGAAGGAGCTACCGCGATCACGACACATTAAAGAGACGCTATATGCCATTTATTTAAACTTAAAAAAATATCAAAAGTAACCTGTTCTGTCTTGCCTGTCGACGCTGTTGTGTGAGAAAGGGGGCGGGTCTTTGCAATGGGTCAGTTGGCACCTCTCAGTCCAGATCTTGAATTCACTAGATTTTTAGGTTGTGCTGGAGGAGACTTTACAGAGTGCTTGACTCTTGGATTTGTTAATACAAGATCTTGACCAAAAATTGATGCACCTCTAGATGGAAATAATGTCACATTTATTCCATCAAAAGGTGCATCAATTTTTTTACATTATTTGTTTAATCGATTTCAAGAGTACTGCCTGTGTCACTTTGACTATTCAGATTTTATCCTAAACATTTGTATGGACGATCAAATGAGATGTTTGAATGACTAGAAATTGCTTTATATATGAGCCGTTTTATAAACACAAATTTAATGAATACAAGGTTACAAAGCCTTTTTTATTTTTTTTTTTTTATTTTTTTTAAACCTCAGAACAAAGACGATGAAGGAGTTGCGTTTCATGATTCATGCATAGATTTCTGGAGGTTTTTTCAGGGTAAAGACAAAATGTGAGAAGTACTGCAGTATCCATGAGAAACCTCAGAAGTCTTGCACTGAGTGGCTCCAACCATTTGACTAGTCTTTGAGTCTGTTGAGAACCAACACCTAAAAATACAGTTCAGTAGTTTGTGGTTGTGCTAATGAGAACATGTGTGATTTAAAGCTTCTCTCATGACCTGGGCTCTAATTGGGATCATGGCATGTAAGCCCTGTGAACAATTTGGGTGGGCAACAATTTCACTGAAAACTGACAATATATTCTACATCAGTGTTTCCAGATATAATCCCACGTGAATGTAAATCCTTTGAAACAATATATACCCCCAAGTTCTGGGCTTAACTTATTTTTTTGATTGTAATACCCTGTACAGCCATCTGTCAATCTGAAATGTTTCTTGGCACTTGCTGGAACAGTTTCCTTTTGTCACTGAGGGATTTTAAAGTGTTTGTCCCACCTGTTGCACTGCTAACAGGTGGAGAGTAACTGGACGAGAACCACATGAAAAGACAGAAGATTTTACAAAGCGTCATCTCAGAATAAGCTTTGAGGACTGTATCGTTAGGAATGAAGGACTGTATCATTATTTTAATGTCTTGAAGCTTCATTGCCATGGGAGAAATTGTAAGATTGTACATTTTCTTCCATGTTTTACAGATTGATACAAATCCATCTTTGGATATTAGAAACAAATACAATACCATCCAAATGTCTGGGTTCAGTAAGAAAAAAGACTGCAGTAAATACTTTTATTCAAGGATGCATTAAATTGATCTAAAGTAACAGTAAATACATTTTACACCTAGAAATGGTTTGAAACATTATATTACAAATAAAAGCTGTTTCAAACCCTTCTATTCATCAAACGTTCAATTTTCAGGATTTTATCATGATTTCCATGAAAAAATATTAAGCAGAAATAAGAATTGTTTCTTGAGCACAACATTTGCATATTTGAATGATCTCCGAAAAATGACACTGGAGCTGAAAATTCAGCTTTGTCATCCTAGACATGTTAATTTTGATATTTCACACTGTTGGTGTTTTTACTGTATTTTGTTTATAAAAAGCAGCATTGTTGAGCATAGCAAATTATTTAAAAAAAAAATTAAAATGTCAATGTCCGAACAGTTAAAGCACCACTAAAATATTTATTAAGAAATAATATATAGCAGTAGCAAATCTTCGTTAACGTTAGATGATGAAAACACAGTTGTTCATGTTAGTTCACAGTGCATTAACTAATGTTAAAAAGATTTTAATCATGTATTAGTAAATATATAAATGCTGTAGAAGTGCAGCTCATTATTAGTTCATGTTAACTAATGAACATTACTGTAAAGCGTTACCATTATTATTGAATAATGGATGATGGCTCTGGTGTAAGCATCTGTCCTTCGTAACCACCAGCCTATTAAAAAAAAATGTTTAAATTTAAAAGCATCTTAAATTTAAACAGCCGAAGAAAAATAATGGACATCCAAAAATTGCTTTGCCTCAAATAAATAAAGTTAATTTTTTCACAAAGAACAATTTCATTACAGTGCAAGCATATATATTTGCCCACTCCTCAAGCAACATAGCAGCTGTTCAGTAAAAATATTCTTGCTGAAGTCATTTGCTTTGATTAATTGGTGCTCCTCCTTGATTCTTTTAATGAAAGCTTAAGACACCAGTGATTAAGGCATCGCAGTTTTAAAACGGTTTCGCTATTTTAAAAGTGGTTCACCACAAAATACATTTCTACAATGCCGGGGAGGAGGATGAGGTTAAGGAGTCTAATAAATTGCTCATGATAGAATGTGAGGAGAACAGCCAGCCTTTAAAAGCCATTAAAGGCAAGCAGCTTGAAGCCCTAATTACAGGGACTTAATGTTGGGCTGTGCTGTATTCATGCTGTGACGGTCAGAAGTTAGCCTCTGTTTTGGCCTGCTGCGCTAGAGGAAGCAAAATAGACTCTCCCTGTCAGAGCAATGAAGAGTTGCGCAGCACATTGCTAAGATTTTCAATCACATTGCCAAGTAACGTAATGAGGAGAAAAATTGTAAGAATGCAAATTCGGACTTCAATGTTTAATAGCACTTGACTTTATCCATGGTTACACCCCAAAAGCCATTAAAACATATAATAAATAAGTCTAAACTGCCCGTGAATGCTCTATTATGTGTCTGTGCCAACTAAAATTCCACAGGAAGAAAGATGAACTGTGGAGGAGACGGAGAAGAAAAGAGTTGAGCGTTACGAGTCGAAAAAGCAACTAAGGAAGTATTCACGTGACGCCTCTGAACCTTGGCCTACTCTGTTTTCTTCCTGTAATTTCTCCTCTGGGCCCATGTTGCAGTTTTCTAATCAATACCACATTGAGGGGAAACTAAGTCATGCTTTTTATGTAATGTTATCAGTTGCCAAAATGTTTTAGATGGTGGATTAACTAAAAGTTACTGAAATTCCATATAACAACATATCCCAAAAAAATCACTCAAAGACAAAATAAAAAAGCTCTTGTGTCTTGTTTAGCCTAGCATTGTATGGCGAAGAATACAGGGACTATTAAACTATTTATTGCAAAAGGCAAACGCAGTTTAATTTGCCTGTGAAGGCTCAGATTTAATTTGTCTAATGGCCGACGCAGGCCTATATATTCAGTTTTCTCTTCGTTTGTAGAATGATATTAAATTCACCATGTAAACACGAAAAAAAATCTAAATTCTAACAAAGACTATAGATATAGAAAGACGGTTCACTCTTGTCAGTTATAAGTGGGAGAAATTTTCTGCAACGCGAAATATGGCGGAATACGTCCCGCCTTCTAAATAAAAGAGCCAATGGCTGATTGATAAAGTCATTGCGTCATCGCAGCTTCAGACTCGCGTTTAGGATTGCACATGCGCATTGGCTCGTCTCTCCAATAGAATCTGTCTGCGGACTGCAAGAAGGGGGCGTAACAGTAAGGGAGCTTAACTTGAAGTTGTCCAAATCACACAGAACCACACGAGATGTCAAAAAGAGATGATGCGAGAGCTCCTTACTAGAAGGGATACAGCGCACGTGAATATTGCGCCATTTAACTTTTATTTATTTAAATTGATAACTGTATTTGCAGTATTGTAAAGGTAGGTTTAGGGTTGAGGTAGGTGTAGATGTGGGGTGGGGGGGTTATTAAGTTTGTATTAATTTGATAGTATTATTTATTTTGTTTTACTACTAGCTTCTAAGATTCTACAGCAATATAAACTCATCTTACTCCCATATAATTCATGAAAGATAAAATAATTTACTTTGAAAGGTTGTTTAAGTCAATGATGTCCACGGTTGTTTCTTCGCCGAAGGCGTAACTTGAAGTAAGTTGTTGTACTGCGGGTTGCAGACAGACCCTTCTACGTCTAGCCTGAAAATTAAGCATTTTAATGCTATTTGCGCATAAGAAACAACATTTATGGCAGTTCATTTCAGTTTTTGTTGCTGATATGAAATATTTTATTTAATTGTGAATTCTCCAAGCAGTTTTTTGAGATTTCAGGAATGGCCCAGTCAAATAGATAGGACTTGGTCTTGGATGCCCGGAGACGTTGCAAATATGGCAGCCGAGTGAACAATTTTCCTTGAAAGGGATTTTGATTCTAATCAGTGAATATACAGAGAAAAAAAAAACTTCTTGGACTGAATAGATGGGTGTAGCTCGATTTTGTTCTTTTGGCGTACGCGTTGAATTCTCTGCGATGCCACAAGGGGCGCTTTAGCATAAATTTAACTACCATCATGGCGGAGCAGCAGAAGAGAATCTTACTGAGCAAGGAGGTATAGTCAGTATATGTACTGCAACTTGCCTGAATCCGGTTTAATATCAGACGGACATCTGAATTAAACTTTATCGCCCCATTGCGTACTTGGGTTAAACTTTACAAGCGTAAAGTATGTTTCTGCCCTCAAACAACCAAGTAAATAAGATGGCAAAACCTTACATTTATATCTGTAGCCCACTAACTGTAAATCACTAAGTAATATAATAGTTTCAATTAGTTCTGTCTCGCTACTGGCACCTCTGGTGTCTGAGTAACAAAAGGCCTTCTGACAGCTCTGCGCGTCCCCTCAGTTCCTGTGTTGCCTGGGCGCCCGGTCACGTTATTAAATTCACCACTGGCAGCGCTACCTGGAGGGCTCGTGCGCTTATGTCTCTCTGTCATTGGGATAAGGGCTCTGGAAGCCGTGACAATGCAATTTCACTTCTCCCAGCTTTTGTAATGCCAGAATGCAATAAAACTGTCTGGCTCCAGACAGCCTGTTTTACTGACCTAAAATTCTAGTCCTGAAAACTATTAGTAGTGAAATGTCAGCCTCTAAAATGTAGAATAATGGCGCCTTGTTCCTTTAGGTTTAGCTGTTGGACACCAAAGAGCAGCTGCTGGAAAAGTAACTCACTAACTAGGCTACCTAAGAGGTAAACCTCACGTTTTAATGACTAACCTATACTGTAGGTTGGGCCACAGGTCAAATCAAAGATCTGTTTATTTGATTTGGCAGTGGTAACTTTGGTGTTAGAGGTCTGTTTGTGGGTATTAAATGTCTTATCTGTTAAAAGTTTATGGAGTCATTTTGGTTTCTTGCTTTTGGTAGAATGAAGCTGATATTTAAGTGAGTAGAGGTGGCAAAATTTTCCACTGTAGCCGGTTTTCATTTTGGTGGTTTTGCATGATTTGTTGGAAGCTGGAGTTACGAAATGTCTCTATTCAAGTGTTTTCCATTGCTATGAAGAAGCAAGAAATTGCTGCAACGTATCAAAAAAGACTCAAAACGTTCAGTATTAGCCCTTATTATCTTCTAGATACCACATGGATCTTGTATAATCATTTTTATCTTTATTCGGGGATGATTAAACAAGCAACCAGTTTATTTGTTTAGTCAGAACGCCCTTGGGGAGATAAATAGATTCGCTGGGCTTATCAGCCCCTCTGATGCAGAGCATTTGCTTTAAATAATTAAATTTCTGGGAGTGTTCTGTATAGAGATGTTTTGACTGAATTATGGCTGGCTTTTGCCTGAATTGCAAACCAGGAAGGTCATTCAGAAGGTTTGTAGTACAAAAATAAAATGAATATAAATTATCTGATTTACTGCCCATTGATCAGAACTTTGACTACTGCTGTGGGAAAAAACTACAATATTCAAAAAAAAAAAAAAAAAAGTGTGATCCACTTCTTTCTTTCTTTCTTTCTTTCTTTCTTTCTTTCTTTCTTTCTTTCTTTCTTTCTTTCTTTCTTTCTTTCTTTCTTTCTTTCTTTCTCTCTTTATTTGTTATTATCCAAATATTTATATTACTTATATTTCGATTTAAATTTGTATTATTTATTAATTATTTAAATAGGTCACTGAACTAAATATATTAATGTACACAATTATTTAAATTGTGTACATTAAATTATTTATAAATGTTTTATAATATAAATTTTTTATTAAATTATATGTATTTATTTATACAACTATATATATATATATAATAAATAGTATATATCTATATGAAAATATTTACTCAGATTTATATTACATATATTTTATATAATGTAATTTGTGTATATACATGAAAATATTTTATTTTATTTTTATTATATCAAGTCAAACTCATCAATATTAATTTATATATGTATTACATAAAACATGTATACACACATAATGCATTTATTTTTAATTGAATGACATTTTATTATAATGCGTGTTGCATAACGTATGCATTTATAAATTGATCTAAATTTTCTATTGGTATTTTATCTGCACCATGTCGTGAACCATTTTTCACTGAGATTTTTTTCTGAACCATTCCCTCCTTTTTTATTCACGGTTCAGTTTCATTGCATGGTTGTTTATGGCATGAGCTGAAACTACCTCACATTGAGCGTTAATAGCACGACTAATTACTTCCAATTAGCATCGGCCTATTAGGGAAATCGATCTTGCCATCGGCAACGATTTACTACAGCTGTTGTTTATAAACATCAACAGCAAGGTGCTTCTGACTGATACTCCTGGCCACGTGTATTTCTACAGTCAGCACAAGCAAACTGAGAGTAAATAGAATCTTTTGTCTCTGTTGTATCACATTAAAGGTTGAGCAGTGATTATGTGGGCTGAAGCTACTGAAGCTGACAGTGCATTTGCTCTTTCTAAACATTTGATTTGTGATAACATCAGTGCAAGGTCATCATTTAGCTGTTTGACACTATCGGAAGCCTGATAGAGGAACTAGTTGTGGAACCAATATAAATGCATTTGAAAACATTCAAGCATACACAAGGACGCTGACAGTAAAAGCTGACTGTAAGGTCATTAAAGCCAGATCAATAATGCTAATGAACAGACAGTTGCAACAGCAAGTGTGACAGACCATTTTAGATGAGCACCACTTTGAAACTATTAGATCAGCACAGACGCTCCCATGGGAAGAGCTGTTTTAGGGAGATTTTATGTTGGTTTATTCATGCATTTAGTTATTTTTCAAATTTGAGGGCATGAGATGCTTTTTTATTCTAGCCACACTGCTGATTACACCTAATGTATGTGGTTAATACTGTTACAACTGCTAAATGAATAAAAGTACTAATGTACCTTCTTCCAAAAGTTAATTTAATGCCATTTTTGAAGGGTCCCTAATGGACATCTGTGTCAGGTTGAGTGTTTACCCTTAGATGGCAGTCATGAGTTGTGCTTGGTGCTCTGCATGACCGATGACTTCAAATTTCCTTCTGAAAGTGACACTAAGCTTGATTAAGTGCTTATTGTAAAAGACACATTTTTGGAAATGATTAGATCTATTGCTGGAAACAATAAAAAAAACATAAGATTTTAATTGCCTACATCTGGTTGGGCGGTCAGGTGGAGTGCTGACTGTGTTTTAAGTGCATTCCCCAGGGAGCAAAATATAGCATACTTAAGTGAGCATTTATGTATGATTCGGCTTCAAGAAATGTATTGATTATTCCCTCCGATGCCCTGCCTCTACACGCAGCGCTTTATGCTCTCAGAGGTTGCGTGTGGATTTTCTGTTGTGTCAGCTTGAAGAAATAATAAGGAATGCTTGCATGAAAGGAGATGTAATTTTAATTACTTGCCACTTAATTAATAGCATTCTGTTCTCAATCTGCACAAGCTCATCTACTCATGCAATACATTCATTAGAATTGGACTGAGACCACTTCTTTTTACAATCTAGATGTATGAATGAATGATTTTTTAATAATTAAACTCCGCATGAAATTGCAACCCATTTTACTTCTGTAATCTAAGACTGACTTGATTTTATCCATCGGGCATCGAGTGGATCCAGAAAAATGGGCTTCGTAAAACGTCCCTTGAGCTCGACTTTAAGAAGGGTGTTCTCCTGACATCATCCCTTGGCTGGAGAAAATGTGGACTCCCCAAAGTTAGGACATCAGTGCTAGTTGGCATGATAAAAGCTTCCTAGTTTGCTGGTTTTACACAGTGACAGTGAGTGGTGGACGACTTGCCAAGTATTGGGGGCGAAAGTTTGGCTTCCTCTCAGAAATGTGCTGTGGACACCAAATCTTTTGCCATCTGTTACCATCAGTACTTGATGTTTCTATGTAAACATCATTGTTCCTTTAAATTTATAAAAGTACAAGTTTAATGTTCCCACTAACACTATTTAAAGTGTTGGTTTAACTCTATTTAGTGTAGTCCTAAATAAACCCCGAAAAAGTGTTAACTTTGACACTGCGGGTGTGAATGTAACACTTTAAAATTTGCCATGTACCATTTCAGACTAGTAGCCACCAAAAAAATAGAGGTGGTAAACGAGAAGGCCACACTGGCTTAAAATTCATGGCCATTCCATTAACAATGGCTGATAAAGATGTACAAAACAACATAATTTACATCCCAGTGATGGACATTTTACTATCCCATGAGCCATGGAATGTGATATGTGAAGCGACGCAACGTAGGTCATGCGACGATGACAACATGGTGAATGTGGTACATCTGAATTACGTTCATACTACACACATTCATACTGTATAGAACTTACTTTTTCAGCGTTCACAAAGTAAGTGTTTATTCAAAATAAGTGTGTAGGCGATTTCAGATGCAGCCTTCTTCTTCTTCAGGGTTTATAGGCATCTTGAGTCCAAATAATGGGTGCTTCTACTCAAATTGATGCTTCTTTGGCCCTGTCCCATATGGCACACTTCATGTGCACTTTCGGTCTTGAGGACTTACAGTGGCAGCTGTGTGCATGTGTCCGTTAAGTCCACAAGACCGTAGGGTGTTCCATTTGTCATTTTAGTTTAAAGAAGGGTGCTCGTGAGCACCCTTTTTGCAGCCGCTATGCGCCCTCGATGCGCACTTCTGCTGAGCCCACAAGGCTGTGAGCAACAGAGAAGCTTCAAACCGGCAGTCAAAGCGGTATTACATCACGAAAGTGCGGACTCAGAGGAAGACGTTGAGGGTATAGGGTGCCATTTGGGACGCAGCCATTGTTTCCTTGATATACATCCTCCAGCCCGTGACTTGGGAACACATTAAACTCTGCCATCTTGAAAGACATCTCAATTTTCTGGCGTTTCTGAAACGGAAGGCTGCATCCTACGAATGCTGCATTTCTTGGCTGCTACGTCATCAAACGTCGCTGGAGATCATCTCAGTTTGAAGGATCCTTGAAAGGCAGCCTTCATTTCTCTTTCTTCGTTCGGCCTGTTTTGAAGGATGCATCGGATGTATCCTTCATGGCCTTAAATCACCAACAATCCTTTGCACACACCAATCCATGAAAACAAACGGACGGAAAATGAGTCTGTATTGCGCTTGTCTGAGTTTATTATGAAATGTAAGACAAAAATAATGTTTTCACTGATGAAAGTATAGATGTTATCTTTTGTTTTGCTGTAAATTAATGACTTAACACTAAACTGCCAATAATGTAATCCACTGGGAGACCGCAGAGGCCTATCAATCTCTGTATTTCATTAATAAAGACCCAGTTAATATAAAAAATTGTAATTGTCATTTTTCCAAATTAAGTTAATAGTATTTTCGTGATGTGACCACGGGCAGAAACATTCATGACGCAGCCTCATTCTAGCGTTTAATTGCGGAGGACACTAGCCTTCAAGTCTCAGAAGGACTGGACTAGGAAGGATGTAGTCTTAGTAGGATGCAGACTTCCGTTTTGAGAAACACCCTCTAATTACATCTTGAGGTGTGTCCTTCCCTCAGTCAGTATTTATGATAGCCACCAGAGGACACTCTTTCCTTCTTTGTTATATCATCATGAACTGCACTTCCCATAACCCACTGCCCAGACTCGTTATTGTTTGATCACTTCCACCTGTGTGTCATTACCCTTGTTAACTCTGTCTTTATAAGCCTTGTATTCAAACATTCATTGCAAAGTCTTGTTTGTGTCGCGCTGCAATTCTGGTTTGCATGTGTATTTTGACTTATTGAATGTTTAATAGATTATGCTAATGTCCGACTACATTTGGGTGCTCAAAGTCTCAGAGCAGTTACGTGACACCCTCACATCCAAACGGGTGGAGCTAAGACGCGAGGAAAAGAAATAAGAAGCACCCCAGTCCTTGTTTCATGTGTCACGTTCTGATGGGCTACTTGGTACATTTGTCTTGTTTTCATTGTTTTTATCAAAAGCCTAGCAACTTCTAGGACAAACTGTATCTAATCCATGACTCGCCCACTGATTTATATTAGTGTTAATATAGATCAGTGGACACGCCAGTATGATGTAATGTAGCGACAATTAGTGACCAGTTTTAGCTACTTACAGTTGAAAGCAATTGACAACACTGCTACCAGCAGGTTGACAACCAATACACGACAAGGAAACATGGCAACCATGAGAGCTTAAATACATGCACACTTGACAACAACAAACAGTGACAAAGTAGAACTAAAAAAAAAAAAAAAAGAATCAATGAATGAAAAAAACTGATTACAAGGTAACAAGACAACATACATTTTGTCTATAATGTGTACAGGTTTAAGGTTAGCGAAGCACGTTTTAATCTTTCAAAGACCCTCTCCAAGGTTTTAAGGTGGTCTTCCCATGACTCAGTATAGACTACGATGTCGTCAAGGTATGCGTCACAATTAGGTACATCACCCAACACAATATGCATCAGCCTCTGAAAGGTAGCTGGTGCATTTCTCATTCCGAAGGCGAGGACAGAATATTCCAGGAAATAGTCTGGCGTAACGAAAGCAGAGATTTCAGCAGCACAGGCAGTGAGTGGCACCTGCTAATAATCCTTTAATAAGTCAAATTTTGTAACAAACTTTGCTGATCCTACCCGATCTACGTGATCCTCCATTCGGGGGAGCGGAAAGGAGTCAGCCTTCATCACTGTGTTCACTTTGCGGAAGTCAGTACAAAATCTGTATGTGCCATCTGCCTTTGGAACAAGTAAGCACGGTGAGCTCCACGGGCTCTGACTATGCTGAGCATAACATATACTCAACTTCAGTTTTCATTATGTGACGCTTACTTGGGTTAACTCTGTAGGAGTGCTGCTTGATCGGTTTAGCTGAGCCTACATTGATGTCATGCTCAAGAATGGTGGTTCTCCCTGGCACATCAGAAAACAGGGGTGAGTATTGATGCATTAACTGGATAACCTGTACGGACTCATCAGGTTCTAGATGAGAGAGAAAAGAAGGTAGTTCTTTCAACACAGCAGAGTTCTGTAGTCTATTACCATCTTGCTCAGTAACTTGTAAGGCCACAGCAACTGGTAAAGGTCCTGTCACAGGATTACATGGGGGTTCAGACTGGCAGTCACGCATAAACCTCTTCGGCATGTTAATGTGGCACAACCTAGTTTTATATCGCCTATCTGGAGTACTAATAACATAGTCTGTTTCACTGAGTTTCTCCTTCACAGAGTAGGGACCTGTAAACCCGTCGTTCGGTTGAAAACTACGAAAAACACTTTTTTTGTCATAGTGTTTTTTTCATTTTAGACTGGGTTGTGACCAAATGTTCTCTAGCCCAATCACAAGCTCTGTGCATCCACTCACGAAATGAACTTACGTATCAATAAAAACGTTCACCCACTGCATCTTTAGCTAGCAATTGCTCACTCAATACTTTAAGCGGCCCCCGCACCGTGTGACCAAAGACAAGATCCGCTGGACTGAACCCAAGGGATTCTTGCTCGGCTTCTCTAATAGCAAACATCAAGAATGGTAAACTCTCTGCCTAATCCATACCACTAGAAAGACAGTAAATACGTAACATCATCTTGAGTGTTTGGTGGAACCTTTGCATAGCACCCTGCGATTGCGGATGGTATGCACTCGACAGTTCATGTTTAATTCCGAACTGAGCTAGACTCTGTGTGAACAGTTTTGAAGTGAAATTTGTACCCTGATCAGTTTGCATGACCTTTGGCAATCCAAAAACAGTACAAAACTTGATCAGTTCACGGACAATGATGTGGGCTTTTATAGAGCGCAGAGGAGTCGCTTCGGGAAACTTGTCGAAGTACACATTATAGACAAAATGTACTCATGACCAGATTTTGACGTGGGCAAAGGGCCCACGCAGTCCAGCAACAGGCGCTAAAAGGGTTTGCGCATAACAGGGATAGGTCACAATGGAGCAACAGGAAGTTTTTGGTTCGGTTTGCCAGCTATTTGACAAGCAGCACACAAACGGCAGAACTTAGATACAGCTGACTTTAGCCCTGGCCAGAAAAAGTAGCGGGACACTCGTTTGAACGTCTTGGTAACTCCCAGGTGTCCTGAGAGTACATGATCATGAGCGATTTTCAATACAGGCTCTCTATACTGTTGAGGCAGGACGATTTGCCGAATTTCATTAAGGGAAGAACGAGCAATGGGTCTCCACCTCCGCATTAAAACTGCCCCTTCCCAAAAATACCTTACTTTATCATGAGATTCCCTTTTGAAATTTGCTATAGACTCAATAAGGGTCGCTAAAGAAGGGTCTGTCCTCTGAGCAATAGCCAATTGTTCCCTGCCCACTTCTAAAACAGGCTTTAGCTCAGGTACAGAATCCACCTCGCAGGTTTCTGTAACAATAGCCTTCTCTGGTGTTACCTCTCTATCATGTGAGTCAGCTAAGAAACTCTCGGAGAGATCAATTACACCTCCCAACCTTCTACTTTGGGCCCGTGTGACTACACATGAAGGAAAGGCAGCAGGAAAAATTTGCGCAAGCGACAAACTCTCATTTTGAGTCGGTTCATTAATTACCAGTGGTCTGGGAAAAACATCTCTGCCCACAAGATCATTCCCTAGGATAAGTGTAACTCTGTCGTGAGATACAAGTCATGTAATGGCAAACTAAGACAGCCCATGCCAATCCCTCGCACTAAGATATTGGAGCCAGAGTATACAGTTGAAGCTGGTAGTGATTTTTCACAAATAAGCAGCTGGACTGACCCAGTGTCTCTTAAAATCTTCACTGACTTACCGACTGCGTCAGGTGAATGAGACACTGTACCATCTAGTAAAAACGGCTGATATGCACTCGTAACAGTCTCTGTACTACACTCAATATTACTGATAGTGTGCACCAAAGCTGCACTTTTAGGGTGCGAAGCAGCAGTTTTCAGTTTCCAAGCCTGACACTCAGAAATTAGGTGATTTGGGTCCAGGCAGAAAAAGCAAGCTTGCTTGACGTTCTTACGTGGCGAATTTGGTTGCGTGGTAGGTTTAGTGTGGGACAAGACAGATCTTACCTCTTGGTCCGTATTAATGCTAGTCGAGAACATTGCATTATGTCGCGGTGTAACAAAGATGTTTCGGTGCGTTAACGTGAATTCATCCGCTAAAACCGCCGCGTCAACAATAGAATTCACTTTCCGTTTGTTTAAGTGAATTACCACATTCTCAGGTACACTACTTTTAAACTCCTCAAGCAAAATCAGCTCTTGAAGTTGTTCAAAAGTAGTGATCTGATTAGAAAGACACCACTTCTCAAACAGTGTGCTCTTTTCTAGGGCGAACTCCACGTATGTCTGTTTGGCAGTTTTGGCATGCGAGCGAAACTTCTCTCTGTACGCCTCCGGTACCAATTCATACGCTCTGAGAACCGCAGCCTTCACAATGTCATAGTCAAGTGATTGTTCTAATGGCAAGGCAGAAGAAACTTCCTGGGCTTTCCCAGAAAGACTGCACTGCAAAAGCAATGCCCACACATCTTTAGGCCAATGCAACTTCAAAGCTATGCGCTCAAACATAACAAAGTAAGCATCCACTTCGCTTTCCCTAAAGGGCGGAACAAGTTTTAAAATACCTGCTAACATCAAAATTTGCATTGGCTTCGGCCTCATGCGAATCTTGAGGTGTCGCAGAATGGGAATACGAAGGAGAGCTAGCAGAAATTCTTTGCGAATGAAGTAAAGGTACAGGTTTACTTTCCAGTCCGGGCACCTTACGTTCCATCTGGCGCAATCGAATATTGCCATCAGTTTCTGCTTCTATAACGCACAATTTAACTAGCATCGTCTGATGCTCCTGTTTCTTAATCATGTAATCAAGTCCCTTCATTTTAAACTCTAACAATGGGTCACCAGAAATCACAAAAGTGACACTGAAACACTTTGGGATGTAACACAGTAAAATTACATGTTTTGGTAAATTTAGTTTTTCAACTTTATAAGGTAACATTCAGTTAACAGATCTTTTTTTTACAGAAGCATTTTACACTTTTTTTCATTAAGAAGATTTTTAGTGTTTGCCTCACTGAAAAAAAAGTGTAGACAGTTTTCACTTGTAAATTTTACAGTTAATTACAAAGAAGGGACAAGTAAGAATTGAATTAAATATGAAATTTTGAAGTAGAAAGACTAATTAGAAAATAGCATTTTCTTGTAAAATGTAATCAAATTGTTTTTTACAACTAAAAACTGTACACAGTGTAGTGAGCTTTTCATTGGCATTTCGTCAAAGTGCATCACATTAGACAATGTATCACTAACTAGTTTATCTCCAAAGGTAATTCTTTTGAATGGAAATTTCTTTGATTCTGAGAAAAGATAGCTATTGCATTTATTACAGTCTCTTCAAACTGGTGTGAAAATGATACAGCATCTTTATAGACCAATATAAGGACATTCAAACATAAATTAAGTTATTATGAACTGATAAAAACTCCAGAAAGTGAATACGTGACAAATACAGAAGGCATATTTTGCACAAGCTCCACTGACTGCCTTTAAAGGAGATTTTCACAGTGACTGACAGGAACCTTGTGCTGAGGTTGGTATCTGGCTCATAGTCTTCCTGTTTACCTTCATAACTGCCATTCTGTGGTGTAAACGTGTGAGAAAATATATCTATGAGTAAACGTGTAAATCTTTCTGTGCCCATCTCAGACTGTTTTAGTGCACAGTAATACTCAGCAAGAAACAGAACATCTCAATAAAACAGATGGCAAACGCTCCTGCCACCCACTACTTAAAGTAGGAAACTGAGAAACCTCAAGCCAAGTGTCTGCCGTGGACTGAAACTTCTTTCTCATTGTTCGGTGAATGAGTAAAAATGTCGTTGAAACCTCAGTATGATGAGTCGACAGATTTAGTGTAGTTTCCTTAACGGTGACCCCTATTCTCTACACCTCACTTTTCATATGAGATTTACTGAAAGGGAATGTATGACTAAGAATGATAACTGACAAATTGACATTTGTAAGCAACTGTGAGAGGTTACTTTCTCGTGACGGGGTGGAAACGCTTGACTTGTCTTGACTGCTTCTTCAGACACTGCGTCTCAAAAATGCTTCTAGTTTTCTGTAAAGCCAAACTTAATCTGTTAACTAGCTAAATTACTTAACTTAACAAAATTATATTAATGGGACCAATCTTGTGTCTCCAAATATGACTTTGGTCTGAATGGTTGGCAGTAAAATGGAAATGGAAAGTTTTGTGGTATATCTTTTTAAACACATACAACTCATCATGTTGTCACACCAGAACATACAGAAAAAAAGATACTCTATCATATCTATGACCATAATAAATGGGCATGAGATTCATTTTGAAGTAATGATTTAAAAATAAAGTGGAGACCTACAGTTATTCAAAGTGTGAGTATTTTGGGGTTTGGGGTGAGGAGCACACACACACGCACACACACACACACACTCCTATGGCAACTGACTATGACCTCTTCTGTCCCACAGCCTAACAGATTCAACCACACACACACCCTGACACACACATTCAAGTGTTTTTTGCTCCAGTTGCCTTCTTTAATGATTTCAACATGGGCCTGCCAATATTTTTTATTTTAGGAATGGCTCTGAATCTTGCACACAGCAGGGAATTGCAAGGTAGGTTCATATCCTCTCAGGTTTAATCATTTTTGGCTTAATTTGAGCTGCTTGTATCAGATGATGCTGTGTTGTCTGGCCCTTCAGCTTGCATATTTTATGGTAGGCTAAATATATAAGAACAGACATCTTTTGGATGGAATAATGTAAATTAGAACGTGAACATAACCAGTGAATTTCATTTGAATCTGTGCCACTTTGTTCACACTGAGAGGATAAGAATAAGAGATTAAGGGATGGAATGATAATTTTCTGCAAATGTGCACATGAGGAAAATATTGTTATTTCTTAAAATTAACATCTCATGTGACTTCTTGGTATTGGTATTTTGAGCTTTGGCTGTTATTGCAGCAGAATTTTGAGTATCTGATGCTTGTCATAATGATATTATCTATCGCTCATTGAGAAGAGCTGCATGCAATGAATGAATATTCTTTCACACATTGTGCTTTAGGCATTTCCACTGTCCTTCGGCAGACATCCTAATTTGGAAAGAAACATTTAACCACATGTCCCTTTCATTCTGAAACCAATAAATGCTGGGGCATGGAAACGATAAATTCTAGCTTGTATTTATTTGGAAGGACTGATCAAATTAGATCTCTAGAAAAGATTAAGTTCTTTAAAAAAGAAAAATGTGGTTTAAATTGAACAGTAGTAATACAAGATGCATCTTATTTTATACACTGAAGTGAATAATACCTAAAAATGTTATATCTAAAAAAGGTTATGTAAATGCATCAAATCAGTGTAGTGATGATGCATTCTGCAGCTGTGATTTTGAACAGAATTGTGTTTGCATGTAATCAGTTAAATGACAATGAATCAGGGACAGTGGTGTGTGTGTGCGGTTTACAGCAGCACGCAACATGCGTGTACAAGACCGGTGTTGGAAAGTCGTGTCACATGATTGAAAAACCCAAAAAACATCTGCTTCCTCTCGTGCAAAGCAACTCACTTTCCATCCAAGACTCGTTGCATGCTGCATGTGATGTCACTTTTTTAATTTTTTTATTATTGCCTTATGTATATTCTTTGAACACTGTAAGAAATATTGCCTGTGCATTGCATTTAAAAAAAAAAATAATTTTGGCTTTTCTGAGCAGTGTGAGCAATTTGTGACTGATCCCAATAGTTAAAATTCTGTCATATATTTACCTCATGTAATTTCAAATTCGGTATGATTTTCTTTCTTCATTGGAACCCAAAAGGAGATCATTTGAATAATGTGCTGGCTGCTCTTTTCCATCACAATGAATGGAGACTGGATGCAGAAACACTACTAGTCGACAAGACTTCTCTGTTATTTTATGGTGTATTTTGTTGTTTTGAAACTTGACAAGCCCAGTCTCCATTAACTTTCAATGTACGGAAAAGCGCAGCCAGAACATTCTTTAAAATGTCTTCTTTTGCCTTCCACGATGTATGAAACCGCATGAGGGTGAGTGTAAATAATGACAGAGTTGTTTCCTGGGCAAACTATCCTTTGAAGAATGTTGATTCCTAATTTACTCTGGGTTACATGATATATGCCCTTCTGGATTCATTTCACAAAATGTTAGAGAGTGTTAAATGGACATGTCAAGAAATCCTTTTGTTGGCGCCCTATCATGAGTGAAGAAATCTGTCACAGTTTATTAAGAGTGCCAAGCGTTGACACTTCCTTCTGCTGTGCTTTACATATTTGGGGTTAGCAGGGGACACAGTGAACATAAACAACAAATAAAACTAGTTGTTGCCATAATGATTATTGTAATGGACTATGTCATTAAATCTTTGAGTAATATTCGTCCCCCTCCTTCATCTTTATTTTTATTTTTATTTATTTATTTTTTATAGATTCAGAGCCCAGACCCTTGGTTCTCAACCAAATCGTGACAGGGATTTTGGGGGAGGAGGTGTACCTGCATTGTCTGTACCCTGGACAAAGTGATATCGAGTACTCCTCATGGAACCGGCTGGATTCTTCAAAGAGGTCAAAGAAAATGGCAGGCTACAAAGAACTTCATCCTTATAAGAAAGAAAACTTTGGCTTCCCGTCATCACCTAAAAACCTTACCGTAAAGCTGAACGTGACAAGTCTCGATCAAGAGGGAGAATACACATGCGTCTTCAACACCAATGATGAAGAACTGAAGGACAGCATCCTTCTGAGAGTTCTTGGTGAGTATGAATAAAGATTGAAGAGTGCTACATAATCAGTCCATTTAGGCCACAGATTTGGAGTACAGTTCTTAAAGGAATAGTTCACCAAAAATTCAAATCATTTACTCACTCTCATGTCATATTGAACCTGCTTTTCTTCCTCTGTGGAACACACACACAAAAAGAGTTATTTTGCGAAATGTTGTGGATGCTCTTTTCCAAACAATGAAAGTGAGCTGATAAGTTCCAAATAGTGAGTCCGAAATTTTCGTATTTGTCGTGTCGCGAAAAAATTCGCAAAACAATTCAAAATGGAGTCCTCAAGCATTGAGGATGTTGTCCTCTCTATTATTAAAATGAAATATTGGGTCCATCCAATCCTGAGAGGAAGGAGAGTTCCACCTCCTTAACAAGGAGCTGTGGGGTTATCCCAAAACAATCACTGTTGGTGTAGGAAATGCTGGTGTTACACAGTCATAACTTTTACATTCCATCACTTTTATTCCACAAATGTCAACTAGTCAGACCCCGTTCTGGATTTTGGCCTTCGCGTGTACGGTGGCTCTGAATTGTCAAAACACCTCTCAAAATGCTCGATCCGAATATTTTTCCTTATGATGGACGAAAATCTCGGAGCCAGTGTGTAAATGTGATTGACACAACGTGAGGTTACGTTTATTTTTTTAAACGGACGTGAATTTCGGACTCAGTGTGCAGACCTCAAAAGACACGTCACATCAGGTTTGACCTCAAACATCATTGGTTCATGCAAGGCACAAATCAAATGGTTTTCTTCTATGGTGCTTTTTTGTCCGTTTTGAAGCTTGACAGCCCAAGTTCCCTTTCACTTTCATTGTAAATTTGAGTTTTCACCAGCAAAAATGTATGTAAACCACAGAAAAAAGAAAGTCCTACAGGTTTGACATTAAGGGTGAATAAATGAAGGCATTTTCAATTTGTTGGGTGATCTATTTGTTTAATTTTGTGATTACCTTATACTGCAACACTCATCAGTATCTCTGTTTTGTCTCTAAGCTCGACCTGATATTGATATAACCGCGCAGAAGGAAGTTGAGAACGGGACCCTCTACCACGCTGTCACTTGCTCTGCCTCCAGTGCCAAGCCTAAGGCTGTGATTAAATGGGAGATCTCTGGTGCCCTTCCAAGAGATGACATCTTCTCTGTGAACACGACTAATACAGTTCACCCCAATGGCACAACCAGTTCAATCAGTGTACTGCACTTTCCCTTAATTATGAATAATGAGAGCACTGTTACCTGTGTGGTCAGTCATTCAGCTTTTACTGAACCTGAAAGAGTCAACATTGAAGTGGAAACATTTGGTAAGTTCACTTTTGATAGGTACAGTAGGAGAGATATCGCTGTTAGGAAAAGTCAGAGCGTGCCAGACAACACAAATTACCTTTTTGTTCTTGTGCATCAGCTGAGTTCAGTATGAAACATAAAAGACAGAACTGAGAAATCAAGTCGGTATTCTACTCTTGTCTGCACTGCGCTAGTGCTGCATGTGTTTCCTGCGGTAGTTTCATATTTGCAGCAGCTGTCTGACCACAAACTTCACATACTCTGAAGCTACAGCATAGAGGTGTTTCTTGAAGAATATGAAAACTGCAAATAATATATTTCAGTATATCTTCACAGAACGCATAAAAAATGGCTGCTCACCAAACTTGTGAGTACTGGTGAACTCAGCAAGAACTGTTCTCAGAGTTAGCGTTTTTAGCATTTTTTAGCGCCTGAAAATCAGGGATCCAGGCTCATGAAACTGCTTTTTAAATGCAGAAACTGTCTTGCATCTAGATATACGCCCTGTTATAATGTTGTTCTCCATCACTTGTTCAATTACGACAGCCATGATTGATAGAAAATGTACATAAACGTCTCTTTAAAATTCTGTTTACCTGTCTTATGTTAGCGGTACTAGCGCGACTTGTAATTTAACTTATTTCCTTATAAACATGCACTTATTTGTATATAAGACTTGATATATAAAGGTCTATTTCACATATAAAGGAGCAATTGCATAAAGCAGTAGTGTTTGGCCTGAAAAGAACAACAACAGCTTAATTTAAATACTATTTCAGTGCATTTACTGCCTAGCAAAGCTAGGTGGTTAGTGAATTGGGTTTTGCACTGAAATACAAAAGTGGCACTACTTTTTAGTAGTGAATTCATCCTTTATTATTTCTTGAAACATGACATCCAAACCAAGTGTCCTTGTTTGAGCTATAGTTAGTGTCTCCAACAGCTTGGTAAACAGACGGAACAGCTGATAAAACTCTGTTAAACTCAAATGTCAGCTTGTTTAACCTTAAGATTATACTAACAGATACTCTTCTCAGTTTCCTAAAAAGAATAGTCTCTTAGAGGATTTTTCATGAACTCCCCTGTTCTTATTGGCACTTTTCCTCTTTTAAACAGTTTCTCCTATTGTGAGCATGGAGACAGTCCTGGTCCACGAAGGAGGAGAAGACTTTCAAGAGGTCATCTGCACAGCAACAGGGGGGAAGCCACATCCAAATATCACATGGAGACTGCCTGAATTCAAAAACACACCACCTCTACTGAGAACTGACTCCAAACCAGATTCAGTTAACAGTTCTTACCGGTTCCCATCAGTTCGTTATGAAGGAGAAAATATCTCTTGTGTTTTTGGCTACATGTTTTTCCCTTTCATAAACACAAGGACAATCACTTTGCCAATTTACTGTGAGTACCAGCACTATTTAAACTGAATAGATTCACATATGTAAAATGTATGAAGCACGCTCTAATTTATGAAACTTTGTTCCCTCTAGATCTTTCCTCACTTCAGCTGAAGGATGTTGATTATGCCATTAACAGTGAGAATCAGACTTCACTGGCATTTGTGGAGGGGGACACAGACGTTACAATCAGGATGCATGTTTTGGGCAATATACCAAGTTATCAAATGAACTGTTCCAGGTAAGATTAGTTATTAGCGTAAAATGATAATTAAAAAAGAGCACTGATGCAGCACAGCGATAGTTATAGTCAATTTCATTCACATTACAGAAATATTGGACTCTAGTATAAGACACTGAGGCAAGTTGTGAAATGCTTGCTCTGCACTTTTGTTTCATCTCATCAAGGGAAGGCCAACCACTGCCTGAGGATATGGATGTGGTTGGCAGCAATATTTTTCTCAGAGGACCTGTAGAGCTGCACCTCGCTGGACAGTATCTCTGTCAGGCCACTTACCGTAGACATCAAGTTTCCTTGGGATTCATAATTGAAGTAAATCCAAAAGTTCTATTGCCAGGTAGTGTATTTGCTGTCATAATGTTTCATCATCAAACTGTATTTACGTTCTACACTGTTTACATTTTAAAATTGTTTTTGTTTTTAGTGACATTTCCCCCAAATATCAGTGTGAATTTAGTAGAGAATTCAGATTACATTCGCATTGAGTGTTTGGCCTCCAATGCTATTCCCACTGCAAACGTGTCCTGGATCATTTCACAAGAGATGAATTTTACAATTCAGTCTGAAGACACATCCTATAATGGATCTTATTCTGTCAAAAGTGTGTTGACTGGGCCCAACTGCATGGCACGTGAATATGTGGTTGAGTGTGTAGTCGACCATCCTGCTTTGATGGAAAAAGAGAGGCGGCAGATTGCTCTTCCTGTGTGTGGTAAGACACTGATGGCTACAATCATCATTTACAATGCCTCTTTGTTCTCTAAATTCGTTTTAAATATTGAAACGTAGCAGGGTTGTGCAGCATTCTGAACCTAATTGGGAATGCCTTTTAAATTTAAATTCAATTCCTGAATTTGAATCGGTGTGGCAAACTGGATGTAGAATTGTGAATCAGAATTGAAATTCAAAGACAAAAACTGTAATTTTTAAAAGCAAAGTATACACAAACCACTGAAAAAACATTGGCTAATGTTTTTAAAGAAGATGGATGGATGCATGGATGGATGGACAGAACGATGTATAGAAGAACGGATGGAGGGATGGATGGATGGATGGACAGAATGATGTGTAGATGAACAGATGGATGAATGGATGGATGAATGGACGGACAGAACGATGTATGGATGGATGCATGGATGAATGGATAGATGGACAGAACAATGTATAGATGAACGGATGGATGGATGGACAGAACAATGTATGTATGAATGGATAGATGGAAAGAACAATGTATAGATGAATGGATGGAGGGATGGATGGATGGACAGAATGATGTGTAGATGAATAGATGGATGCATGAATGGATGGATGGACAGAACAATGTATGTATGAATGGATAGATGGAAAGAACAATGTATAGATGAATGGATGGAGGGATGGATGGATGGACAGAATGATGTGTAGATGAATAGATGGATGCATGAATGGATGGATGGACAGAACGATGTATGGATGGATGCATGGATGAATGGATAGATGGACAGAACAATGTATAGATGAACGGATGGATGGATGAACAGAACAATGTGTAGATGGATGGATGGACAGAATGATGTAAAGATGAATGAATGGATGGATAGATAGAACCATGGATAGATGGATGGGTGGATGGATGGATGGACAGAACGATGTATAGAAGAATGGATGGATGGATGGATGGATGGATAGAATGATGTATGGATGAACGGAAGGATGGATGAACAGAACAATGTATAGATGGATGGATGGACAGAATGATGTAAGGATGAATGAATGGATAGATAGATAGAACCATGGATAGATGGATGGATGGATGGATGGACAGAACGATGTATAGAAAAATGGATGGATGGATAGAATGATGTATAGAAGAATGGATGGATAGATGTATAGAACCATGGATAGATGGATGGATGGATGGACAGAATGATGTATAGAAAAATGGATGGATGGATAGAATGATGGATAGATAGATAGAACCATGGATCGATGGATGGATGGACAGAATGATGTAAAGATGAATGAATGGATAGATAGATAGAACCATGGATAGATGGATGGGTGGATGGACAGAACAATGTATAGAAAAATGGATGGATGGATAGAATGATGTATAGAAGAATGGATGGATGGATAGAATGATGTATGGATGAACAGATGGATGGACAGAATGATTTAAACAATAGATGGATAAATAGACATAGATGGGTGGATAGATTGATAGATAAATGGAAAGAACACTCGACAGATAGACTAGGTTTTATAACAGTTATCTATAAAACATTCTGACATGTAGTTAATCTTATCTTTTCTTTTTTGCAGCACCACCAAATATAACCCTGCAGTCTAGTATCAAATGGGACGATGGCGTTGCATACACATGGCTGGTGTGTTCAGTGCAGAGCCAGACTCCAGCAGCGTCCATCACCTGGGCCGTAAACTGCCATGGCATTGACAATGGCTCTAGTGATTTCGTAATGAGTCAGCACGACTTTCAGCCGAGTCATATGGTTGCCGCTCAGAGTGTGGCGCGTATCCCTATTTACTCACATGCCGGATGCAGTGTGACCTGTGCGGTTGATCTTCAAGGTTTAGAGAAACCAGAGAACAAGAGCATTGACCTCCCACTCTTAAGTATGCTTTATTATTACATTAACCCCAAAACCCCACTTGAGCTTCACTTAAAAATGTATTCATTTGATTGCATTACGAAACTAAATGTCAAAGCATTCATACATTTTAAATGTGACCCAATTGTCACTGTATGTATGTCACTGTGAAACTGTACCGATCTGTATGCTGTGCAACTTACTGCTTGAATTTAAAGAATTCTATTCTATTCTATTCTGTGCTCAGTAAAAGTTAAGCTTAATCAACAGCAGTTGTGGCATAAAGTTGATTACCACTAAAATTAATTTGTGACTTGTCACTCCAAAAATGTGGGTTACAGAGAGCAACTTACTGAAGAATGGAAGTGAATGGGTGAATATCTGTATATGTTAAAACACTCATTGTGAACAACATAGACACAAGATGTAAACTGTATATGTGTTAAAGGGACAGTTCAGCCAAAAACTAATATTATCCCATGATATACTTACCCGTAAGCCATTCTAGGTGTATATGACTATCTACTTGCTGACGAACACAGTTGGAGTTATATTAAAAAATATCCTGGCTCTTCCTAGATTTATAATGGTGGTGAATGGGGCTCAAGATTTTGAAGCCCAAAAAAGTGCATGCATCCATAATAAAAGTAATCAATATGGCTCCAAGATGTTAATAAAGGCCTTCTGAAGTGAAGCGATGGGTTTTTGTAAGAAAAATAGCCATATTTAAAACTTTATGAAATATAATAACTGGCTTCCAGCAAAAGTCTAGTTCCGGTGCGACTAGTTGGATGGATGGATGGATGGATGGATGGACGGATAGATAGATAGGATGGACATACAGATGGGTGGATAGATTGATAGGTAGACTGAAAAATCAACAGATACATAGACAGATAGATTAGGCTTTATAGCCAGTGATTATAGTTTATGAAGTTTTAAATATGGATATTTTTCTTACAAAAACCCATTGCTTCAGAAGGTCTTTATTAACCCCCTGAAGCCGATTACTTTTATGATGGATGGATGAGCTTTTTTGGGCTTCAAAATCTTGATCCCCATTCACTAGCATTATAAATCTTGGAAGCGCGTTTCATCTCAGACATTCCATGACCAATAAATGCCAATTAAATGTGTTCAATCAGTGAAATCAAGCACTGACGAACACCAACAGACACTGACTGGGGTAACAGACTGATCCAACAAAACCTTACGAATGTGTCTGTTGTCGTTCGTCAGCATCCATGTGAATTGGCCTTAAGATTATATAATGGGAGCACTGGTCAACACACCAAGTAATGAAAACCTCTATGTTATTAGGTCCGTCTGCAAGCCGCGTGTTTGTGGGTGAAGAGAGATACACTCATGTTTGGCATGCTGTGTGCGAGTACAGCGGCGATGGGGTGAAGCCCAACATCTCCTGGGTCCTTCCTGATGAAAACACTGCAATTCAGCCAACTACTGAGTCCAAGTGTGATGGAATTAAAGTAGATGTAAATTCAACTTTTGAATTTGAACTCAGTCAGTATGAGGGGAAGAATTTGACATGTCTGATCCAGAACAAGCTCGGCAGGGATGAGAGACGGACGATGCGTGTTCCAAAATACTGTAAGCTTTCCCAACTTTCCCAACAACAACAACAGCAAAAAATGTATTTTATTTGCTGATTGCCATCTGCTGTTTCTTCCACTCAGTTATCTCATCAATTGAGGTTGTAAACAAAACCACACTTGATCGTAGAAGTCATGGCCAAGATGAGCATCGATTAGCATTGCAAGAAAACCTCTCTAATCAGAAGATACTTCTCAGAGCCCACAGCAATGTACCATCTTACAAGACAACATGTTACAGGTATGTTGGGTCATGCACGCTTAAATAAGGCACAACATACAAAATAATTTATAGTTAGAGCCCATTAAAAAACAGTATCACGACCCAAGGTGCAGTTCCATAGCACTCTGTTAAAAACTAAAAGTAGCACATTGATTTTTCTTTTATGTTAGACACCCAGAGGGATAAATAGAAAAGAGTCGGGCTAGTTAGTTTTCACAGTAATGTTTTACTGCATCAGACTGTGAAGTTCTAGAGTATTCATTTTTCTTGACACATCACATATACAATAACAATAAATGTGGTGCCTTTTCTACTCTTAGCACAGAGCAATGTTCCCTTAAATCTGCCATTTTGAACACTCGATGCGCTGTAAATCTGAAAGGGATAGTTCACCCCAAAAAATGAATATTCTGTCATTATTTACTGACCCTCATCTCATCCCAAACTTGTATGATTTTCTATGAAACCCAAAAGGTTTCAGCAGAAAGCACATGCTGCTCTTATACACACAATGAAAGTGAATGGTGACAGATGCTGTCAAGCTGCTTTTGATATTGTTGACTAAAACGAAAGCTGTAAATATTGCAAATTGTTTTTGCTAACTGAAACAAAGCTGAAATATAATAAAATATGAATGTGAATATTATGAATATTAATGAATTATAATAAAAAGTTCAATTAAAAATGTTCCCTCGGCAACCAATTGAAAACAGTGAAGTTCTAAAATTACTAAAAATAAAACTAAACATAAATATTGCTAACACTCTACAGTAAGATTTCATTAACATTAGTTAACATGTTCTAACACGTCGCTAGCATTAATTATGTTTCTAGCATGCTTTAACACATCTCTAGCCAATAACACATTTATAGCATGAACTAACATGTTTTGTTAACATGTTTAACACATTTCTACAATATAACACATTTCTAGCATGAATTAGCGTGTTTTAACACATTGCTAGCATGAATTAACATGTTTTGTTAACATGTTTTAACACATTTCTAGCCAATAACATTTCTAGCATGAATTAACATGTTTTGTTAAGATGTTTTAACACATTTATAGCATATAACACATTTCTAACATGAATTAGCATGTTTTGGTAACGTGTTTTAACTCATATCTAGCATGAATTAGCATGGTTTAACACATTGCTAGCATGAATTAATGTATTTTAGCACATCGTTAGCATGTCAGTTGCAAGTTAGTTGCTGGGCTTGTTGGCGATATATACTTGGTGGATGAATCTTAAATACTCTATCAGAGTTATTCTATGAAAAATTTTGATCTCCTCAATGAAAGTCCACAGACTTTTTTGTAGATCTGATCATCCATTTAATGAAAATCGTTAGTCGGATCAGTAAGATAAGGAATAGCAAACTGAGTCATAACAGTCTGAAGCTCTGAGTTTGGTTCTTGTTGTTTGAAAGCCCTAGGAAAATTAGTGTCAGAGGAAGATGATGATTAAATAATAGATCGGTATGTTGCTTTTTAACCAAAACATGTTACCCAAAACTCTTGACTTGACAATGTTCCACGAACAAAAGAAAATCAGCGATTTCAAAGCACATGAGGCTGAGTAAATGATTACAGAATTTTCATTCCTTTCATTTAACCTCCAATATCCATTGCAATTGGTTGTTTTGCATGGGCTAATGTCAGACAATTTAACCAAAACTCTTCTCTATGTTTCATCCATCAGTTTCTAGGGAAAACATTGACCTTTTTTTGCACATACACCAGTGTTGCTGCTGTTTCTGAGCCATGCCTCTGAATTGTTCTTATCCCAGGGCGGACGGGTCAGCATTACACACTGTGGGCATGGCATTAATTTTTACAGATCCAGTGTCTGAACTGGATGCAGGACTGTACATATGCCAAGTCTCGTACCACCACCACATGGCTAAAGTTTTCATTCGTGTGGATGTAACTAGCGAAGAGACTCAACACCGTGAGTTTTGCACATATCATCAATCCTACTCCAGATGATCAATATTGGTATATGAATCAGCTCACAATTCTGTTTGATTTTACAGTGATATTCATCACCATCTGCTTCACATCAGCCGCCGCAATCACCATCATCTTGATCATCGTTTTGTTTGTCCTCTGGTGAGTAGAGTCGCTCACAAGTTTGGTACAAATCTTTTTCTTTTTTGGATATTACCATACAGGTGAGATCCGTGGAGGCAAACAGGAAGCAAGGTAGCTTACCTAGACCGAATAACATGCAGTGTTCATAAACAGGATACATGGTGGCTTGCGCAGGCTGGCAGAAGAAAACCACATCTACCACTACTCTGCAATTCATGCGACATAAACAGATTGTTCATGCCTCAGTGGTAGACACTGATGACGTCAATGAAAATTTGTTATACAAAGCAAGTGACCTTAAAATTAACATGTCTTATTCAATTATTTTTTTCTAGTAAAAGTGGGAAAAGCCATTCATCACAAAAGGTACTTAGAAGTGTTTGTCAAATTATATATCAATGGCTCATTTATATCCAAGTTTTTAATTTTTGTTGTTGTTGTTGTTTACAAAAGAAAAACAGGAAAGAGCGTGAGTCTCTGGCAGCTCTAATGCAGGACCCTCGCTGCCCGGAGAGGATGGTGCTTCCAGACGAGGCTCAGCCAAACTATGCTGAACTTGTGCACTATTCTATTGTTCTTGATGTTAAAAGCACTGTGTGACTCACCTGTTGGGTTTAGTGCAGGTAATGGATCAGTTTTTGCACATACTTGAGGAGTTCAGGTCAGCTTGAGTGCATGCTTTCAAAAAGGGGGACGTAGCTAGAAAAACATTCATTTTCATATAAAATAAAGTAACTGGTAATGAAAATTATGTAAATTTCACTAGTAGTCTCAGACTTTTGGACCCAACTGTATATATACATTGCAATTGGCTTACATCAGTGTTTTTGACATATTTGTTCTTATTCTTCAATTGCAAATATAGCGATTACAGGGCAAAGTCCCAGATTTAAGTAGCTTGGTGATATTTTCAGCATTATGATTTACTGTGAGAATTAAGTAGCATTGTTTTTATAAATATAATGAGCATCTTTGTTTTACTATCATTTTAGATTGATATTTTGATCTGATTTGCACAGATCTATACTTTAAATGTCTCGTTGGTGTCTTCTATCTTGTTTCAATTCCAATTGGACTTGATGCGCACAAACTGACTTAATCTGTAACGCTGTAGCACCCTCTGGTGATCGTACAGTTTATGGATGTGGGGAATCTATATATCTGTAAAGTAAAAGAACCTGGTGTGGACTTGGTAGAGCAACTGTCCAGTTTGACATCGTATTTTACTACCTTCACAGTCTTTGTCTGAATGAAAACTGGTCTTCCTATATGTTGTTGATGTTCTGCTGTGAGCCGTTTAGGTGAAATAATGCCACTGTGATACTTTTAAAAACAGAATAAAATACTTGACAAATTGTAATACGTATTGAGTCAGTTTTTTCAGGTAAATGCTTAATCCGATCATGAGCAAATATATAACAAATACAGCTTTCACAAAAGACAAAATATCACATTAAACCCTCTCTTTTTTTATCAAATGTTCATTCCTGTTACATTGATTTACAAAACTTACAATGTTAAGAGGAGATTTGACTGGAGTTAAAATGCATTATTGCTGATAAAACTTCCATAAACAGTCCAGCCATATAGAAGCAACATATTTACTTATATACATTTATCGTTTCTTGTACAAGCAAGGCCTCAGTTGAAGTCCGGCTTTCTTCACATTCTCTGGTGCTTTTCCAGTCTTTATGAATTCAAAAGAGTAGAAGTGGCTGTTTTCTGTGTCCTAAAGAAAAATAAGAGGAAATAAATTACTTACATTTATTATATAATCAATTAAAGCTACATTTTGATTAATAAAATTATGATCTGATGCAATCTGTTATTTTACTGAAAAGCTGAGGAAGTACAGCATGTTATGTTAGTGTGGTTGTTAAAATATTACATTATTGATTTGCATACTTGCAGAACAGCAAAATCCTAGTCTGCAACACTGCACACTTGGCCTGACTTTCCATCCCTAATACAGCATTAGACCTGCAACTAACAATCATTTATGATAACTGAGGAGATTATTCTAATGACTGGATAGATTTTTGACAGCAGTCCTTTAGTGAGTCTGCGGAAAATGTTTGAACGAGTTTTACACAATCATCTAAAGGTTACGGGTACGTTTACACGACAAAACCCGAAATAAAAACTCAAAATACAAACAACTGAAAAGATGTACTAAAAACCCAGATACCAATGACAACGTTGTCAAAACTGCATTTTGTATACGAATATACATTACAGTTCGAAAGTTCAAAATAATGATTTTTTTTAAATGTTTTTGAAAAAAGTCTTTTTTTTTAATGCTCGCCAAGGCAGCATTTATTTGATCAAAAGTACAGTATAAACAGTGACATTGTGAAATATTATTACAATATAAAAACTTTCTATTTTATTATATTTATCCTAAAATTTCTATATATATATATATATATATATATATATATATATATATATATATAATTTATTCCTGTTATCAAAGCTGAATTTTCAGCATCATTACTCCAGTCTTCAGTGTCACATGATCCTTCAGAAATCATTCTAATATAATGATTTGCTGCTCAAGAAACATTTATGCATTTAACATGAATACAAAGTTAATAAATGACATTTATTTGAAACAGAAATCTTTTATAACACTGTAAATGTCTTTACTGTCAACTTTTGAGTTCTTACTGAATAATTTAATTATTAATAAAAATAAAAAATAAATCTCACTGACCCTAAACTTTGAAACAATACTGTACGTTCAATGGAATAAACAGCACATTACCTTATTGACTATTTTGAAGCCCAGGCTTGACAGTGCCCCAATGAACGAACGCACGTTTTCAAATCTACTGGCCACTTCAGCAATTTTAAGAACACCCCTGTGTTGGAGAAGAGGATGCATAAGGGCTAATTCTAGACACACAATGCTTTTTGACTTTAAAATAAAAATCGTTAATATCAATAATATAAAACATTTACCCCATCACCAGGACTCGGTTTGCTTCTGCCAAAAACTCTCCTAGATTCGTCCCCATCAGAGAAAGACAGAAAACAGCAATATCTACTGTGGAATCACGAAGTGGCACCTGTGAAAAAGCAATAAACAGTGCTGCCTTTAGTATTTTTGGCTGCTTTACAAATCAAAGCTTCATTACTATAATAACTTACTTTCGCCATGTCACATGCCGTGGCAAGATCACAAACTGGCGCCAAATCAAAAGAGTGTACTTTATTCTTTACACTCCGGGCAATTTTACAGTCTCCACAACCGAAGTCTGCAACAACTAAAGAAGCTGGTCTGAAAAAAAAAAAATAAAAATTCATTGACATTTAGTGACATCCAAAAGGAAAAATACCTTAAAATG